>OY735217.1:43492911-43515411 GCA_963457665.1 Thysanoteuthis rhombus | reverse complement strand
CACTAACTGGGAAACGCCGTAGGGTATAACGACCAAAAAGTTGTGTTCAAAAGATGTACTGGAATGATCTGGGGTAGAGGAGAACACAATCATGTTGGTTTACGTATATAATGAAAAGCAACAGTCTAAAAAATCTATATATCACGTGAATAAACCAATAAACTTTTTAGCACCGTTATCTGACAGTTGTCTCCCTTGTTACATCTAAATATTTCAAATGCATTACTGTATCAAATGTATTACTGTCTATTCATTTGCTTTATCTGCGCTATTCACATTCCTCGTATAATCTCAAACTTATAATGGATTATTTCATATGAATAGATTAACACTGCTAATAAAAACATTTAAACGTTTTCAAAATGAGATTGTATGTTGTGACATAGCAATGGAGATTACGCCATAGACATTCTCATCACTTTATGTCTGATTAAAATGTTTTGGATTGATTCGAGTTGAGACTTGAAAAAACTTGAATAAAATTACCAAATGAAATAGCATTAGTCTTCTCAGTTTCCATCCATATATAAACAACCAAGTTATTTTTGACGTTGCTCGTTATTTCATAATTGTTGAATGAATTATTTTCTTTTTCGTCCAGGTGGTTGACAGGTAATTGGTCTGCTTGCACACAGACATGTGGTAATGGTGGAATTCGTCGAAGGACAGTGATGTGTGTCCAGGTGATTGATGATCATGAACGAGTGATTTTGGAAGAAAGGGATTGTATGGGAACAGGGACCAAGCCCGGGATCGAAGAAACATGCAACAACCATGCATGTCCCACCGTCTGGGTCGGGCTGGAATGGTCTGAGGTAGGGAAGAGCACACCCTTGTTGGTTTACTCATATAATAAATAACAATAATGCAGTAAAACTAGTAATAAAATAGGAACAGAGAAAATGATTATTAAAAAAATCATCTTCGCATGTAAAATATCATTTCTGAATTTTAATATTCATTCCAAAAGTACATCACTAATTTTTAAATATCTTGGCCGGGGCCAAGGCAACACGAGCAATCACCAATGATGACAGATAAATGAATTAATACTATACTTTAAAAGGTGCAAAGTCCAGCTTATCTTGGGCGCCAGGAACCTCAGAGCCGACCATAGCTCGAGCTATCAAACTTATTATTCAATGGCAAAATATCTAGAAAATAATAATCTTATAGTTTCCCTTTTTTCTGTTTTCTTGTTTGCAGTGTGTACCATCTTGTGGTAACCACCGACGGAAAACTCGACAAGTCTATTGCCTGGGTAGCAATAGTCGTACTTATGTGGACGAAGGACAGTGTGATCTAAGCACAAAACCACCCAGCCAAGCCTGGTGCGAAAGCACAAGTTGTGAAGGTGCCGACTGGGATACAGGGCCTTGGGGTGTGGTAAGTTCCACTGTTAGGCTTCTATTTTTCTGTTCTAGTTGCCAAACTGTTATTGATATTCAATTAACCTGTTGACAAACGCATAGATATGGCATGTGTTTTTAAACACAAATTTCAAGCATAATCAATGGAAATAATTGAACAACCGTAGCATCAAAATTTGAAATCATGTAAAAGAAAGACATTCCATTGAAGAATAAATTCTATTTATAACATCACTGGTGTTTTCTTCTGGTGAAAAAAAAAATAGAGTGAAAAACATCTAGAAACATCTAGAACTTGAGAATCTAGATGTTATTAATAAACCTGTCGAAATAAGGTCCCCTAAAGTCAAAAAAACTTTTTTTCTAAAAAAATCCGTTTTAGAAAGGGTGTCGTGGAGTACTGTTGCCAATCTTCAAATTTGAAGGATACGTCGGTACATTGACAACAACTTCATCAAAAATACTATTTTGATTAAAACCCTTCATTCATTAATGAATAAATACCGAAAATTCCATTGAAATCTGGTGATTACTTAAATTTTGGTAAAATTAAAAAATCTGGGAGCGTTTTTGGTTGTAATGTTCTAATGTCAATTTTTACATGCTACATGTTTCGGAGATTTTATCGACACATATCGCCTTGCAGTCAAAAGTACATACAAAATATCATTATTTGATGGCCTCTCTTTTGTAGTGCACTGTTACGTGTGGAGTTGGGGAACAACACAGGACAGTTCAGTGCAGAACCTCAACCGGGGTTCCCAGCGATTTGTGCCCACCGAGCGCAAAACCACCTTCTAAGCAGGAATGTGGAGCAACATGCCCTCAGGAAGAGCAAGAGAAAGAAGAACCTGAGGAATACACAGAGGGTTAGTAAATGAGTTGGGAAGGCAAGATTATACTGTTATGTCAACAAAAATATCTTTATATATATACAAACATTTTTTTATCAAAAGATATGATTTAGGGAGTCAAAAGTGTTAAGGTTAGTATATAGGGTAAGTATCAGAGTTGGGCTTACAATTAACAACAGAAAAAAACAATTGGTTATCCTTGCATCAGCTACCACCATTTTGAATTTGGCTAAAAAAAGCTTGATAGTTTTAAAAATGGCCGTTGAGTGGATTTATTTCTCGGTAAAGAAACTACACAAAACATATATATATATATATATATATATATATATATATATATATATATATATATATATATATATATGTGTGTGTGTTGAACACACATATGTATGTGTGTGTGTGTATGTGTGTTTGCGTGTGCTTGCATGTGTGTCTCTAGTTATAAGTATATGCTTGCACACACAAGCGCATACATATGTAACACCCGTCTGTATGTAAGATTTGCATATGAATACATAATTAGAACACCAACCAATCAATCTCTCTCTCTCTCTCTCTCTCTCTCTCTATATATATATATATATATATATATATATATATATATATATATATATATATATATATATATATATATATATATATATATATATATATACGGATAGATAGATGTTTAAATAAATGACAAATTTAGAAACAATATTATTCCTTTTAATTTTTCTATTCCGGTAATTTTCATCTTCTTCATTTTCATCTGTTAGATCTCAAATTTAAATTTCAGCGATGATCCACGTTTTCATGTGGTCATGCATTGTTGTTTCCATCAGATCTCAGGTCTCGTTTCGGAAGATTTAATGATAGCATCTTTATTGAAAACATCAGGTGAAATTGATAAGACGTAAACATTTATTTACGATACGATTTACGATGAACAGCTTTGGAGTATTATTGAACAATCAAACCTTGAAGTAAAGGAAAGAATGTAAAACCGCACGTCAAACTCCTCAGGAACGTGGGTAGATATTTTTACCAATTGCATTACGACCTCCAATATTTTAAGATACGTGAATGTATTAAGTTGAAATAAGGCAAAAGTAGTTGTATTTAAAAAAAATTTTTCTGTCTATCAAATTGCTACTTTGATAAATCCGAAAGGCAAAATATTTCACTAGAATAAATTGAATTTAAGTACAACAATTTCCCTTATTGTCAATTTAATGCATATTATTGGATATATCTACGAACTAATTTTTCAAGAGTTTCTCTCTCTAATTTTCGGTAATTTCTAAATATTGCCTTGTTTTGATTTTCTGATTCATTGAGCACTCTTTATATAATAAACATTATATGCATAATGCATAATCTCCTTTCTAAAAGAATAATCTCATAGAAATTCAAAATATTTCTGGAAATTATTTTACGAGCAATAACTAGTATTTGAATAACTAAAACGGTTTTTATTGTTTTCTGTTTTGTTTCTCTATTTCAGAATGTGTAGATAAATATCACGTAGCCTATTGTCCTCTTGTTGTCCAGTCTCGCTTTTGCAGTCGTAAGTATTTTCGGCGTTTGTGTTGTCGTACCTGTCAACTCGCCCAGGGAGCCAACAATTGATCTGTAAGGGCCGAACGGCAGTTGCTGGTCAACTTACTGCCAGTTGAAGGTACCATGTTCGGCAAGGGGGGAAGCAGCAGCCGATGAAAACGGAGGCAACTATGAGCTATGAGATTCGAATATACGAAGATAGTGTCATAACAACCACATTTAGAAGCTTACACTCTCAACTGTAACGCACACATTCAATCATATGTGAATACGCCAATTCGTGGGAATATACGTATGGCACTCTTTTTCATATGTATGTGTATGTGTATTTCTTTTCATATATACTTTCAAATTACAGGTACGTAGTCTTTTATTCGAAATTGTGGAAATCGATAAAATTCCCAAATCCAAACTTTTTTCCACGGAAAAATTTTCGGAGCTTATTTTCCTTAAAAATCGAAAGTACTTGAATATTTACTTTTAGTATTTGAAAATGAAAAGTATGCCAGTAATCACACTTCATTTACCACGATACAAAAAACTGTAATATTTTTTATGATCTTAATTTACCCCCACTCAGTGTGAATATTTACAATGTTCACTTCAGAGACATCACAATTCCCTAACAATCGTCTTGATTATCTACCGTATATAGAGCAGCTGTACTGCCATTCCGGAATCCAGGAAATACTGAGTTCTGAAGAACATCTAATCGAAAGGGTTTCAGAATACATAATAGAACGTGTGTCTGCGTTAGCATTCATAAGCATTCACATATAAATATATTCAGGAAATTTAGATAACCCATATCAACCGAATATAGTACTGTCTTTTGCCCTAACCTCTTCTGAGCAAGGTGGCTCTCAAGGGGAATACTTTGAAGGAGACGGTGACTAGGTCTTTAGGTGAGCATACCTGATTAAGATCAAGCTTCCTCAATAGGTGGGTAATATCTCTCTCTCTCTCTCTCTCTCTCTCTCTCTCTCTCTATATATATATATATATATATATATATGTGCATATGTGTGTGTGTGTGTGTGTGAGTGTGTGTGTGTGTGTGTGTGTGTGTGTGCTAAGTGCTCCCTCGAATCTATACACAAATGAAATAATACCGTTTTCATCCAGATGAATCATTTCAGGTAGATGGAAAAAATTAGACAGTATTGAATACCTACTACATTCACCGAACATACATACACACACACACACACACACACACACATACACACATATATATTGAATAATTAAACAACCCTTATCTCCAAAGCCCCAACAAAAAGGAAAATTAAGTGAAAATTGAAATTAAGACCTAAAACTATAACAAAAACAAATTAGTGACATTCTTTTTTTTTGTTTCTTTATTGAAATTGATTTCTATTTTGTTGTTTTCTTTTTGCTCTTTTTGGTTTGCCTCCACCTACCCGTCTTTGTAGGCTGCTGTATTCAGTCACTGTGCCATTTGGCTGACCCCCTTTCCAAGAAACCCCACCCCAACGATTCTCATTCAGTAAACTTGATATCCCCAGTTCACCCTTTCCCTTTCAGTAGAAAGCTCTTTATTTAAATCGGCTCTGTGTTTTTGTTTTTACGAAAGGGTTTTTTCATCACATCAGATTAAAGATATTTTTAACAACCATTCTGTTTTCGTTGTTATTCATTTTCTGCATCATGGAATTGTTCGAAGCAGTAAGAAAACAAGAAGAACAGATCCCGTTGAAAAAATTGCGACGTTATATATACATTTTTGATAGAATTTGTCTGCATTTGTATCTGTAACAAAACCACTTGTTTCCAAATGAGTTTTCAAACTATTGCCCACTTAAACGTCAAATCAAAAATAACCTACAGAGATACAAACATCTCTCCTACTGAACAAACCACATCACTGAAATATCCCCATTTCTTTCCTCAATCTCAAACATATAAACAGCAAACATTTTTCTCTCTGCACCGCAGCAAATTTCTCTGGAAAAGATGGCTGTCAACCATCGAAATGCACCATACGTGGTAATGAGGAAAAATCAAGCTGTATAATGAATGCCATTTCAACGAGAGGTTCATGTACGCATGAGGCCGCTAACTGTGATCACTTTCAGGGACCGACTGATTTTGAGAATTATAACCAGTTGGTAATAAGAAGCGGCGTCCTCTATGGTTGGTTTTATTTTTATTATTTTTATTCTAATTTTTTTTTTATTAATGTGGATATTCTTTCGAAAATCACCTGCCTTGTCAGACATCGATAAAAGTAGGTAGAGTAGACCCAAAGTGATTTGAACGTCTACGTCTTAATAGGCCTAAATTAATAAGGATGAAATATCAGGAACGGATCATCTTTTTCTTCAAGATAAAGGACTAATTCTCCAATTTCGTTTTTTTATTCTTATCGAATCCATCAGGAAATTCGGAATTATTATTTGCATAACGAAAACAAAGAGAGGATAAACGAGGAAAAGGTTTAAAAAACTGGATAAGAAGAATAATGTTGAATTTTTAAAATATGTGTAAAGAAATACATCGAATGTTTCTCCTATTTTTTATTTGGGTTAATTCCATCCCCTATATTTTATTTGATTCAATCAATTTTTTGTAAAATAAGGATGTATATAAATATAACAACTGGTGTAATTCCATCACTAATATTTTATTTAATGCCTTGATGTCTCCTCATTACTCTTTTCTCAGTGTGTACACACGTGATTGCGCATGCGCAGACACGTGTTTTGTGCGCGGGCGTGTAGAGAAAAAAAATTCGAGAGCAAGACAATCATATAACCTTTTAATTTACCCTCATCTCTCGTTGCTACCCGTCATTCGGGGCCCTTGTCCTGCATTGCCAGGCAAATTAACCCCAATTACGGACAATATTGTCACTGTTAGAGACTCTAGGAAATGTCATGGGAACTATGTATTGAAGGGGAAGAAAGGGGGAATGAATTAGGGTAAGGCTGAAGGTGGCAGGGGTCAAACGTATGGACGATGATGGCGATGGCAGTGGAAGAGGCGAGATGATGATGGTGGTCTCTGTGGAGGAGATACGTTTTGTGGATGAGAGCAGCACAAGTATTAAAAATAGTAGATGAATAAAATGGCACATTTTTCTTTTCGTAACGCTGAGGAGAGTAGTGATAGCAAGAGGAAGGGAGATGTTATTTCAATGATGACCATAATGATCATACCTGCCACGGTTTAGAAATCCTCTGGAGGGGGATTTCCGAAAGAAAATGACTGTGCCTATCATTGCTTCAATTTGACTGCTGAAGAGGACTGAATTAGAAAAAATGCCCCCACCCTAAAAACGGCAAAAAGACGCAAAAAATGGTCGAAACACGCCCAAAATTAACAAAATGTTCAAGCACACCAGCGTTAATTTAGCTCTTGTTTGCCCAGCCCAAACAAGAAACTTGCTGAATCTAGTGCGAAAAGCGTTGTCTGTAATCGGAGAGAACCTTTTTTTTCGGGCATATTTTGTTCGATGCAGGAAATTCGTACAAATAATCATATGCAGAGGTTGGGTGGGGGAAGAGAGCATTTGACATTAAGATTCGAGGCTCTCCCATGAAATGCCGATTACTTGACGGGTATATTTGATTATGATGATGATAGTTATTATACTGATAATGAGGAAGATGACTATGATGAAAATTTTGTCTTGATAATAATTATGTTGATTGTAATATTGCTGATTATGTTGAGGATGAGAGCCGAAAATGATAATTGCTATGAAGATTATAGTATGTCACTATATACTATGGTGATTGTAATGTTGAAGATTGATATATAATTGATAATGAAAAATATACGTCACAAAAACATAACTGCATCGGTAATTACTGTAGATGAGCCAATAGACTTTTAGTAATTTAGATGCTTTCGATATCACCAGTATTTTCAGTTCTCCTGAAACCACCTTAAATTCAAGGGAATATAATCAAGTGACAAAAGACATGTTAAAAGGGTTTACCTTAAACCTTATGGAAACAAGACTATCATCATCGAACACTACTAATCAACCATCTGTTTTGGTTGGGTTCAGCAACACAAGACGATTTTTTGCCACAGTTAAAAGTATAGAAACTTTTTCATTTCAAAATATCGCCAGTCAAAATTGGGGTTCAGGAAAAAAGAAAAAAAAAACGATAAAGATGAAGATACTCGTCCCCAAAGTGTATGGGAAGCAGAATGATTTCATTTAAAAGTTTCTGTGGTGACGAAATTTGAATTTCTGCTGATTAATGCTGAAGAATAGACAAGCGATAATTTTGAGTGTAAAGAACAAAGATGAGAATATGAATCTCGATAAAGCAACCAGTTATTACTGCATTCAGCCCTGATATCGATAGGAAAAGTATCAGCTTAAAAAAAATGCTTCCCACTGACTTTACCGCTACTTCAGCACTTTAGCTGTAGTCATTCTCCTGCGCTGATGAATAAAATATTACTGGTGATTGAGAAAAAGTGGAAAAGTAGACATGAGACTTGGCAATTCTTGACCTAAAATATATTTTAGCAAATTTTTGCGTTCAATCTATATGTATGGGATATACAGCGTTGATGATTTTCCACAATTCATTTGCCTCAAATCAGGAAAAGATGTTTTATTGGGGTTCAGAAATCAATGCTGGTATTACCGATAAAACAGAGCTATCAGATATATAACTACTAATGATTTTCCTATAGAGACCCACAGGAAATGATTTTGATATAGAAATGCATGAAATTCAGGAAGAAAGTGACCGCCAAGTGTCAGGGATTAACGCGAGTGTTATTAGGAGAATAGGGCTATGGAACAATCATAGCCAACAAAAGTGGGTAAGGGTTCTATACCTTTTTATATGCACGTGTATATGCGTTCCTGCGCTTCCAGAATCTAGATGTTTCTAGATGTTTTTCTTTTTTACTATATTTTAGATATTTTCCAGTGGAAAACACCGGTAATGTCATGAATAGAATTTATTCTGTCCATTTTTATTCTTCAATGGAATTTTTCTAGAGACTTCTAATTTTGATTCTATAATTTGTATAATTTAAATGCATTGTTAATGACTCCACTACAGAAATACATAGAGAATTAGGGAATTTTTTTTCAGTGATCAGAAATAGATACAAAGTTTGTTGACAGAATAGAGATGATATATGTATAATTATTACATGTGAACGTATGTTATTTGTTAAATGCAAAAATATGGAATTGCATGTGATCAAATAAACCGAATTTTCTACATTTATTTTGAATACGGATCTACCGGAAGAACAGGATTGTTTCCAGCTGTTCTTTTGTTTCAAGAACTATTCGATCAAGATGGTTTATAAACTCTTGAATAGGTGGTAATCAAACGGATCAAAACCAAAAGAATGAGGAGGATGTGTGCCAAACAAAGTCATGAGTCAAAAAAACAGATAAGATTTACAATGACTTCAGCTCGTATAGTGTATTGCAAAAAGTCACAGGTTCGATTTTCGGCATGAGCTAAGAGTGTGGAAGACTCTCCATTGAGACTAATTTCCCATTGCGCTGAACAGTAAATTATGATTAGGATGGAGGGATTCCTTCAGTGGAATCACATTTTGCCAAGGGGTCATAAAAACTTGTAAGAAAAAAGTCCTGGTCTCAACCAGACTGGAAACTTATAATGATCACTAAGCTGACGCATGCAAGGGAAAGTGAGAGTTTATCACTAGCTATCCATGCTTGAGACTCCAAATAACTTCTATCATGTCCGGGAAAGTTAACATATGCATTAGATTACTGAGGAAGATCAAATGGCACATTAACGAACGCATGGTGATAAAAACAATAAAGACGAAGAAAGCGGTCCAAGTTTGGAGTTCAATACCTGGGCCAGGTACTCCATAAATATACAGCGATTTAGTACACAAGTAGATAATTACGACAGATACCAGAGGGTGGTTCGACTGTAGAGTGGCTGAAACCTTGTGATAAAGAAAACAACAACAACGAAAGACACGAGGAAACAGGTTCAACGCAGTCCATGTGTAATAGTAATAATGCCTCGTCAGACAGAAATAATGTCTGAAAACACAGCGGTCATAATTTTATTTTAAAGGAAAGTAATCCCAATAAATCAATGTATAATAGTAATACGCTGTCTTAAAAATTCTGATTGGAAGAAGGTCGATGAGTAGGGCAACCGAATGCTGTCATAAAGTCAAACAATGAACAATTGTATAATACCTGAAAAATGATTATGAAGAACGTGAGTGGAGATCAACATTTTTTCTGTTGTGAAAAACATTCTCTTATTTCCAAAAACCTCTGATCGTATGTGAAATCTGAATGGTTTTCAGCCCACAGTGAATTATGAACATATTTTCGGTTTAAACCTGTCGAACGACGTTTTCGTAGTAATAGTAAAACATGTGCTAGTTGTAATATTCTTAGGAGAGTGCAAATGTTCCTAGAGCTCATTTTTATGAAAACTAAAGACTGAATACACCATTGAAAATGTTTTTTGCAAAAAACTTTCACTCACACAAAGCATATTGATTTATTCCTATGAAACGAAGTATTATCGACGATTATTATTTTTTCAAATTAAAATTCACTTTCATTTAATTTTTACTTGCTTTTCATAGCGACTACACACTGGGTAAATTGCACAAATCATAAATGAATGTGAAATTATTCATTCTTCAAGAATATATCTAATGTTACTATTTCTAGACTGACTGTTTTTGATTTGCTTAAGAGTTTTTTCTCGTTTATTTCATTCTTCAAAACTTCATAATTTATATTTGACAAGCAATTTTTCTTCATTATTATATCTTTTTATTTCAACTTGCTCAGTCCACCAGAGAGTAAACGGAGCAAACTCACGCCCTTTTGTTTTAACAATAGCTGGTCAGCAATACCAGCTATTCTTACCTACATAGCTACGTACCAGCTACTCTTATCTACCGAGTTACAAGAACTGTATAATTGGCAGAAGATCAAATATAACCTCTAAACTCATATTCATAAAGATGAAAGAAAATCATCATCATCAGTCTTTTAACATCCGTCGTTTGATATAGATCTTCCCTAAGGTTCGCCACACTTTGTTATGTTGGGCGTCATGGAGCCTGCACTTTCTGAATTTGTCTAACTCGTCACTCCGTCTAATACTCTGCTGGCAGAGAAAAATGCGACACAAGGTCAGGGCTTTACGTGGGAAAAATAGGAGCAATCCATCAAAAATAGCCCCAGCCGACGCAACTTTGGTTACTAAGCAACTATAGTTGCTACTGCAACTGCAGTTACAAAAGCATCAAGCACGGGCTCGACCTGTCCCTTAAAAGTGTAATAAGACAGTGCTGACCCAGGGCAACGGATATCCCATAGCTGGACCAAGTAAAAGTTTTTGAGCTCAAGGAGTAGCAATGCACACCCTAAGTATCACCTCATTGGCTAACACATTGCACCGGTGCAATCGATATAAAATCGGGGGGGGGGGGCATGATTCTTTCATGCTCTCATTGCATGTTTCTCAATTTGCAGGTCTATCTCTTGGTTAAGTTCCACGTTTCACCTCCATATGTGACTTTTGGGAGGATTGCATTGGTTGCATACCCTTCTTTTTAGGATCAATAGGATCTTTTTGTTTTCGAAAGTTGAGCTTGCTCTTCTAAGTGATTCTTCGTTTGATTTCTTCTTCTTTTGAGGGTCTCATAGGGATTAATTGTCCTCAGTAGATGTTCTGATCAACTTTCTCCAGATTTGTGTCCTCTATTTTAATCTTAGTGTTCTTATTTCCAAAGTGTTTTTTTTTCTTCGTCTCGTTGACGTTTATGTGTAGGCTGACTTTTTTGCCCTCTTCATTTAGTTCATCTAGCATTAGTTGGAGGTCGTGTAGGTTCTCTGTGAAAAAGGCAATGCTGTCTGCAAATCTGAGGTTGTTCAATTATTTGCCGTCTTTTTTTTATTCCTTTATTCTCCCAGTTTAGTCTTCTGAAGATCTTCGTCTTGCTAAAGTTCATGTGTAGGCCAACTTTCTCGTTCTCTTCATTTAGTTCATCTATCATCAGTTGGAGGTCGTATAAGTTCTCTGCAAAAAAGGCAATGTCGTCTGCAAATCTGAGGCTACTCAGATACTCGCCGTCTATTTTAATTCCTTTACTCTCCCAGTCTAGTCTTCTGAAGATCATCTCGAGGCAGGCTGTGAAGAGTTTAGGTGAGCTGGTATCACCTTGTCTCACTCCTTTCTGGAGCTGAAAGGGATCTGAGTCTTTATGTAGCCTGATAAGAGAGCTGCTTTAATTTTATATATGTTGCAGCACTTCGACGTATACTGGATATTCATATTTAAGAGTGATAACCTCCACGACCTTTGGGATTTCCACTGAGGACTTCTATAATAGAAGTAGTCATTTTATTGTCTAGTTGGTTGATGTTGGCGTCGTCTTGTTCAGTAAAAATTCTAAATCTGTTTTTCAGTTCAAGTTTGAAGGATCAAGTGTGCTCTTTTGGTATGTTTAGTGGTTACGATTTTGCGTGAAACATTTTTCTGTGTTCATTTACTTACATTTTACATCTTACCATTCTGTGGTCGCTTCCTACATTGACTTGGTTTAGGACTTGGATGTCCTTGACGGTATCGCTTTTGTCCGTTAAGATGTAGTCTATTTTGTTCTTTGTTTCGTGGTTGGGGCTTGTCCTAGTCCATTTCCTCCTGGGTCCCTCTTGAAGAAGTTGTTCATGATTTTGAACCCATTAGCCGTTGCAAAGTTTACAAGATCTCTCTCGTTTCGTGCTTTATATCCGAATTTGCCTACGCAATCTCCATTTCCCTGTCCTACCTGAGTATCGAACTCTCCCATGATGACATTGAAATATTTTCTGGTGTCTTGGAGTAGGGAGTTCAAGTCATCATAGAAGTTGTTTAT
The DNA here is from genome assembly GCA_963457665.1 of Thysanoteuthis rhombus. Lineage (NCBI taxonomy): Eukaryota > Metazoa > Mollusca > Cephalopoda > Oegopsida > Thysanoteuthidae > Thysanoteuthis > Thysanoteuthis major. The sequence continues at coordinate 43,502,762 of OY735217.1, read as the reverse complement.
TTCTTCTTGGGTTGATTGCGAAGTGGGAGCGTAGACTTGGATGATATTCAGTTTGTACCTCTTTGACAGTTGTATGGTGACGCTGGCTATTCGACCAGAGACGTCTTTGAAGCCAGCTACATTGTCTTTGAGATCCTTGTTGATGAGGAAGCCTATTCCACTTTGTTCTACTTTCTCTTTTCCGTAGCTGTGAAGATGTTGGCTTTTCCGTTCGATTAGTTCTTCTCCGGCTTTTCTCATCTCGCTAATGCCTACAATGTCCCATTTGACGTTTTTGATTTCACCATCTAGATCAGTTAGGTACATGTCAGTTGACAGTGTTCTGACGTTGTAGGTGACTCTGCATAATGTTGTCATTTTGATGACGGTTTTTGGGCTATGTTTGGGTGGTCGCTGTTGGACCGATGACCATGTAGGAACGGGAGTTTTCCTCGGGAAGAGTTTGTGTAGTTGCTTTTGGAGCACACCACACCCAACCAAGGCAAGTGATGTGGCTGGACCTTTTGAGATCGAGGACCCAGCAGGAACGTCCTGTATATTTTTCATTGTGCGAACCTTTGGAAGTGTTTAGCCATGCCCTGCCATACTTGCCCATAACGTGTTAGCAGGGGGTCTGGTGGATTGCTCACTGCTGATTTGGTTTAGTGGCAAGAGCTCCACCGGCTCTTAGCACCCTTCTTATCTGTTCTTAGAAGGTAGGAATGGGTGTTTGCAACGCTGTAAGAAAAAAGAAAAGAAAAAGCGAGATGTGTTATTTTTAATTTAAATTTTAATTTTCTTCTCTTTCCCAAGTCAGTGATTTTCTCATTGGTCCTGTAGGTGTACTTAGAAAATTAGTTTGTTTAATCATACGTCTCCCTTATTTTTTCAAAGTTTTTAACTAAGTTAAAGTTCAGGGGTTGCATTTTTGAGAAATCTCAGTTCTAGCATTGCCGATCTCTTCAGGTGGGTCAGAGAGAGAGAGAGAGAGAGAGAGAGAGAGAGAGAGAGAGAGAGAGAGAGAGAGGGGGGGGATGGAGACTGAAAGACAGGAAGAGATCTTCATTCATGAAATTTAGAGTTGAATCATAGCAAAATATAGTTAAATATGATTTGAAAATAATATCAAGATCAAGTAATACTCATCTGCGTTAGACAACGGTTTCGGGTCGAAGGAGGAGTGATCTTCCATACAACAGTCACATTTTGAAGTTTTTAGAATTCAACTATTCGTTATTTTGTCAAGGAACCGAAAATAAATAGACAAAAATGAATAATAACTAGCCGTAAATACACTTAGTTCACTTAAGAAAATTTTGAACCATGTGTTCATTGGTGTCGAACTGAAAACTCCTGATTTTTGCCTTATTCGAAATAGAGTCAAGCGGGACACCCATCAAATGGAAAAAAAAACAAATTGATGGGATATTTTTTCTAAAATCAATGTGCTAATGCATGCTCCTGTGTCCCGTTAGTAACAACAGAAAATTTGGTGGTTATAGCTCTGACAGACATTTAGTGAATCATAGTTAGAGGACAGATGGCAATGCTTCATCTTAAATTATATATATAGATATTATTGCTGCTCTACAAAACCTCGTTCAGCATTTGAAGCTATCGCTAGAGGATTTACATCTCTAGTGGCTGGTCTGTTCCTGCAATACTGGCAATGAAAACGGTAAGTGGACTTTGAATGTCAACGAATCTAGGACTGATGGTAATCAGGTTGATAGTAGTGGTGATAATGATGGTGGTGGGAGTGATGGTGGTTATCGGGACACAAGAGGCGACAGCAGCGGTGATGGTCACAGTAGGACATTCTATGTCTACTACTTTTTTCTCACCAGGAGGCGTCCTCAAGCTTTGTATTCAAGTAATCAATTTGCACACTTTGCTAGCGAGGCTTTTGTCGAGCGCTTTCTGTGGACGAAAATAGAATATAAAAAAAGAGAGGAAGTCCAGCAATACCTTGAATAGTGGAATTAATTTGTTCTCAGATTTGTTGCACTTTTTAAGGTCTTATGTATTAAGGCGTTTGCTTTCATTTGTTTGAACGGCAATGACTTAACCGTACATCATCAAAACTCATCCAACTCGAAACTGCACTATCAAGGGTAAATACAAAGAAGAAAAAACAGCAAATCTGATTTTTTAAGGCGTTGAAACAAAAGGTATTAACGAACAGAGGATTCTTTTCAAATCGAATGAAATTACGGAAGTTTAAAAAAAATATATATTCCGTAATGGAGTAGCTGCACTCACTTTCCCGGAATAAGATGATAGAAAATACAGAAAGTTACGGAACTGGGAACTAAAGAATGGATTGGAATAAAACAAGAACTTCTTTGTAATAGAAGGATGAAATAAAAAAGAAAAAAAATTATAACAACGACGACGGCGATTACGAACACAACGACAACAACAATCAAAGACTGGTATCATTTTTTGTTGAACGGGTTTAGAATTCTGAGAGTTTTTTTTACTCTTGGATATAAGGATTACCTCGTAGCGTCTTACGTCATCTGAAGACGTGATTTTATTTTGTTTTCTGTAAGTATATTTTGCCACATACATACATACATATATATATATATATATATATATATAGAGAGAGAGAGAGAGGGGGGGGTAGGTGTTTGGGAGAGAGAGAGAGAGAGAGAGTGTGTGAGGATGAAAGTAACTCCGATGAACATGACTTTTAGATCATCATCATCAACAGCAGCCTTTTAGCGTCTATCGTTGGACATACAACTTCCCAAAGATTCACCAGACCTTTCTATCATGGGCATCACAGAGCCAACACTCTCTGAGCTTAACTAGTTTATCACACCATCTTATATTTTGTCGGCCTCAGTTTCGTATGTGATCTCTGGGAATCCAGGTTTTAGTTGTGATGTCCAGCGGTTGACCCGCAATGACTAGCCTATTGCCATTTGAGTTTCTATTATATCCCTGACTCTTATTTTTCTTTGATGTATTGTGCTGTTTTGTGATCTCTCCATGTTACATGTTATGTTGAGTACGATTCCCTCATGTGAACGTTGCATGGTTCTCAGTTTGAGGGCCAATCTTTTGGTTAGGTTCTATGTCCCAGCTCCATAGGTGACCGACCAGATTATTTTTCTTCTTATGGGTCGGGAAAAGTATCCCTTCATTTTTGACCGCTCAAAGGGAGAGAGACTCCCCTCACTGTTGATTCCTTACAATGGGGAGAATCTCTCTTCAATATAGACATCTTGAAAGAAGGATAAGTCTCTCGTCCCATTCGACCCTTTAATAATTATATATAAACATATGAATATATGTATATGGGTGCAAAATAGGTTCCACTTTGACATAATCGTCATCTTGTAAAATAATAACCCCTCTAAAACCCTATAAAAATACGTTTCTCAAAGCTTTTTGTTTTCACTGCTCCAACAGATCTTCTGAGAAGGCAAAAACGTGACATATTAACACACAAACTATTCACTTATATTTATCATAAGATAAGAGAAGATGTACACCCATATATTGAATTGAATATAGGAGTCTTGCATTTTAGTTAAGGTATAAAAAGAACTTCCTCTAAAAAGTTTTTTTTTTCAAAAAAAAAACCTTTTCCCTTAAGACATTTCCCATAATCATTGAGTAGGCATGCCAAATTTGGTTGGGCTGCACCCATGTTTAAGTACTTTCTTTAGCTGGACAGACAAACACACAAATAGACACCACTCATTTATATGTTTGAGATGCGGAGTTTGTTATGCTACGTTTTTAGAGTGACTATTTGGACATCGATGTATTACATGAGTAATCGCTGAAGACATGGAAATATTCAACAGTTACTACCAGTACTTAATGGAGACATAGAATATGGAGAAATTATTAATGAAATAATGTGCAGTACCTTCAGCAAATGACAATTATCAACTTCTGATAGATTAACAACGTTCTTTCAAGAATCTTTGTGCAAATTCTTAGCATTAGCTGACGTATCAACTGATATAATTCCATAGCCACACAAAATGAAACTATTTCAATATTTTCACTTGTACTATAGACTTATATTATACAATATTCTTTCAGCTGTCTTTGTCAAAGTTCTTAGCAAATACTAGCTTATCATATGGTATGGGGTATGGCAGCAGTGATGGATTTATCGAAAATAATTAAAGCCATTTCTATATCTTGACACTCACAATAGGTTAACAAGATTATTTAAGTTGTATATGTTGAGGTTCTTGAACAAGTTGGCCTATTATATCATATGTGGTATAACTGTAGCCATAACTGTAAGGAAAATAGTTGAAGCTACTCTTATATGTTTACACTTCGTATAATAATCGGCATTTTTCAGCTGGTATACAAAGGGCCTGCGATCGTTTAGTGTTGGTACTATTATCAGGGAAGATCGTCTGTCTCATTATAGCAAAACCCAAAGTAGTTAAATTAAAAGCACTGTGTCTCTCATTGGTGATTAGGTTTCCTTTGAAACTGTTGGAATTACGTTAAGTATATCATAAGTAAATGATAACTGTGTAAAAGATCTAAAATAGGCTTATGGGCAACATCCACTCATATACAAGAATATGCGGTACGTGTAATCCAAGGCGAAAAGCCAAAAGTCACTGGAATCCAAATTTAGGGTGCAAAGGAGGGTCTGCCTGACCTGGGCAATGTGTTGTCTAGCCACCCAAATCTGAATTGACAGTTACATGTTCTGGAATTCCAGAGGACACCGAACGCCGGACAGGAACGGAATTTGAACAACATACTACCGTGGATCAAATAGCAGATTTCGATCGGCATTTCCGAAGGATTACTGAATGTACAAGTGACCTGAAGAAGGCCGAATGGTACAGAAACTAAAACGTGATAAATACAAGGAAATTGTTTCGAATTAATCTACAAATAATGGGCATATAAGCAATATTGTTTCCGTTTGTTTGCATTCATTTGTGCTCATGCACATGGTATAATCTAATGCTGATAGCGGACTCGCCATAATCGCAAATACGGTATGAGGGCAAATGGACCGATTCCTGTTATAACCTTCCTATTATGGCATAGCAATAAATATTAGATCATAGACACGCTCAAGACTTAGGCTGTTTACACATTAAAACAGCTTGTATTGAGATGAGACATGAAAAAACTGAAATTCGGATACTTGAATTATTAAAAATAAATTACATATCAAGATAGTTTTAGGCTTCTTTGTGTCCATTCATTAATGGATAAATCTGACATTCTTATGGGAATATCATCATCATCATCCTTTTAACGTCCATTGTTGGACAGACACCTTTCAGAAGATTCACTAGATCTTTCTATCATGAGCGTCGCAGAGCCAGCACTTTTTTAATTTGTCTAGTTCGTTATGTCATCTTATTTTCTGCCTGTCACAGTTTTGCATGTGATCTCTGGGATCCACGTGATGTCCAGCGATTGTCTGACATACTTTCAACATGACCAGCCCATTGTCATTTGAGTTTCCCAATATATTCTATTTGCTCTGATCCCTCTTTTTCTCTAATATACTGTGCTGTCGTGTGATCTCTTCCATATTTCAGTTTCATAGGTTACTATCAGGTGTATGCATTGGTCGTATACCCTTCTTTTTAAAACTAATGTTTTTCTTTTGTTATCGAGTGTTGAGCTTGCTCTACTGAAAGTTTGAAAATGGTCTGCGCGACTAACTTGCTTACCACCACTTCACAACAAAACAACTCGATTCAATTTTATCTGACATAACGCTAGAAATATAATGATTCCAGAGACAGTCAAATTCACTGCAGTAGTAAATAGTGCACAAGACCTGCTTGCTAACCATTGCTTCTCAGCGAGGCAGCCTAATAGATATTTACCAAGTTAAACGGTGAGGCTAACAGGCACTCCATTTTCTACGTTTAGCTTAATTTGGGCCTAAGCCCAGAGGAGTTAAATGTTCACAAATCTCTATTAGATGCTTTTTGATCGGTCAGTCTCAGTTACATCAAACGATGGAAAGAGGAAGGACGACGTTTCATGTTTCATGTACCAGTCACTTCTATGTCATTTAAGTGGTTTGATTTCATAAAAAATCCCGAGATGACGTATCAAGCATTTGTTTTTTTACAGTGTTGCTAAAAATATCGTGTTATCAATAGCTAAAAATGTTTGCAAAAAGGCTTAAACCTTTCAATTTCCAGCTAAAATGTTATATATACTTATTTAAAGACTCCTTATCAAATGAAATTACCATATCCCAGAACAAATTACTGACAAAAATTGTAAGTTGCCTTAATTTAAACTTACTAGTTTTTTAAAAGCCAGATTTTTTGGGGAAACATCCCATCTTCTCCCCCTCCTCCAGCTTCTTCTGCCATAACTACTAATGCCACCATTATTTCGTTTAGAATCCCTTTGAAATCACAGATATGGACGCATGTATTGTGGACGTATCGTTGTACTTATGGTTCTTGTTTTTCAAATTCAGCACGAAAAACAACAAAAAAAAAAAAAAACTGTCAGAAGCTTTACCAGTACGGATGCTGCGACAATTCGTTCGGTATTATCCCCACCATAACTGTTTTATCTGTCCTCTCCCGCCCCTTCTTCCTCGAATTCTGATTCCCTTAACGTCACTCCACTTTGAACATCGTTTCCCCTCACCGTTATTTATCATGGCGTAGTTTTGGATAATAGAATAAAATTGCTAAAATCGAGACTTCCTTTCATGCGGAGAGAGAACGTGACCAATCTGATCTTATCTCTTTCTTTCTTTATTCCATCCTTCCTTACTTCCTTCCTTTCTTTCTTTCTGTTCTCTCTCTCTCTATATATATCTCCTGTTCACTACCTTTCTAATTTCCCTCTTACTCTTTGCTTTTACCTTCTTTTCATCTTTGACATCTTCGCGTGTCTACTCTTTTCTCCTTCCTTTTATCACTCTAGATTAGTGTTTGGCACAAGACGATGAGTAATGAGTACGGAACACCTTGCAGGAGTAATAGTAATTGAGATATTAGCTTGCTAACAGTCGCTTCTCAGTGAGGCGCGCAAGCTTTGCCTAGTAGTTTACTACATTTGGCTTAGTTTTGGCAAAAAGATGGCAAATGAAGAGCACCTGGTGAGTATTTCTTTCTCTTCTTCATAGCGTTTCTTTTCTCCTCTTCCCTCCTCTTTGATTCGATCTCCTTAGTCATCAATTCCATTTTTTCTTTCTTTTTTACTTCTCATTCCCTCTCTCTAGGACTTCCTTTCCTTTCTCCCATCATTAGTTTTCTCTTCTTTTTCTCTCTCCCACCTCTCGCTTTACCCCCAGTCTTCATCCTATTCTGTAAGACCTTTCTCATCTCCTTTTTCTTTACTTTTTCTCTCTTCTCTTCTCCCTTATTTTTTCCCTTTTCTGTTTGCAATTTATCCTTGTTTTTCCTGTCTCTTCCTCTTCTCAGTTTCATCTTCCCCACCCTGTTTTTTTTGCTCCTTTCTCTCCCACTCTGTCTTCTCTATCATCATCTTCTTCTCTTTCATTCTTATCTCTATTTCCCCTTTTGGTTTTTCTTTTTCTCTTCCTCTCACCTTTCTCTTTTTCATTTTTGCCTTCCCTCTTTATTTTCAACTTCCTTTTCTTTCGGTCGCATTCATTTCTGTTAACCTGTAATCTTTCTTACACATTTTCTCCTTCTCTTTCTCGCCTACCATTCTGTCTGTCTGTCTGTCTGTCTTTCCTTTTCTCTCTGTCCCACTCCCTCCCTCTCTCTCATTTCACTTTAGAATCCTCCCCTGTTCTTGGTTTATTTCTATTCTCCCTCTTTCTCTCAACTATTCTCACTACCTCATTTTTCTTTTGATTTTCATTTCTCTCCACTTTCTTTCTCACTTTATTATCTCTTTTTCTTTTCTTTACACTCTTCCCTCATTTTTTCAATTTCTTCATCTTTAAACTTTGGATGTCCTCCCCACCCCACGACTTCTCATTCTCTTTCCTCTTCGTTTTCATTCTCTTTCAATTTTGTCGTCCTTTCCATTTCTTCTTTTCTTCTAAACTTTTCTTTCCCTTTCTTCAGTCTCTTTCTGTATCCTTACAACCTCTCTATTTCTTACTGTATCCCTCATTTCTCTTTCCCTCATGGTGTCCTTCCTCTATTTCTATATCCAGACAGAAGCTGATATGACTCGACCCCATGTAAACAGTGTTCTTTGGTCGACATCTTTCGAAAGGTCATAAAAACATACAAATCTCTGTCTGTCTGTCTGTCTGTCTGTCTGTCTGTCAGTCAGTCTGTCTCTCTATCTATCTCTATCCCTATCAATCTATTAATCTATTTGTCTAGCCATCGGAGAATTGTTAGCAAGCTTGCTTAGGAGACAGTTTGTACAAAACATTGAGTTTAACCGTTATACGATACAGTGAGTTTGATTCTCACTGACTCCAGACAGTACTGATATATATATATATTGTCTGAAAGATGAAACCCTTCCGATAGCACTCTCTGTCATCAATATTTATTCAATATCAGGATGGGGTGGTATTGTTGAAAATCATGATAACTCGTTTGATATTTCACTATATATATATATATGCACCCTAACACACACGCACACACACACACACACACACACACACACACACATACACACACACGCACACAACAACAACAACAACAAGATTTAAGAACAAATTTAAATCATAGCGTTCACTTGTTGAAAGAGAAACAAAGAGACAGCTAAAGGGGAAAAATAGAACCTAAAACCTAAAATGAAATAACACTCAGAACAAACAACAAAATAGGACTTCGCATCCAACCCAAATGTATCGTCTGTCATCGTTGTCTTCATGTCTGTTGCTCCTACTGTGTAATGTCGACTTCTGTGCCAAATCTCTGACCTTTGGGTGTCATGTTTGCTAGAGCGCTAGAATAGAGTTGTTGAAAGCTGGTCGTTGATAAAAGAGCAAATCTCAGTCGTTAGCAGGAAGACAAGAAGAACACCGGAAGAGAGCCAAGTATTTAAGCAGAATTCACAGTTAAAATCCGTAAAATCGTCCAATCAACAGCAGCCTTGATCTTATAATTCTACGTCATTTTTGTCCGTCTGACTGCCATCGTATAACTCGAGGACGGTTGGAGCCATCATCATAATCATCATCAGTCTTTTAACGTCTGTCGTTGGACATAGATTCCCCCAGAATCCACCACATTTCTTTATCATGGGCATCGCGGAGCCAGTGTTTTCTGAATTTGTCTAGTTCATCTCTTCATCTTATTTTTTGTTGGTCTCCGGGGTACCATGCTGTGAGTCGTGATATCCGTCTGTTGTCTTTCATTCTTACAACATGACCAGCCCATTGCCATTTGAGTTTTCTAATGGATTCTATGATGTTTCTGACCCCTGTTTTCTTTCTGATGTATTGTGCTGTCTAGTGATCTCTCCATGTAAGGTTCAGCATGATTTTCTCATGCGCACGTTGCATGCTTCTCAGTTCGAAGGTTTGTCTCTTGGTTAGATTCAATGTTTCAGCTCCATAAGTGACTACCAGGAGGATGCATTGGTCGTATACTCTTCTTTTTAGGACTATTAGGATCGTATTGTTTTTGAAGGTTGAGCTTGCTTTGCCGAAAGCTTGCCATCCTAGGGTGACTCTCCGCTTGATTTCTTCTTCTTTTGTGGCTGTCCTAAGTAGATACAATGGTGTACTTTCCCCAGTTTTGGATCTTCGATTTTGACAGTTATGTCCTTATTCTTGATGTGATTGTTGCACATGACTTTTGTTTTACTGAAGTTCATGTGTAGGCCAACTCTTTTGCTTTCTTTGTTTAGTTCATTTAGCATTAGTTGAAGGTCCTATTGGTTCTCTGCAAAAGGTACGATGTTGTCTGCAAATCTGAGGTTGCTCAGATATTCAC
>OY735217.1:43432911-43487911 GCA_963457665.1 Thysanoteuthis rhombus | reverse complement strand
CCCTAACATTAACCCTGACTCAGAATCCCAACTACAAGCCCTACCTACTAACCCTAAATCTTAACCCTAATTCCATGCTGTATTGGCTCTAAAGTAAAGGGGATCAAAATTACAATTTTTTTTTGTTCTTGGGGAAATAAATGAAAACATAAAAATAGAAATCGCAACGAAAATCACCTTTTTTGTTAGAAAAGTTGGATTGGAAAGAATTTCCAGGACCAAAGAAAATTAATTACTTTTATTTTTCATAATCATGTTAATTTCTGATCAATACGTTGTATAATCATACTCTTAGCCGTACTGAATATGACATGGGTCCCTTAATCAAAAGATTGCCGAAAACGGCATTTAAGATTGAGATTAACGTTATTTGTACAACGGTAAAAATGTAAATGACCCATTTAGAAAATCTCATTATCAAAATTGTGATATGGTGCGTTATTGCAATAATCAAATTCCTCATTTCATATAGAAAGAAGGAGGGAGAAACCGAAGTAAGGTAGTTTAAGGGTAGGGAGAGAGGGAAATAAAGGGCGCTATTTCCAACATCTGGCTTGGCTTAATTTTCATTTTCAATTCATACTGCTTACATTATTGTCGCAGAACAACGATCCTAGCTAGTGAACATATGATGAGAAAGTTGAATCAAAAATGAATATTAATGACGACGCTATATTCAAGAAATTCATAGACAAAGTGAATATCAATTAGATTATTATTTTCAAAATAATTGAATGATTACTACTGCTTCTCCCAGATCATTTAAATACCCCTCTTGACTGGTATTGGGTGAAGAGAATGTTACAGTGATCCCTTGAAACAAAGCAAATGGCTGGAACAAAAACCGTTAATTATTCAATAAATTCTGTGTACGACACATGGAAAAAAAGAAAAAAAACAAACAGGTGTTATAGGAACATACTTCGGGGTTTTTCAGTCACTTGATCTGCCTGAGTTTTTTTTTCGTTCGTTGCAGATTTTGGAGAGATAGCAAATGTGTCATACTCGTTCCAGATTTGAGGTATATATATTATGCCTTAATACGGTGTCATAATGTCTTTATTATGATGTCATAATGCTGATGATGTAATATACCGTCAGTATGATGTCATAAAGCATGATATCTTCTTTGACTCCGAAGAAAAAAATAATCTTGATCTTATGGTCAGTATAAATCGACTAATTCCTCACTTCATCTTGTCTTCGGTTGAAATATTCCTAAGATTGCTTGGCTGCAAAAATGTACGTCGTCAAGCAAAAATACATTCTGATTATATTCATCGTTAGATAAAGTATTTTAAATCGTAATTATCATTTTTCACCACTATTTGCCTGACGGTCCGAGTTACGTTGCGCAATTATTTCCTTTTGTTCCTGATCGGTGCTGTTTACTCACTGACGGCTTGAGTAAGTTGCGATAAAAGAGAACAAAAAATTGATCAAATACTTCCCGACTGCTTAGACGCTACATATGGTAAGATGCATCCCATAATTAGCTGGGTATTTTTCGGAAAAAAATATTTGTGGATCGAATCGCTTACCGTAGTTGGGTTCGTGCAGGTCTCAAACTCTTCGCTAGAACTTGATTTACAACTGCTTAAATGCTGGGTGATTTTTAAGTCATCTCAAGAGAAAACGGCATCTTATTGGCCGGGAAACACGGTACTTATCAAAATTATCAATTATTCGCCCATCAATAGATACCATCGATCAACGACTCTGTTTGGAGCATCTGATTTTAAGTATGTCAATCTAAGGTATAACACAGAAACAATACATGCATTTTTCTGCTGATTCAGAGGAAAAATATTTTTCCAGAAATTTGTGCAGTTTCGAAATATAAGTCAACTAAGGCAGGGCTTCTCAAACATTCTCCTATTCATGACTATTTTCGATGAGATGAAAATTTTCGCGACCTTTATTGATGAAACATATTTCGTTACGTCTCTCGATGAAATAATATTTTTTTTATGGCTACTGATAAAAGCAGAGGGTTCTAAAACTATGGATAACACCGTGCGACGAGATTTTTGTTCCTAGGTAGTGAGTGTTACTTTTTAATTACTTATGTGTAAAAAGTACTGAATATGGTAATTAAAAATGTGTAAATTCACCCATTATCTAATTTGAAATAATTACATTTCAAATTATCACGGTTCTGGTCACAAAACATAGTTTGAAGGGTCTAATTGATATTTTCTATCCTCATAAGATGTAACCAACCAGAAAATAACACAAAGGAGACCCAAATCCTCTGCCTCAACAGTACATCATGTTCTCCGTTTACCAACATCATCATCATCATCATCATCATCATCAACATTAGTCTTTTAGCGTCCGTCGTCGGACATAGACCTTCCCCAGGATTTGCCACACTTCTCTATCATGGGCGTCACGGAGCCAGTACTTCCTGAACTTGTCTAGCTCGTCTCTCCATCTAACATTTTGCCGGCCTCGGTTGCGCATGTGGTCTCGGGGAATCCATGTTGTGAGTCGTGATGTCCATCGATTGTCAGCCATTCTTGCAACATGGCCAGCCCACCGCCATTTGAGATTTTTGATGGATTCTATGATGTCTCTAACTCTTGTCTCTTCCTGGATGTACTGTGCTGTTTTGTGGTCTCTCCATGTGAGGTCCAGCATTATTCTTTCATGTGCACGTTGCATGGTTCTCAGCTTACGGGTCTGTCTCTTGGTTAAGTTCCATGTTTCAGCTCCATAAGTGACTATTGGGAGGATGCATTGGTTGTACACCCTTCTCTTTAGGATTAATGGGATCTTATTATTTTTTAAGTTTGAGCTAGCTCTGCCAAAGGCTTGCCATCCCAGTGTGATTCTTCGCTTGATTTCTTCTTCTTTTGAGGGTCTCATGGAGATTCGTTGCCCTAGGTAGATGTAGTAGTTTACTTTCTCGAGTTCTGTGTCATCGATTTCGATCTTAGTGTTTATATCTCCAATGTGGTTGTTGCACATGATCTTCGTCTTGCTGAAGTTCATGTGTAGGCCGACTTTCTTGTTCTCTTCATTTAGTTCATCTATCATTAGTTGGAGATCGTGTAGATTCTCTGCAAAAGGGCTATGTCGTCTGCGAATCTGAGGTTGCTCAGATACTCGCCGTCTATTTTAATTCCTTTACTCTCCCAGTCTAGTCTTCTGAAGATCATCTCGAGGCAGGCTGTGAAGAGTTTAGGTGAGCTAGTATCACCTTGTCTTACTCCTTTCTGGAGCTGAAAGGGTTCCGAATCTTTATGTAGCCTGATAAATGAGCTGTCGTGATTGTATATATGTTTCAACACATTCTAGATCTACACCTTGCCGACTGATGGCTTCCATGACCTTAGGGATTTCTACTGAGTTGACCGCCTTTTTGAAGTCGATAAATGCTACGGCAAGTGGTAGTTTATACTCTGCTTCTTTTTCTTTCAGTTGATTTATCAAGTGCAGGTGGTCCATGGTCGAGTAGCTTCTTCTAAAGCCAGCCTGTTCACGTGGCTGGTTTTCATCGAGTGTTTTTGTGATTCGGTTGGTGATGATCTTTGTGAAAGGTTTGTATACACAGTTGAGTAGGCTTATAGGCCTATAGTTGTTTAGGTCTTTCGGGTTTCCTTTTTTATATAAAAGCATTATGATAGCAGTGTTCCAATCGTCTAGGACTTTACTGTGTTTTAGACACAAGTTGAAGAGGACGGCCAGTTTCCTAGTGATGATTTTACCTGCTTTTTGGAGTAGGTCGATGGTGATGTTGTCTGGTCCAGGGGCAGTTCCTTTCTTCGTCTGTTTAATGGCTTATTTCACCTCCCACGCGGTTACTTTTGGGAAGTCCTCGAGTTGATTGCTCGTGTCTTGCGTATCTTGCTCCTTGTTCGGACGAATAAAGTTTTTGGTAGAATTCTTTGGCACGTTCGACAATCCTATCTCTGTCTGTTGTTAGGTTTCCATTTTCCTCGAGTATGCTAGTTATTTGCCTTCGTCCCGAGTTGAGGAGTTTGTTTATTGCTTTGAAGCCCCGACCTTTTTCAAGAGTTGATTCAATGACTGCCGTCGTGTATCTCCTTCTGTGTTCCCTTCGTTTCTTCTTGATCAATTTGTTTAGTTCAGCCTCTTCAATTTTCTCTCTCGTTGTTGTCGGTGGCTTGAGGTTTCTGTGTTTTTCCATGAGATTTCTAGTCTCATCCGAGATTTTGCTAATGGGTTGTTTGCTCATTGGCTTGAATGTAGAGGCTACTTCAATTATTGACGCTGTCATTTTGTTGCTTAGTTCGTTGATGTTGGTGTTGTCTTGTTCAGTAAGAATTCTGAATCTGTTTTTCAATTCGAGCTTGAAAGATTGAACGTGCTCTTTTCGTATGTTTAGAGGCTGCGGTTTTGTATGGAACATTTTCCTGCGTTCTTTATTGGTGTTTATTTGTACTTTACATCATACCATTCTGTGGTCGCTGCCTACATTGACTTGATTTAGGACTTGGATGTCCTTGACGATATCGTTTTTGTCCGTTAGGATGTAGTCTATTTCGTTCCTTGTTTCGTGATTGGGGCTCTTCCAAGTCCATTTCCTATTGGGTCCCTTCTTGAAGAAGGTGTTCATGATTTTGAATCCAATAGCCGTTGCAAAGTTTACAAGATCTTCTCCTTTCTCGTTGCGTATTTTGTATCCGAATTTGCCGACGCAATTTTCATTTCCTTGTCCTACCTGTGCGTTGAAGTCTCCCATGATAACATTGAAGTGTTTTCTGGTGTCTTGGAGTAGGGATAAGAGTCACCAAAAAAATACCAAGGATTTTGCAATGAATTCATCGTTGCCAAGGGAAAATGCCTATATACTTCGGTATGTGCTTTCCCGAAGAATTTCTGCGTGCAAATGCACTACAAAATTAAGACTTTTACTTCGAGCTTGTTTGTCCACAATGACCCCTTGATTCCGAAAGGACAAAGTGTGTTAGTAATTTCATACTTGTATACAGTATACTAATTTATCCAATAGAAAACGATCTATTCATATAAAAGCTATCAATACAAATAGGTTTTAGTTTAATTGTATATTCATTCGGTTGTTTGGCCTGATAACTCTTATAACTAGAAAGTTATAATGGTTCAGGTGGAACGGATTAACTAATAAAGACGATTTTTGATTTTTACGAGAAAGAAAACATGAAAAATACATCACAGGAAGGTCGGGCGTTTGAAACTAAATTAAAAGAAAAAAGAATAAGTGAGTAAATGATTTTTAAAAATACCAGATTTGACAAAATTTATCATACTTTTCCCAATTTTTTAAAAGAAAATGATATTCAACTTTTTTTGTAATGGAATAAGTTATATTCTTCATAAAACAAGTTTCTTTCTGTGATTATTTTCATTCGTCACGATATCCGTGCTTTTTTTGTCGTACATAATATTTTGTCTTGAGACTTTATGACTGGTTACCCTTTGAAACAGCTTCAGTTGAGCGGGAACTTCCAGAAAGACTTAAAATTAGAACACTTGAATCATCTTTTCATCTAATGATATAGCTATAAGGTACTCAGTGCCGATCTATGTAAAAACAAATGAAGAAATGGTCTCCCGCCCCTTTCGACTCTTTACAGAGGGGAAAAAATCTCTTTATTTTTGAAGGGTGAATTCTCTTTCATTTCACACCCCTCAAAGAATTGTATTTAAGTATATACAATAAGAAGATATGTAAATGGGCGGAAGTAAAACATTATATATATATATATATATATATATATATATATATATATATATATATATATATATATATATATATATATATATTCTGGAAGCTGTGATGCATTTGATAAAAATATCTACCAGTGTTACTGTGAATTTCGAGCGGTTTCTTCCTATTCTCTTATTCTAAGACTCAACATACTACTTAAAAGCTGGTAAAATAGATGAACCTCTTTAATCCATTCGTTTGTGAATTTGTTGCCAGTTAGCAGCATCACGGTATGATCTTTGTTTACAGTGCAGCCGAATGTTTTGGCGACACAGTCCTGTTAATTTCATGCATAACCAGCTGTATATCAAGCCTTCAGGGAGTCATCCAAGCAACCAAGAGGTGCAAAAGGAGCGAAGTTTTAATTTTTTTGTTAAAAGATTGGGTCATAAAGGTTAATTTCTGTTGTCCGGCATAGGCCTGTCCTGGAGTTTTCCGGATTAAAGACATCCAAAATGTAGTGTAAATAGATATCTAAGTCTCAGCAATTTCACCTGAGATTTTTTTAAACGTGACTAAATTCATTTAAATGTAAGTGTCGAGTGTTTCAAACGGTGGGTAGGTGTTATGTTTTGGCAAATTTGTTACTTTTACAGCGAAGAGTCAATTGTTATCGACAGAGAAACAGACAGAAAAAAAAGTCACACTATTCATTAGTGTATAGACTGGCCATCGAAGTCAATAATTAAACAACCGGAAAGTCAAAATTTGATTTCATGTAAATAATTCCATTAACGAATAAATATGGTCAGAATAAATTCTATTTATTCTGATTGGCGTTTTCGACCGGAAAACTTCTAAAATAGAGTAAAAAATAACATCTAGAAACATGTAAGTATGTGGACGAGATACACGAACAAATTTACAAACCAGTCAGAATAAAGCACCCCTAGTCAGAAAAGAGAGAGAAAAAAAAATTACAGGGTTTAGTGGAGTTCTAATGCCAATTTTCAAGTCAAAATACGGTATGACCAGTGACTCTGGAACAAACACACTTACATATTAAAACGGATGTAACCCTTCGCTTCCTAGGAGATTCAAGACACCGTGCCTGCTGTCCTACACTCTGCCATTGACCTATAGTCGTCGGGAAACAACTTCGTAGGGTTGTGTTTGCATTATCTCTCTCTCTTTCTCTCTCTCACTCACTCTCTCTCACCTCTTCTGTATCTACCAACTATTCAAAGGCCTTATTCCCACCGACCTATTTTTATCCTCTCCTCCTTTATCCTTTGATTTCAGACGAAGCAAACAAAACGCATGTTAGGCAAGGAAGGCGGAGTACTGATCATTTAGCAACCACCAGAAAATGTCATCATTATCCACATCCGGTGATGAAAACTGGTAACAGTCCGAGCAAATTTCATGTCTGGCCCATCTTCTAATGCTTACCCGTCTATCCTAACACCATCTATTCTTCAAACCGATTAAATTATGTGTTATAATTTATTGGTCCGAGCGAAGGGAAATTGGTCTTGTTTTCGATCGAATCCTCATTTATCATTCACCAAATTATTCACATTTTCCACTTCGACGGTTGCTATTGCTCTCGGGCTGAGAAAGAGTATATTTTCCAACTCAATAATGTTGGCATCATAAATGTTTTTCTAAGTCATCCGTTACATAGTCAACTGTAAATCCAAGCAATCGCTCAAAATAGATACCGGCACTTTGATTATAAGAAGTACAAGTTTGGGACCCTGTGTGCTAACATACGTTGATATTTACCAAGCTTGGCTTAGTCTGCCACATATTCCTGAGAGTGGGGCACCCTGCGAGAATGGGAATCAATCTACCAGCGAGTAGACTAGCAAGACTACCTTGCTGACCTTAAGGGTAGAAAACTAAATCATTAATAACGTGAGACTGGCACAATTTTGAAAAATCCAGTGAGAATCGAACGCATTTTTATAGATCAGCGCGTGGCTTACAGCACTTTGTTGCTTATAACTCTATGACAGGTATTTTGAAAATAAGATGCCATTATGAATCAATGTTTATTTAGTATAATGGAGCTTAGGTAAGTATATGTATCCAAAACTGCCGTTCGCATGTGATGTCTTTTATAACTAAAACTGTTGCTGATATGAAATAGCTGCTGTATATATATATATATATATATATATATATATATATATATATATATATATATATATATATATATATATATATATATATATATATATATATGCGATGGAATCATGTGCAGGCGTTGCACTAACGAACGTTTCGTCAACGCGAACGGACGTTTCATCGAAAAAAATTCTTTTGTTAAAATTATCATTTAGTCGAAAGACGTCATGCCGACCAGACATTTTTGTTTTACTTATGATTCTGTATATTTATGTAAAACTCATGAATTGTTTATTCCTGTCATTGACTGTGCATGACTGAAACGCAGAAAGTGAGTCCGCAGATAATAGTGGGTGACTGTTTGGGAATAAGAAAATCTTCCACGGAACATGGCTGTTTAACTTTAAAGTATTTCTTGTTTTCTTTTAAAGGTACATTTCCTTGTAAGTGCACCGGAAGTGACTATCATCCGGCATTTTTAGCAACCCCAACAGCGACGCCATGAAACCAAAGATTGTGATTGAACCATAGAGTGTTGATGTCATAAGCTGGAAACTATTGGACCATCCAACTGAAAAAGGCATCACCACATCTCTTGCAAGACAATTTTATTTTCAGAATTATCGTCACTAAGTTAAAAACGAGCTGCCCCAAATCCCCCACACACCAAAAAAAAAAAAAAAAAAGCACAAAAAAAATCAAACATAAAAACGAAAAAAAACAAAACAGTAGCGTTGTTAGCATTTGGGAGCACTCCAAAAGAATCCAATCACTAAAACGAATCAATTGATCAAAGAGTGTGGACACTTGTTTAAAAAAAAACATAGTGGTTACTAAAAATCCAGGGAATAGCAATGTCCGCACAAAACGGCTTTTTTTTCAATCATCTTGATTTATAATTCAAGAGAACCAGCATATTGGAATATGTTATTATAGACAAAATTGTTATTCATCTGTTTGTCGATTGAAATGTCATTGAGGCATGATATTAACATAAGTATTATAACATCTACTGTTTTGATTTTGTTTTTGGAGTAATGGCATGAACTTAAGTCTTCCATAATCATCAGTAGCGATACACCTATAATAAAAAAAGGCTTTATTCATTATATTCTAATTCCCTATCGAAAATTTGAACTATATAAATCTAATGATTTCTTCATATAGGGATTTTCTAACTTGGAACAATAAAAACTATAGAGATAAGATTTTATAGAAAATATTTGAATTATAAAAACGACATTTTTCTATTGATAGGTTTTGAAATAAGAGCCTTGTTTAAAGTCTTAAATATAAAACGATTGCATGAGTATATTTATTTCACGATTTTTGTTGGTTAACTGTTTAAAAATGCCTCCCCCATGGAATAAATTGATATCAGCGTTGAAATCAATGTATGATCAACTGTCGACACATTGATCGAAGGAACTTTCTCATTATTTTGAAAACTATTTTTGAAGCTATTTTTACGATCTTTAAAACTATATCAACGGCTTTAGAGCCCGGAGATCGTGAGATAGTCAATATAACAGTGTCCATTCGTCGAGCAAAAATCTCATATGATTTACTGTTTCTGTTTCTCTGTCCGTAACAATGGACTCTTCATCTGGAAGGTAACAATTTTGCTTTTGAAGATATCTCCTATTTCAGACAATGGGCTCTTCCACGGAAGGGTGTTCTGTGGGTTTCCTTCTAAAAAAATAATATTGTAGAAATTCAAATATATTTGTGTTTTTTTTAATGTGGAATAACTCTAGAAATATATATGAAGCCAAACATCATGGAAACAGCAATACTCTCTCACTTTGTCTCTCTCACTCTTGTGTATTTCTTTACGAACTGTGAAGTATTCAGTGAACGACTGAGCACCACCCTTCAGTACCAATGCGCCGAAAATGCTGCGTGTGAATGTTCCGAGGGAGTCCACGACCCGTTCTATACAGGTACCATCACAATAGACTGTTGTAATCGTAATCTAACCCGAGTACCAGCTCTTATCGGATTACCAAATTTTAAATACTATCGATTCCTGCTCAGAGACAATCACATCACATTGGTAAACTCTCGTGATTTTCGATACAGTATGTTCATCGAAATTGACCTAGGTGGAAGTAATCCTTTGATCCGAGTGGCTGACAAGGCCTTCGTGGCAACTAGCCGTTATCTAAAACAGCTCACCTTAAATGTCAGCAAAATGAACGTGTACAAACTCCGTTTCTTGCATGGTGTTCCGAAGATTCAGGAACTGAGACTGGAAGGCAGTGGTAAAAGGAGACAGACGACACTTCCCAGTCGTGTTTTCCCGGGTTATAAGTTGAAAGCCATGCGAAAATTGACCATCACCGGCTTTGGGCTCACCAAAATCGCGTGGGACGCTTTCCTAGGGGTTAGTAATATACAGGTTCTTCATTTACAACATAACAATTTAACTGCCGTGCCGACAGCAGCTTTAAGAGGGTTGCGACGGCTATCAGATTTGGACCTCACTCACAATAGACTTCGAACATTGGGGAAAAACCCTTTTGGACAGCTGGATAAACTATCAAGGCTGGATTTGAGCCACAACCTCTTTGACAGCCCCGGAGCGATAGCATCAGATGCGTTCGTTGATTTGAAAAACAGTCTAAAAACCCTAATCATCACTCACTCTTCGCTTATCGTGGTTCCGTCTTTGTCATTGCAAAACTTGAAGGCTCTTTCACATTTAAATCTAAGTGACAATCAAATTCAAGACTTTACCAATAACTCCAGCCCATTCAGGGGCAAGTACAAATTACGGGAACTAGATATAAGTGGGAATAACTTTGAACAGTCCGAAACCTTCTTCAGTGGACTGGAATTCTCCCTTCACAGGCTTTTCATACGTCGAATGAAATTGAAAGAAATACCAAAGCTACTATTTACCAACTTCACGCAACTGCACTACTTGGATATGTCCAGCAACTTGCTAACACATATTCCAGCCAATTTCAATAAAGGCCTTCATATTCGGCACTTCATCTTGCAGGACATGTACATCGACAGCATTTCGGGTGGGGCTTTTGTAAAACCGGCACCTACAGCTAAATTACTCGTTGACCTCAGCTCAAATCGACTAAACAGTGTTCGATTCATCAGCGAAACTAAACCGTGTACTTTTCTGGAAGTGATTGTAGAAAACAATCCAGTGTTGTGTGATTGCGCTCTGTACAGTGTCGTATCCGACGACACAATCCACGTTCGTGGCCGGTGTAGTGGGGGAGGGAAACATTTTCGACACGTTAGCTTTTCCGACCACGCATTGACGGATACGCTCCGAAGAGTTTGCATTATACCAGAATCCAACCTCGCCCCCTGCCGGCGACTAGATGCTCAATGGCGAGCCAATAAAAGATTTTCCGGGGTTGTATCTGTCTGGGAAAACCTCAGACTGACCACTATGTTGCTTTGTTGGGCGTGGTTATTTTTTTTTTGTTGAGGTTAGAATAAGCATTTTGTGAAATTAAAAAAAAGAAATTTTCAGGATTGTTTGGACCATATTGCTTGAAAACTTTGGATATACATACACACACACACACACACACACACACACACATACACACACACACACACACACACATATGATCTGACACAATGGTTATTAGTTGCGTTATATTGTACAAAAATGCAAAGGCCCAAATAACTACTAAGATGAGAATTTGGGATGAAAACAGTTATTTCGGTCTTTACGTTTAGTTCAATGGTAAGAGCAACGCTAGGTTAAAACGGCTTCCCTACTGATCACAGGATCGATTCCTGCAACCGCCCCATTTTCTTTGATTGTTTATTCTATTTAAGTTACCTAGTTTGCGTGATACAATAATAGTGTAACGACTAGAGGTCATTTCAAATAAGAGTTTCTATATAATATAACGCAATTTATAATCAAATATATATATATTAACATCTCCATAACAACAAACAATAACTGTCATGTACCAATACCATGGCATTCACAATAAACAGTATTTTAATTTTCAAAATCGATCCGAAGAAGCTATGATATAGTGAAACTCCTAATCGTTTAAAGTAAAGACAATTCAAAAGATTTTCGTATTATAAATCAGATATTTTTCTGAATATCACAGACGACTGAATCAATTCATTGTCATAATTTTGCTTTTTCCAGTTCTGAGAAAAGAGTCAATTTGCATCTTTTTTCCTCTGAAAATACAGATATTTTCTTTTTGTCATCATTGTTTCATTTATTATGGATTGTTGTCTCGCATGCCTACATCCAACAATAACTCCACACAAAATATGAATGATTTTTTCAATTGAAGTGGGCTGGAGGTAATACGACACTCAATAAAAACATGATAGAAAGTAATCATTCAAAGAGCTTTTCGAATAATTGAAACCATTCTTGTTGCTTGTATTGTTACAACAAATTTCGGCCGATCCATCCTACGACCTTTTCGTATGTACTTTCCTAGGGTAATAATGATTAACAGCATTTCATACTATTACGTTTGAATTCAGGTGATATTTTTTGTTTCCTTGTTACGCCTGAATTTCCATATCTCGTCCTTGTTGAGTATCGGAAGCCATACCTACTTGAACTCTGCTCTTGTCTGACACACGCTCAGGTGACTTGTTGATGTGTGATGCCATTTGTTTTTTCTCCGTTTCCAACTGCGTTCTCTGTCTTTTATCCGAACTTCTCAAAGAAGATAGAATTCACCCTTCTTTCCAGTTAAGCGAACATTTATCATTGAAAACAAAAGGGCAGAAGAGATTAGTCAGAGTTACCGAAGTCAAATTTAGTAATCCTATACATAATCATCGATCTACTTTTGGATAAAACAAAAAAAGAAATTGAAAAAAAAAAAAAAAGAAGCTTGGCAAGGTCGAAATCTGAAATGATTACTGATACTTTTGCATTGTACATGTAAGGAGTAAAAATGAAAAAATATATTTTCATTTCTCAGTATATATGTATTTATCAATTAAAATGAAATAAGCTCTTCCGTATTTCTGTCGAAATCTTTCAAAAATATGAAAGTTCCGTCGACTAACAATTGCCTGGTCGTAAGAAAAGGCTGATTTCATTTATTGGTTTGGATTATCGTGCTGCAGTAGGCAAAAATCGAAGAGTTAACTCCCCTAAATTAATTAAGATTTGTCCCCTGATGTTGTTGCTGAAGACTGGGACTTTTGACCATTTGCTTTGAGATACTCAAAGACAATTTTAACAAAGGAACATTCTTCCTTGTATCAACTCTCAGGATTTTTACACAGGGACCGACAATTCTTGTGAGTACATGGATGGTCCTAGGGTTATGAACGTGAACTGCATTTCTTATTCGCACCAAAGAAATAATCTGCGTATCTCATTTTTATCTACTATCTTATGAAATATTTTAACCGTAAAAACACATTTATTGTTTATACGAAGTTGCTCATTGGGACTCTACCTATTCATACAGCTGAGTCAGGAAGCCATTCGAAGTAAAGTAGATTGCATTTTTGCTTTCCTATTGGGTATCGAAGTAAAGAAGAATAAATGCGATTTTCGTGTCATTATACTCTACGACTTCAAATCAAGTCATTGCGCTGCCAAAGCAACATGCAACATTAACATTGCTTGGGAGACTGAGTCAGCTTCAAAATGGACTGGAACTTCAAGATGTCTGAATGTTGTCGCAAGTCGTCGTTCGACGTTGAAGAATTAACAACAGGCTCGGGGGCCCATCCAGAAACGAATACGCGAGCATTGGGAGCAAAGCATGAGTGGCCCATAACATAGTCAGAACATATTTCTTACAAATGAGTGTTACATGAAGAGAATGCAGAAGTTGTTATTTCATGATTTGACTAATGATCAGCAGCTTGCACGATTTGATACTTGCTTCAATTTACTTGATCGTTTCAAAAATGACCCATTTCTCAACCATGTGCTGATAAAAATGGTTTCTGTATGAGAATCGGAAACGTAGCTTTCTCTCGGTAAACAAACTTGCACCCTCTTCAACCTTCCCAAAATCACTGCCCCGAAAGATCTTCCTGGCCTTACAATCTAGTAAGATAATTATGGAAGACTCCTATTTTAGTGATATGGAACCGATGCATCAGGAGTTGTGAACAATTTGGCTAGCAGTACTGAAGAAAAAGGAAGACCTCATATATCACAAGCCGCTAAAACTGATACATTCAAGCTTCGAGGTCCTGTCTCAACCTCCCTATTTACACAACCCATCCCCTACCATTTCTCACTTTTCCAGACTTTACATGCACATACACACCAGCATGTGTACATTAATATGGGCCAAGTCAGAAATACGTTCCAGTAGTTTGTCAACCCCTATGATCCCAGTTTTGTGATTGAAAAAAAAAATTCTGCTGAATCGTTACCCAACAAGCAGACCGTCAATCGATATATATATGTATATATTGCAGGCCAAATTATGGAAATCGAGTAACGAGGATTATGTGTCAGTCTCCGAAGTGTAGAAGGATTTAGAAGCATTTAAGTCTTGTTTTGTTTTAATCTGATATTGAACGACGAACGCTGATGCCAGTGGTAAATTCGGAGGCACCTTTTCGTTTAAAATATTTACCTAACTGCTAATTTTTAAGCGGGGGCACTCGTTTCACAGGAGTGAAATTTCTTTAGGGAGAAATTTCAATAAGAGGAACGAATCCAGAAAATTGAAAAATTTACTAGACGATAATTGAAAATGAGCGAGGAATTGTGTAAGCCTGGAATCGTAATGAGAGGAATATGACCTGGGAATCTAGAGACAACCAGCCCAAAACTAAAAGTGACTTGGAAATTTGTACTGTACCTAAGTCGAGACTGAATTTCTCGAAAATCTCGAAACTTTTTTCACAGGACTCGAACACCGATCACTGGTGCTTGCGGGATATACGTACCCATCTATCCTCTCCAATAAGCCCGGTTGTATCTTCGTATATGAATAAGTGCGTATATATGAGTCAGCTGACTATGTATTCGTTGACTGCGATGGAGGAAGGGGTGCAATTCGACTGATTTTTAGTACCCTTCCCCGTTTTTTTTCATAAGCTCTCCTGCGCCCATCTAATCTCCCGTAGTGTCAAAAATAAATATTTCTGTAAGGGAGTGACGAATCATTGCTAGAAATATTCGTTTCAACAAGTTTTTCGATTCCTGTTTCGTAAAATCCCTTTGATGTTGATCCAAAATAAAAGACAAAAGGATTTTCAACCACTTCCTTTGAAGTGGGTGTTTGTCTATCAAAACAGTTTTGAAAACTTATAAACACATTGTAGCCAGTTGTAGAAAGGTCAGTGATATTGGCTGAATCATTTCCTTCCAATGTCTATATGATATCTTCGAGCACTCGAGTGGTATCAGGGCGTGCATTATCGTGATGAAGAAGACATCTTTTACTAAGGAGGGACGTGACCAAAGCCGTTTTTAAACGCCGAAATAGTTGGTTGCAAACTTCAAATGTGACTGTTTAGTTTTCGTTCAAAAATTCGTAATGGTTGATTCTTTGCATATCTTACCAAACACCCAACAATTCAGTTCTGGTTTTAACTTAGGCACAGGTATACGTACCCCAAAAGATAGGCAAATTTGCCTTTTACATAAAAATTGAAGGAAAATGTTTCTTTAGTTTTATTGCATACTTCTACCGAGTAAAATTTCTTCCATAGGTAGTTAATGACAAAAATCATATTTTTAGTAAAAGTTCTTTTTTTTCAACACCTACCTCAAAAGACACATGAACGTATTGATCCATAATTTCAAAACCATTGCTCCTAAAGCCCAATTCTTTGTTTTTTATTGCAATAAATTTTATCAGTAACAGTAAATAAAATGCAAACTTATATTAAAGATTTATATCCACAGCGCACTACAAAACTAGTACTCCCTTAAAAATCTTCCTTAAAACAGGCGCAAGTAAAATGGAGGCCATTTAGATACGACTTATCAACTGGTGGAAAACATTGAATTGCTGTGAATTGTAATTCCAAGAAATAAATAAATAAAATAAATAAACCCTGTGAATAAGAAACAACAATCAGTTTAGGATTTAAGGTTATTTTCAGAAAATTATAGTGCAATAAGCGTTTCTGTATTTTTAAAGGTATCCTGTTTTTTAAGGTACCTGTATTAGATTTTTTAGTTTTTCAGATTAACTGAATTAAGCTTTTGGTGTCAGCCAGTGCAAAAGTGACACATTTTCATTAATTTCAATAAAAATACGACATTTTGCAGAGTCTCTAGCAGCAATAGTATACAAGTGATTATTCATGTTCATCAATTCAGTTCGCTTCCCTTTCCAATTTTCTTACTGCATTTTCTAATTTGCTCACAGTATTTTCCAGTTTGCTTGCCGCTTGCTTTAATTTTTTTATTTACCCGTGGAACTGTATAAAAAAACTGTATACTGCCATTGCAGTGTACTGGGTTTAATATTGGTTGGGTATTGAGCTCCAATCGCCCAGCCAAGCGAACAGAAGTCTCTCAATTTGTGCTATATGTAACCAACTAAAACTTTCGGACGAACTTGTGAAAACTTGACATTGCAACACAATCAAAGTGTTATAAGTTAGATTTAAGGAGATCAAATTATAATTTGAAAAAGATAGAATTATACAAGATGTTATGGAATATTTAAAAATAACTTTAAGGACTTTAGATTGGTGAAGCTCAGAGGAAAAGGAAAAATTCTATAATTTCACCCAACCTCAAAACCAAGCGATTTGAGTATGGAAGAAACACTAAACTTTCTAACCGAATTGGCACCTTCATTCAATACTCAATATCAGTGTTTACTATTAGCAAAAAGTGTGAATAATGATTTTATCACTTACGCAGGTCTGGTCAATAGGGAATGCAAACGTTTCATTCTAAATCAACTCGCAGAAAACTAAGTCATCTGTTTCATTTTTGCACTGGGTCTTAAATCGGTCAGAGATATAGATATTCCAATTAGAATACTGTCCACAATTGAGCAAGACCCTACAGTAAAACTACAGTCAGTGGCCGAGGAATGTAAAAGATCAATAAATCTGGAACATGACACCAAAAAAATAGAAAAACCCGATAACGAATTACCTGTATTTACAGTTCAAGGGAACAAAAAAGAAAAAAACAAAGACTTTTTGTCTTTGTTTTTTTCTTTTTTGTTCCCTTGAACTGTAAATACAGGTAATTCGTTATCGGGTTTTTCTATTTAATATAAAGGAATAACCATTATTCAGTTTAGCAAAAATTTCTTCTGTCGTCGGTAATGATACTCAATAAAAGCTGGAAAAAATTCTAGAATATGAAGGTGAGAGCTGTATCCATCTATGTAGATACGCATGGAATACTCTTGCAAAGAGGTTGAAAGAATCGGAAATCCGATAAGGAACTGAAATCTTCCAGAGGACAGTGTTACTAAAATAGTAAGAATATTAATCATCGGAGATACAAATGAGAAAACATGACAATGGATGTTACTATGCAAGCATACCATACGGTGAAACTTAAAAAGCGCAAAAAGTCCTTAACAGTACATATATATATATATATATATATATATATATATATATATATATATATATATATATATATATATATATATATATATATATATATATATATATTAAGGTTGCATGGTTTCATATCAGGGAACTTGGAACAGTTCCGAAGATCCTCGCAGAAAAAGAAAAAAAAGGGAGAATCAGAAATCTGGTATTGAGTTACTATAGTGGATCGTCCAGTGAGGATCAAACTCACTAAGTAGACGCAGTAGGCCAAAGACTTAGAAAATAGGCGTAAGAAGAGTGTGTTGTGCAATTTTCAAAAAGAGGGCCCATCTACTTTGATAATTATCATTCAAGATCTTGGCTTTTACCTGAGATCGGACACTGATCACTGAAACTAGTTGGAAATAGACAACCTAGGTAAAGGGAACAATTTTGTAGATATTTTCTTTTATTTTCCCTTAATTGTTCTTGTTTCAGTGCGAGTGAACATAGGTCGGTTAATAATGTTGGCAAGTCCATAAGTTTTTGACCGAGCGTTTCCGGCTGTTCGTTTAGTTATTTCCAAGATCCAAGATTTTAACGGCTGGGGATAAAGCCTGTAAACTATTTATCCACCATGGAAAAACGCCACCGACAACAACATGAGAGAAAATTGAAGAGACCGAACTTAATGAATTAATCCAGAAAAAACGAAAAAGATACACGACGGCAGTCATCGAATCGACTCTTGAAAGAGGTCGGGGCTTCTAAGCAATAGAAAAAAGGACTAAAGCAAATAACCAGCATATTCGAAGAAAGTGGAAACCTATCAACAGATGAATACGGGATGGTCGAACGTGCCAAAGAATTCTACCAAAAACTTTATTCGTCCAAACAAGGACTACAAAACAATGAACTGAATACGCAATATGTCAGCAATCAACTCGAGAAATTCCCAGAAATAACCCAGAGAGAAGTGATTCGAGCCATTAAACAGACGAAGAAAGGAACTACCCCTGGACCAGACAACATCATCATCGACATACTCCTAAAAGTGGGTAAAATCAACACTAGGAAACTGGCTGTCCTTTTAACTTATGTCTAAAACACAGTGAAGTCCTAGATGATTTGAACACTGCTATCATAATGCTTTTATATAAAAAAAAGAAACCCGAAAGACCTCAACAAACACAGGCCTATAAGCCTACTCAACTGCATATACAAACCTTTCACAAAAATCATCACCAACCGAATCACAAAAACACTTGATGAAAACCAACCACGAGAGCAAGCTGGCTTTAGAAGAGGCTACCCGACCATGGAGGCCATCAATCGACCAGGTGTAGATCCAGTATATCTCGAAGAGCTGAAACATATGTACAGTCAAAGCAGCTCCTTTATCAGGCTACATAAAGATTCGGAACCCTTTCAGCTCCAGAAAGGAGTAAGACAAGGTGATATCAGCTCACCAAAACTCTTCACAGCTTGCCTCGAGATGATTTTCAGAAGACTAGACTGAGGGAGTAAAGGAATTAAAATAGACGGCGAGTATCTGAGCAACCTCAGATTCGCAGACGACATAGCCCTTTTGCAGAGAATCTACACGATCTCAAACTAATGTTAGATGAACTAAATGAAGAGAGCAAGAAAGTCGGCCTACACATGAACTTCAGCAAGACAAAGATCATGTGCAACAACCACATTGGAGATAAAAACAATAAGATCAAAATCGAGGACACAGAATTGGAGAAAGTAGATCGTTACATCTACCTAAGATAACGAATTTCCATGAGACCCTCAAAAGGAGAAGAAATCAAGCGGAGAATCACACTAGGATGGCAAGTCTTTGGCAGAGCAGGCTCTACCTTCAAAAATAAGATCTCATTAATCCTCAAAAGAAGGGTGTATAACCAATGCATCCTCCCAATAGAAACATGGAACTTAACCAAGAGACAGATCTGCAAGTACAGAACAATACAACGTGTGCATGAAAGAATTATGCTGGGCCTCTCCTGGAGATCATAAGACAGCACAGTACATCTGCGAAAAGACAAGAGTCAGGGACATCATAGAATCCATGAAAAATCTGAAATGGCAGCGGTCTGGCCATGTTGCAAGAATGGCAGACGACCAATGGACATCACGACTCACGACATGGATCCCCTGAGATTGCATGCGCAACCGAGGCCGGCAGAATACTTGATGGAGAGACGAGCTAGACAAGTTCAGGAAGTACTGGCTCCGTGACGTCCATGATAGGGAAGCGTGGCGAATCCTTTGGAAGTTATATGCCCAACGATGGACGTTGAAAGAATGATGATGATGATGATGATGATGATGATGATGATGATGATGATATTTACATCACAGTTTCAGGATATCAAACGTCATTGAAAAGGAAAATTGAGTAAACGTATGAAAACTCCTGACGTTTTCCAATCTGTTTACGTCCAATACTTCTGCTACATTATCAAATTAAAATAAAATTCAGTAAAGTTTATTGGATAAAACTGAATAGAGAAATACTGAAATCATATTCTCAGCCTTGGGTCGAAAGTTCCTGAAATGCAGTGTGAAGGATCGTGGCCCAAATCTTTTTGGAAAGACTTCTCTACAAATTGATTGTAATTTCCTCTTTATAATTTAATGGAAATCAATTCATAAAGATTTGACCCTTATGATAATACGAAAGAATCGTGTTTGGAATAGGAAAATGATTTTACAGCTGAGGTTGGAATTGAAATAATGAAACTTGAAAAAATCATTATTTCTAATAACAAAGACTTTGAAAGGCTGATATCTAAAAATCTATCTTCATTCATCTCATTTTTGTAAAACTCCCATTGACAACATGTGGGATCTGTGGCCGTGCCATAGTTGTTGAGAAACACAATAACCATGAATTGAACGATGCTTCCACCATCCTTACGTCCATATCTATGAAAACAATTATTAAGTAAAAACACAATTAGTAAAGTATACAGTTAGTAAAGTAAGTGTACTTTTTTATCAATAATTTGTTCTGGAATCTTAGTGTACGATTGATCTATTTGATAGGTGGGTTTTAAATATAACATTTTAGCAATAAAGTTAGCAGAAAAATGGAAGGTCTAGCCATTTTTAAAGACAGTTTTCGTTATCAATAACAAACGATATTTGGTAACTGCAAAAAAAAAAAAAATAAATAATGCTTGATACGTCATCTACAGATGACATCATACTTGTTATGACACAGTAGCAGCTAGTTTATACTGCCCCCCTTCTGACAGACCGGCAGACCAACCGAAAAGTATCTTATAGAGATGTGTGGAAACATCTAAAAACATTGCTCTGAGTATTTTACAGAATGCCAATCACCTGGGAGTTGAACACTTACATAATAGAAAAGTGTTATTGATTCAAAAAGGTTGATTTAAAAAAATATGTTCATTATGTTTTTATTCTGCCAAGTACAAGCAGCAAAGTACAGGCTGTTTGTGTTGGAGAATATTGATCTGAAATCATACTTCAAGTATTTTTGAAACCGTTGAAGTTGTCCACCTTGATCCATGCAAGGGGAATAACCTATATGTCAAGAAAAACTCAGTTTGCCAACTTGAAAATGAAGGCATTTTTTTCACCGAATGTTACTGTATTCTTAAGACTACGGACCGAAATTCATTACAACAGTAACGGTAATTATCAAGATGAGTGTCTCAGAGAGATAACTATTTTAAGGAACGTAGTTCATTTAAAATAAAACAATGGAGACCATGCCAAGTAACAAAAAAATCACAATTATTAATGATGAAAAAAAAAGACAATGAAAATATGAAAAAAACATTACATACCGGACGGATAAAAGGATATGAATCGCTAATGATAAATTGAAAATTTTCTATTGCAATGATTATGTGTCATAAATGGCACTAATAATCAAAAAAGGACAATGAAAAACATGAAAGCAAAATAAAATCGTTTTTAGATATTGGATGTCATTTTGGATTTTTAAAAAGAAATTTACATGAATTATCTTTTTTTTTTCAAGCCATAAATTCAAAACCTAATTTTTCTCGAAATTCGAAAAAAGTTCCCAATGAAAGGAGAGTCTTGATCATTCGAAACATTAAAATTTCGAAAAGAAATTTACAATTCATAATGCATTATTTTCTGTTGTTATTCGTTCAATGTGTGATTTTTTTTCATTTTGCATGTTTTTATTGACTTTGAAATGAATTTCTAGAACTAGAGTTACCTTAATGTATCTTGAAAAGTTATCATCCTTGATATAATTCAACTTGCCAAGACGCTAATCTTGCTACTTACCATACCAGCTATTACTACAAATACGATATGTTTTTCTTAATCATCAACGTCAAACTCAATATATAAATATGCTATCATATGTTTTATGTCGGTAAATTCAAAAATGAAAATAAACGAAGGGCGACTCGCATAACATCGAATGGAAGCAATCAAAGTGACGTCTATTGCAGTTATTTGCTTTCAACATTATTTGTATTTACGCAGAAAATGACTATCAATAGAATTTCTTCGCTTTAGTTTAGTTATAAACTCAATCATATGATTGAGATTATTACGTAACTGAAGCAGGGTCACGTGATTTGGTATTAATGGCGTTTAAACTTTCGATGCAACTTTCTGTTTTTGTTTTGAAATCGTCATAATCAACTCACTAAAAAGCGACAAAAATTGTCGCTACAGCCTCGATCAACAATCACTTGAATAGCAATAACCGGTTGGGTACTGCATAAGAAATTTCTACGACTTTCGTTTCTCAAACATCTGTCTCAGAAAAACACGCACGCTTGCGCACACGCACACATGCATGCACACATGGACACCTATTAGTGCATAAAATCTCAGGAATCACTAGAAATAGAGAAATGCTGATTTCTAGAATAAAAGCTGGAATGAAAATTGCTGATTTCTGAGGTCAGGCCTCTTAGAAAATCGGCCTTGTGCCATTCTAAGAAGAGAAAATATCAGACTATCACTATTTACAATACTGGTGTAACAATCTTCCTATCATTTAGCTTTGTACACTAGTAAGTTAAACTTAGCATTAATCACGTCTTTCTCACGTTGAAAATTGGTGTAGCACAATCTTCCCTTTGATAACATTATCAAGTTGAAACAAGAGATAAATTTTTTGTATAAAAGTGGTCTCTTCAGAAGAAAATAGAAAGAAAACAGGTCCTGTTAGTCACTCAACAGAAACCAACAGATGACCAACATTTTCTGGTGGCATGCTGTGTTGGGGGTGATCAATTAAAATTGGAATAAGCAGTGATCAATGAATAAATTGCTTCTCTTTTCTCTTGTTCGGCAGTGAGAACAAAAGAAGTCCGAACCTACAAAAAAAAAAAAAAAAAAAAAAAAAAATGTAAACGCCACCGATCACAAAGAAAGGGACTAATTTAGCTTAGACTAACATTGCAAGTTGAATCCACTGCAAGAAGACCTATGAGGGGTGTAAAAAAACGAAAATTTTCTTTACATAATGAGGATCAAGTGAAAAAAAAATTGTTGACAGTTCCTGATGTATTATTTTAGCTTTGTAGTGTATCAAGTTGAACTTAGTAAATATCACACCTCCCTCATTAGGAAATTTGGCGTAAGACAATCTTCCTTTCATCATTTTGCTTTGTATCGTATTTCTAAGCATAGAAAAGATCAACTATTTGAATTGACGCTTGTCTCTGGACGTTCACGTAAAGAGGGGTCCAATACAATTATTTGAGGAGTTGTCATTAGTGAACAACGTATGCTCAGCTCAGTTGCTTTGTGTACATCTCACAAGGCTATGATTTTGGTTTCCATTCCTCGAACGAGATCCATGGATATTCACTCTATGTTTGAAGCAATTGTGGATCTTGGAAGAACCGGCTTCTACCCTGAACATCAAGGTTGACTGCCTTACTGGACCTGTTATTCACCCATTGCCGGGGGTAAAGTGCACTCATGTCTTACTTGTATGTATTGGTGTGAAGGAGACACAAACTGTCCCGGCGGGAGATTGAACTCGGTTCGCCGATTCCATTCTCCGTGACCGATAACCGTTACTCAGGCCAACTACTGTTTTTGAACAATTTTTGTGGCACATCGTTATTTTTGATCTCCGCTACCTTCAACAAACCAGTTTAATGACTGTTGCTAGATTTAGGTTATTCATATGTTCTGACATCCAGCCCCCACCGTTCAAAGTAGAAACTCCACATTTTGAAAAAACACAAAAATGTTTTATGAAATCCACTCCCATAGGTTTTCATTTTGTGGTTCAATTCCCGATGAAAGTTAATGCCAAACTGTTCCCTTAGTTTGCGTAGAGCCGCATTCACACATTTAAAAAAAAATAATACTTTTGAGTGATCACAGTCGAACAAAAGGCAAGAGAAGTAACTTATTCAAGGATCACCTCTTTTTCCAATTCTTTAATTGATCATCCTATTGAATGAGTAATGAGATCTGTTTTTTAATCATAAATTTATGATTTAAACCATGCTGGAATTATTTTCATGAAGGTAACTTGATTTTACTACTGCTCAATTTTCGAGGTAAAAGAGCAGCATTCATGGATGGCGGTTTTTCTTAATTTCCCTTGGAATGCTAGTCCGAATTTATTCTCCCTCCAACCCACAACATCCCAACTTTCTGTTTTATCCTTTCTCTCCTATCTCCAAGTCCATAGATGCTTTCATTCTGATAATATTTTAATAGGTAAGCAGATATCTCTGACACCACATTGTCCTTTGCAGTTAACTCAGTTCACCCCTCTACGGTTTAAGCAACTTTGCCTTTTACCGGCAACATTTTTCAGTTATGCTCCAACCCCCAAAGTCAATATAAACATTGCTTGTAATTCGATGATGACACGTAAAAATCGTGCCTTCTATTAAATGCAGTGTCTCGCCGCAGGTCTAGTTCTTTTTTACAAAAGTATTCTGATCAATTATATTTCATTGATTAATTGAATAATTAGGTTGTTAAGGGCAAATTTATTTCTCTTCAACCAAAGAAAACATTGAATTGATTGAGAAACTCATGAATTTGTTGCTGTGCTGATAATGAGTGGCACATTTGGAAGCCAATCCAGAAAACTGCAGAATCGTAATTCAATGAATCAGAAATGTGGAGGAAGAAGTGAAACTATCAAGACTGTGTTGCTGCTGGGGTTTGCAACGATAGTGAGAGAGGTACTGTAATTTTGCTGTCACTCTACCCCAAGCGATAAACACCAGATATCAAATGTGAATCTGCAAAAGTATGAAACTTGAAAACATTTTCTATTCATTCTTGGACGGCAACATATTCATATTTTGGGCAACTGAGTTCCAATGCCGTAGAGTTTAGTCATCAATAATGCTTGATAATATCCATTTTGTTTGTGTAATGTTCCACTAAAAAATTAAAATCCTGGATTTTATTGTTATTTTCAGTTTTTACTGTGGCCTTCTTTTACCAATACAGACGTTATCATCTTTGATCTATAGATCATTAAAAAAACTCAACGAAATTTCTTGTAAATATTTTTATTTTACATCTCAAACAAAATCGGAAGGACAGGGTGATAAAAGAAATATTTTAGCAGTCATCGACACCCTATTTTAAGAACGTAATGAATTGAAATTTGAAAAAAAATATCTTCCTTGGCCAGAAAGGAAAAAGCCCGAATGTTACAAGAAACGGAAAAGACATTTTCATCAATAATTTAGTAGAATCGAACTGTTTCAAAGTCAAGGTTTTTTATTTACTTTTACATGCAAGCGGAGTTTTCACTTACTTATATTTATAATTCTTGATTTCTTTGCTTTTTTATATTCAAGAAATAATAATGCTTTTTAGATTTGAATTTAAAAAGGGGCAGATAATTTGTTTGTTGATATCACAGTATACGAATTACTTTCGTTTTTTTTTGTTGGGAGAAGTTGTTATTTGTCCTATTACCCTGTTCTTCCAATGCTGTTTAAGATGCAAAATGAAATAATTTTGGGAAATCTCGTTTTTTTTTCAAACCTTTAAATGGTCAATGGATAATAAACAATAACGACTTCGTCAGCGAAAGAAAAGTTAAGTAAAATTTGAAAAATAACATAAATCTACTTTAAATCGATTCAAGTTTATCCTTGTTTTTGCTACTTGACATATTCATATTTGAGACCATAAACATTTATTCATAAGTTTTAAAAGTGAAAATAAATATCCCTCCGATAAAAAAAAGAGTTTTCGACGAATCGTCAGTGGGCGAATAGTCAAATCAGCACCACATTGTTTCGGTAAAAAGGTTTTCGGCGAAACGTCCGCATGCCGAACGGCTGTCGGCGAGATGTTAAACAACAAAACGCCCCGACCTGGATTTTTAAGTCACCTTTTGTCATTAAACATTAATTTCGATTATGTCATGATCGATGTCTGCTGACAGAAAAAAAAAAAACTCTGCAAGTGAAATATCTTACCAAAATAAAGCAGCCAATGTAAAAATATAGGATCAACGAAAATTAGTCAATTTAATGACTACTTAACTTGATTAAAAAAAAACTTACTTTCTACTTGGAATACAATGAAATATATATTAGTCAACACTAGATTTCTGTTAACTTTCAACTTAGTTCAAAGTTCAAATAGGTCAAATAGGCAGCTTTCTCAACCCATCTTTGATGAAAGCTAGCTTAAATTAACAAGCGTCTCATAGGATAGATGAATTAGGCATAACTAAAAGAGAGAAAACCTGATAATACTCTTAATGGCAAAAGTATATTCTCAACATAAAAACTTGATCATATGACGTGCAAAACTCTGGTAATAAAAGTAATAATGGGTTGGTAGGACTGGTGGTACAAGGAAAAATTGAAGATATCTGAACAACATAATTACTTGAATCAGTTTTTGAGTTTAGAACAGTTCCGAAAAGTCTTGCAAAAAGAATAATAAGGAACCCAATGAAGACTTGGGACCACCTAGACGACAGCATTAACCAAATCAGTTGAGAGATTCCTGTAGTACGTATTTAAATGTCTTGCAGTATTTGATCTCAAGCGAAAGCCATTAAGCGCTACTAATGTAAAACTAAACAAGTAATACAAGAAACATCAATAATCTAATGATCTAGATTCTATGTGTTTGGTGGTTTGTTAACGTAACAGAAAACAACACATCTTAAATGCAATTTTTGTTAAAGCAGTACTGTTAAAATGCTTTAGCTTGAAGAATGAAGCAATGTTCAGACCAATCCGACCACCGATTTCTGAGTGAATTATTTAATCAATTAAAGTATGAGATGACGAAAAATGTCTGTCCAAGAGAGATGGCCCCAGTTTTTAAATACTAATTATTGTTGTTTCTATAAGAAAATAAGAAGAATAAGGAAATGAGCATGATATAAATTCTATAAATAGTAGATGATATGACATCAAGCTTAGAGGCCATCGAAGGCTGCTTCAAAGTGAATATTATTAATAATCTCAATAACCCTTTCGATGAAGAACTTGAAATCAGAGAGAGAATGGAGGCAACTTAAAACGCAGCAATATTGAAGACAACAATATCTCCAAGAGAAGGGCTGTAGATACGTTGAGGCTTGCTGTCACATTTTCTCCGTATAAGGTTCTCTGGTTGAACGATAAAACATCAAAAACAATAGTAAGTAATTATAATCGAATCACTGAAGCCCAACTACACTACAGATTCTTCCTCTTTGAGTATCCATGTGCCTGTAGGTGTCTTTGGGCGCTCCTGGTCCCATTGTTGAAGCAAAAACAATGAAAATTCGCATGAGTCCATCACCAGGTACCATCTGAAACCGTTTTACTTTTTCAAAAAGTGCTTTTATAGTTTCAACTTCCATGTTGGACCTTCATTTGAAAAATGAATTTCGATAAAAATCTATTTTTTTGGAGATAATTTTAGATTCTTCTGATACGCAGGCTATCGTGATTCATTTTAGCATGATGGATATGATTTACGCTGGCGGATTTCGATCTCAAATGCATGATTTGATTAATATCAAAATCTACGTGTTGGTTGAGGGGCATAAAGTGATGATGATCTTTTGTTTTAATATTTGATGCTTGGGGCTTAATTACATGGACAATATTGATCATTTGTAAATAATGTCTTTAATCAAAGAAACCAAAGGAAGAAGAGAGGAAGAAATGAAGGAAAGAAGAAAGTGGAAAGGACAAAGGATGGATTGGAAGAAAGAAGGAAGGGAGAAAAAATGAAGGAAGAAAGGGTGAAAGGGATACAGAGAGATAGGAACAATGAAAGGAAGAAAAAAAGGAAGAAAAGAAGAAAGGAAGATAGAAAAACGAAATAAGGGAGAGAGAAAAAGAGAAGAAATAAAACGAAGAGAAATGAATAAAGGATAGAAAATAGAAAGAAAGGAAGAAAGAAAGGAAAGGAAAGGAGAGGAAGGACGGGAAGAGGGAGAAAGAAACAAAGGAAGAAAACAGAAAATAATGAAGAAAGGATATCGAAATGGAAATTAAGTAAGAAGCATGGAAAGATGAGAGAAAAGGATTAGATGTAAACGAGGGATAAAGAAAGAGGGGAGACATATGGAAGAAAGGGGAGAAGAAGAGGAGAGAGGTAAAATATCAAGAGGGGGAGTGAGGATGAGAAAGGAAGACAGAGAGGTCGTAAAAGAAAAGGAGGAAAGAATAAAACAAGGACCAGAAGTTCAACGATGCATCCGATATCCATGCTAACCGTAGCAGGAGGGGAGTATAGATTTCCTTTTGATAAATAACGCTTTTAATGACGTAACTCTTTCTAATGACATCATATCTTTTAATGACACTAAACATCTCCCTCAATTCCTACTTATGTTGTTAGTCAAATGTGACCGATCGACCAAATGGCGTGTGATATTGGAAACATTTAAAAATAGAGGAGATGAAAGAAACGGAACAGAAACGGAAATGAAACAAAAAAAAAGAAAAAAGAAAAATGGAAGGTAAAAGCTAAAAAAGAAAAGAAAGAGGGATCTTGGAGGAAGAGGCAAAAAGAAAAAAGAAAAAGAAATATGGAGAGAGAAAGAAAAAGAAGAGAAAAACTGGGAAAGTAAAAAAAGTGAAGAAGGGAGAAAGACGCAAAAAATAAAAAAGACGAAGGTAAAATAAAAGAATAAATAGAACAGAAAGATGACATAAGAAAAGAGAGATGGGAAAGAAAAAGGAATTATGTGAGTTTTTTTTCCCTGACTGTTGTCTACATCTCAATTCATTTTTTGAATACAACGCTTCAGCCGTTGTACCCGATGACCTCCGTCAGGTGTGTGTCGTAATGAGATTGGTTTGGAATGCTGAGTCAGTGGATCGGCATCGATGTTTCCGACCAGAAAGTACTCATTCCGCTATCTAATCTCAGGTGGGAGTAAATTTTGAAAGAAAGAAAGAGAGAAAAAAAAGATAAAAAAGATATATATATATATATATATATATATATATATATATATATATATATATATATATATATATATATATATATATGGAGATAGATAGATACATAGATAGATAGATAGATAGATAGATAGAGAGTGGGGAATGAAGTGGCAGGTTAAAGAGATCGAGTTGTCAAAAAGAAAGAAGTAGGAAGCAAGAAAAAGAGAGGAGGGAAGCAAAAACAAAAAGTAAACAAAAACATTGAGAGCGAGAGAGAGAGAGAGAGAGAGAGAGAGAGAGAGAGAGAAGGGTTGTATGGAGCGAACGGACGAACGAAAGAAAGAAAGAAAGAAAGAAAGAAGTAGGGGGTTAAATATTGATAAGAAGGCAAAACGAACGTGGAGGAAAGGAAGATAAAGTGAGGTGGGAGGAAAGAGAGAAAGAAAGATGCAGGAAGATGAGTATTGGGATATAGGGAAGTGAAAAAAAGAAAAGAAAGAAAGAGATATATGAGTAGACAAACAGAGGATATGATGCTGGAAGAAGAAAGGGGCAAACACAGAGTGACAAGAAAAGAAAGAGAAAAAAAGACAGGGGTTATGTAGATAAATCAAAAACTCCGTAGCCCAATGATGAAAAGATGCATTTAGTTTACACAAATACTTTTCAACATGATTTCCCTTGCTTACACAGGGTGTCTTGGAGAAAAAGTACCCACATTGTCGGGTGAGAACGAGAGCACTTATTACCAAATAAAATGTGAGTACATTTTTATGTGTATGGGATAGCATGTGTTCATAGACAGTGATTGGCAGAGCTAGTTACGTCACTTCAGTTTGTAATAAGTTATGGTTCTATCTAATTTGTTTATGAAAGTTGATATATATATGCATATATATATATATATATATATATATATATATATATATATATATATATATATATATATATAGTTTGGAACGCTTTAAACGCTAAACATGATAAACTTTTTTTCCAAAATCTTTTGTCATTTCAGTCACTTATTTCTCAATATCTGTTAATGTGATTTCATTAATTTTCTTCAGTATTTTTTTTCTGTTTTACATATACTTTGTTATTATGGTACTAAGTGTAATTTTTGTCTTGTTGGGATTATCAGTTGTTTACCATGTGTTTCGGTGATCTTAAAAACGAAAAAGTTATATCAACATGGCACCCCAGCTGTATTGATCAAATACCACCTCCCTTTCAGCTTGGATTTTAATATGTAGTTTTTGTTATTCATGTAGTTTGTTATTTTATAAAGGGTATTGTCATAATGTATGGATGTTATTTTACAGTAATCATCGTTTGATTTTTTGAAACAGGGCTTACTTACGTACGTTACCTCGAAACGTATCTAACGATGAGGAACCAGAAGGTAAAACAATTGACGTGACTTGCTATTCGTGTAACGTCTATTAAGCATACATCCATGTAAATATCAAATCTGTTGAGTTGGTTTCAGTCCCGATGATATAGAGTTATTGGTTATTAAGAGGTTTGAAGTTATTTTTTAATAGTAAATTGTTAGTTTCTAATGTCTATTATGATCAGTGGTGGGTATGTATTGGCAGATTATATTTTGTATAGATTTTTCGTCTTTTTGGAAGTTAGGGTGCATTTGGTTACACTAGTATAAGTTAATGTTATACGTGATATTTTTATTCTTGTTTTTATTGATAATATTTAGGATTATACATACATTGTTAATCTTTACAGCGACCCTTGATGGCACCTTCCAGAAAATCAGAAACTGTAGCGGATATTCAATAATGTTAAGTGATCTAAATAGAGGGATAAAAAAATAGAGTTTGTTTCTCAACACGGCTAGTTATATGATCAAGAAATGGTTTATAATACAACGTAAATGATTATAAATGCCTTAGAATTGTTAACGTTGAGAAACAAATAGTGCAGATATGGATAGTGAATGAACAATATAAGAATTTGGTTCGATTCTTGCAGCCACCTATTTTCTTAATTTTTTTTTCACTCATGTTGCCTAGGCCAAATGATATTTTTCACCGTGTACTAACGAGAGGTCATTTCAAATAGGGTTTCAAGGTGATATGAGGTACACACACACACACACACACACACACACACACACACACATATATATATATATATATATATATATATATATATATATATATATATATACATATATATATATATGAAGTTACCTAAATGTTGCAAAAATTGTGAACAGATTTATGGAAACGTTCACCTGTCAAATTACTCCAGGCAATTCATGCATCTCTCGAAATCACCAAGATATCGATTTTTTTTCATCGAAGAAGCCATTCCACGTCTTAAGTTCCTTAAACATTCGGATGGCACTCTCTCATACCATCTCCACAAGTGTAAACCAACACACCCACCCAAACACACACATACACGTACATACATACATACATACATACATACATACATACATATATAATTTATTAGATTTCAAGATGATTTTAATTAGTTTTGCGAGATCTAAAAAAAAATCACTGTAATACATGGCTTCTGCTGTCACTTCTGATGCTGGATTCCTTTTTTCCCAAAATATTGAACGGTGTAAGATTAATTAGGAAACCCTTTGGAAAAAAGTCCGGTTATTTGCGTTCGTATCTTCAGATCTCTTGGCGTCCATGTTTAAATAAATAAATAAATGCAGCAAAGATTTCTTCTTTTTCACCTTCTAATTGAAATCATAAGACTTCAGATTTGTATCCATCTTTAGAAAATGATGCAGTCCCCACTTACTTATGCTTTCTTGAAGAATTGGGAAAAAGTAAATCGTTTCGAGTTCATTATAACAGTATAGGTTGGTGCCCATTAAAACGGCAGATGAGTTTGTTTGAAGCAAGGGAGAACCCATGTATTGCGTTGATTATACTCAGAATTATATGTTTGGAGTCAGTTGCTCAGCATGTAATCAGCTTCATATTTATTTTTTTAGAGAGGTGGGTGAAATAATGATGAATTTTTCTCTTTCAACATTTTCTCGAATCTTTTCAAGTTTGTATGCATCTTTAATATAATCATTCATCTATTGCCAATGCATCTAGCGATCTATCTATGCTTAATTTTATCTGAAGTTCTGAGATGAAACGTTGCAGGAATTTTGTGAAGTATTTGAATCAATATTCTCAGTCTTGAGTCTTTCGGCCGATGCATGCTCCAGCCTTCTTCAAGTGTATATCACATCCAGTAACCTTTGAATCACAACTGAATGACGATAAGGAGGACTTGCATGCTCTTACTGAAAAATTCGTATACTTAATCTGCAATATCTATCTATGTATCCATCTATCAATCTCAGGATGTTTGTATCCATCTATCTATCGTAAGATGTTTGGATCTATCTATAAGAAGATGCTCGTATCTATCTATCTATCTATCTATCTATCTATCTATCTATCTATCTATCTATCTAACTGGTTGATGGAAAATAGCTATTGATAAGAATAAACCGAAAGAAGCTACGAGGGAAAATGCAATTATTTCGACATTATACCAAGAACTTTTTCAACTGTAATGATCAACTTTGAGAAACTTTATAATTTTATATCCTAAAATTCTATCGAAAAACAATGTAAAAATGTCGTCTAATTAAATAGTCTTGTTTAGGAAAATGTATGAGCCACTTTAGATGGTTTCATCATGTCTAACAGTCCACACCTCGAATAATCAAATTAACAACTAAGGTCATATGAAAAAGGAACTCTAACATTGGAAAACAGATTAAGGTGAGAATAAAAACTCTCAGAGAGGAAATATAGCACAAAAATACTGTTAGATCAATCACATACTGATAACAAAAATACTTATACCATATTCTCCAAGTTTGTAATTTATAACTACCAACAGACATAAGATGCCCATTAAATTAAACAAGAAAAAATACAGCAAAAATATGGCCACCACTAAACAAAAATATTTATAAAAAGAATCAAAGGAAAAACCTACCAACTAGAAAGATAGCTCCCCCCCCCAAAGAAAATCGTAAATAGGAATGAAAAAATAAAGCGAATCATTCGCGTGAAGAAGCCCAAACAGGGCAGGAACATAAACAAATTTGTGTAGCGAATCCTTACTTTATTATATATATATATATATATATATATATATATATATATATATATATATATGTGTGTGTGTGTGTGTGTGTGTGTGTGTGTGTGTGTATGTGTGTATGTGTGTATTTACATACATACACGTAGGTGTGTGCGTAATACATGAGATTACGCGAAATGAATTTTATATATCCAGTCTGCCTCCGATAATAATGAAAAAAGACAAAACATAATTCAATTGATAAAGTCTTCTTGATGGTGGGTTGGGAGGTGATTATGGGGGTGGTTATTACATATTACGTATGAAATGTTTCCTGAATATAGCCAAATGAAGTATAATATAAATAATAAAAAAGTAAATACTTAATCAGAATATGACACATCTGAGAAATAGCCTCGTTTCCCACGATCCTCTAATAATAATATGCCATCTGCATAAAATTCCTTTGTTTCAGGGTTCATAGATCAAGGAACAGCACAATTCATGGCTTCCCTGTTATTAAATCTTTCTCTATGGATATGAAATTTGAATTGTTCGGAGAGATGTTTGGTGAATATAGAATGCAATGCAAGATTTCGTATCCCAATGCACTAAACTTAGACATAATCAGCTGGAAGATGCCGGATCTGATATGCAGCATTTCATTCAGTTCATATGTGACTCATTTTTGCAACTTGCTATAATTTCCCACTGTGTACAGACAGCACAATATGGTTGATGTTGAGACCCTAAATTTTCCAGAAAGTTCTTGAACTGTTGTTCGCAAGTAGTTGGGATATTGCTGTCAATAATTCCTAATACCTAAAAACAGCATTTAGCCTCCAACAAAACTTATTCTCTGTATTCATATTTCCAGACCTAAACCTATAGAATCAACGCCGAACAGTTTGTATTGTTGCAATGTCCACTCCAATGCTTTGTTGACGTTTTTAGCAGTTTGAGAAGAAATCGCGTCTTAATTTGAAATCGTACTTGGAATTATGCCGACACCATTGCTCAAAATCCCACAATAATAACAAATCATATCTTTACTTTATCGACAAAAGAATGTAGTAAGATTGTTAAAACTTCCACTTTTAGCATTATTCTCTAAGAAGTAAAAAAAAAATGTCTTGTTTAACAAACTGATAAATTTTTTGGCGATTAATACCACACGCCCAACAATATCCAATAATATACGTTTTATGACGTGAAACTCGAGTAGTAGATATAATGATAGACTAAGATGTCACCCGAAATAAGGTCAAGTTAATAACAAGTTATTCGGCGCCAATTTGGACTTTTAGAACAACTTTTTTTTAAGACCAGAGACGTGAAAGTCTCCGGAAACTATTGCAAAGAAAGTGGGTGCTTAGGTGGCGAGACCGTAGATCGGCAGATTGTTAAGTAATTAGCGCCACTCGACGGTGAGTCTGGAAGAGCGACGGCGGCAGCCATCTTTAATGTTAGATAACGCACCAGAGTTTTTGATAACTCTCCATTCTTCATCGTCGTTATTTCTTTATTGTCGGCATGGTTTTAACTGTTTCTGTAACTTTTTTCTTCAATCTGTTATTTTTTCAGCTTTTTTCTTTTCAGTTGCCTTGATCTTTAAATGTCTAGGAGATATGAACACACCATGATAGTCAAAATTTGATGGGAAACGTCTGAACACAGACAGGATGTAACAAAAGTGTATAGACACTACCTTTGTTAATAGCAGCAATGCTTATTATTTGATGATTATTGAA
Organism: Thysanoteuthis rhombus; assembly: GCA_963457665.1. Taxonomy (NCBI): domain Eukaryota; kingdom Metazoa; phylum Mollusca; class Cephalopoda; order Oegopsida; family Thysanoteuthidae; genus Thysanoteuthis; species Thysanoteuthis major. Next base: position 43,453,451 of record OY735217.1, on the reverse strand, counting down.
TAAATTTCGAGGAGTCTCGCCCTATTTCCAACCTTACTTGAATGTCTGAGGACTTTTCTTATTGCTTGACCTTAGAAGTATTTCAATAAAATCCTTTCTGATGATATCAGTAAGGCTAAAACTGATTTTTTCAAAAATATTATTTTTCACAGCGTTGCGATCACCCATTCCTAAATTGCAAGAATAAATGGGATGGGTGTTAAGAGCCGTTGGGGCTCTAAGGCCACTGACCCACATCAGCAGTGGATAACCCACCAGACCCCTGCCAACACGTCAGCATGGTAGGGCATGGCCAATCACTCCCCATGGTTTGCATACTGAAAATTATACAAGCCATTCTTGCTGGGTCCTTGGTCCCAAAAGGCCCAGCCACATCACTTGCTTTGGGTGGGGTTGATGTGCTCCGAAAGCAACTACCCAAGGACATGTCCTGAACCAAGTCAATGTAGGCAGCGACCGCAGAATGGTACGATGTAAAATGCAAATAAACACCAACAAAGAACGTTGGAAAATGTTTCATATCGAGCTGCAACCTTTAAACATACCAAAAGAGCACGCTCGATCTTTCAAGCTCGAGCCGGAAAACAGATTAAGAATTCTTACTGAACAGGACAACACCAACATCAACGAACTCGAAGTCGCCAATATATTCAAACCAATGAGCACACAAGCCATTAATGAAATCTCAGATGAAACCAGAAATCTCATGGAAAAACGCAAAAACCTCAAGCCACCGTCAACAACAAGAGAGAAAATTGAAGAAACCGAACTTAATAAATTATTAAAAAGAAGAAGAAGAAGATACACGACGGCAGTCATCGAATCGACTCTTGAAAGAGGTCAGGGCTTCAAAGCTATAAAAAAAGGCCTCAACTCAGGACGAAAGCAAATAACCAGCATATTCGAGAAAAGTGGAAACCTATCAACAGATGAATACCGGATGGTCGAACGTGCCAAAGAATTCTACCAAAAACTTTATTCGTCCAAACAAGGACTACAAAACAATGAACAGGATACGCAAGATGTCAGCAATCAACTCGAGAACTTCCCAGAAATAACCCAAAGGGAAGTGAAACAAGCCATTAAACAACGGAATCACAAAAAATACTTGATGAAAACCAACCACGAGAGCAAACTGGCCTTAGAAGAAGCTACTCGACCATGGACCACCTGCATTCGATAAATCAGCGGAAAGAAAAAGCAGCAGAATATAAACTACCGCTCGCCGTAGCATTTATCGACTTCAAAAAAAGGCGTTTGACTCAGTAGAAATCCCTTAGATTAAGGAGGCAATCACTCGACAAGTATATATTGAAGTGCTGAAACATATACAATCAAAGCAGTTCCTTTATCAGGCTACATAAAGACTCGGAATCCATTCAACCCCAGAAAGGAGTAAGATAAGGTGCCCAAACTCTTCACAGCCTGCCTCGAGATGATCTTTAGAAGACTAGACTGGGAGAGTAAAGGAATTAAAATAGACAGCGAGTATCTGAGTAGCCTCAGATTTGCAGACGACATAGCCCTTTTGCAGAGAATCTACACGACCTCCAACTAATGCTAGATGAACTAAATGAAGAAAGGAAAAGAGTGAGCTTCAGCAAGACGAAGATCATGTGCAACAACCAAATCGAAGATGAAAAAAACTAAGAACAAAATTGAGGACAAAGAATTGGAGAAAGTTGATCATTACTTCTATGCAGGGCAACAAATCTCCATGAGACCCTCAAAAGAAGAAGAAATCAAGCAAAAAATTACACTAGGATGGCAATTTTTTTGCAGGGCAAGCTCAGCCTTAAAAAATAAGAAGAACCCATTAATCCTAAAAATGAGGGTGAACAACCCATGCAAACTCCCAATAATTGATTATGAAGCTGAAACATGGAACCTAACCAAGAAACTGATGTCCAAATGGAGAACCATGCAACGTGCTCATGAAAGAATTATGCTGGCCCTCACATGGAGAGATCACAAGACAGCACAGTACATCTGGAAGAAGAGAGGAGTCAGGGACATCATAGAATCCATTAAAAATCTAAAATGACAGCTGACTGGCCATGTTGCAAGAATGGCAGACAACTGATGGACATCGCAACTCATGACATGGATCCCCAGAGATCACATGTGTAACCGAGGCCGGCAGAATATTAGATGGAGAGACGAGCTAGACTAATTCAGAAAGTACTGGCTCTATGACGCCCACGATAGAGAAGTGTGGCGAATCCTGGGGAAAGTCTATATCCAACGATGAACATTGGAAGACTGATGATGATAATGAATAAATTCCATCATTAAGTTGAAATGTTATTATGAAGTTTTGAAAGAGAAGCATTAAATGTTCCAATTTAAGAAACGTTTTACGCACATCTCAACAACAGTTCAGGTAATGTCAACTCCAGCTAACAATACACTAATAAAACAACAAAAATAAATAAAGAGATAAAATGATTATTAGACCATGGCAATCTTGGAGTTGGTAAGATTAAAGAAGGTGGGACAGCTTCCTGTCATTAACAAAAAGCAGTCATAGTTATAGAATATCACCTTACGTGCAGGTGAATCTCCAATGATAGCGACCTGGTGAAGTTCCCTTTATTGGTTTGGCTATTACGAAATTCAAAGTGATCTCGGGTATCAGGAGACCTACACGGGTCCCATGATGTTTGAAAATAAATGGAGTTTGATAAATAGTTGTATAACATTTTTTGCTCATTCTTTCCTTTATTTCTTCCCCTTGGTGGTGCCGATCTTTGTCTTATCAGGTGTTATTAATCTTTGATTCATTATATTGAGTGCTACTAGACAACCCTTGTGATGCTGATTTATTCATTTACTTTCATATTAAACTGTATGATAAAAATCATTCTTCATTATGAACATACATGCATGGATTATATACGGATTTTGTTATAACCTAAAATGATAATATTAAATTCACTTGCCCAGTACAAACGTGCAATTGCTACGAACAATAACCGGGTCTATATAAATGATTCAAGGAATGGGGGCAAATCATTGCCTTATTTGTTGCATGACATGGGAAGCAACTTAACTCTGCTTTAACATAAGGTCGGCCATAAATTGCATAGGAGTAAAGAAAAATTCATATTTTTTTCTCATTGTGTTTATGACATTCAAGGTTTAAATTCGTTTTTGGAATCAAGTATGGATGATGATGTCTTTCAAATGATACCCACATGCCACCTTGCAAACTCTTGCTCTAAATTCTAGAAACTCAGGATTTCGCTCGATCCTACCACCGAGAATTTTTTCCTGTAGGGACATCGGAAGAACGTGTATACGTGAGCAAATCAACAACAAAAGGTTGAAATAGCAATAGCAGACGAAACATTGTGCAGTCTCATGTGTTATGGAAAAATCACAGGAGAGAGCAAGACTTCCCAAGGAAGCAGAAATGCATCATTTGAAGGGCTTAAGTTCTCAAACTAAATGCAAAAAAAAAATAACTCTGATGTTTATATCATAATACAGACTTTGATGAACACAATTAGAAAACGTGATTTATAAAGTACTTACGACCCAACCTGTATTTAAATCATGCTTCAAGTGTTTATAATTTACAAAAAAAAATGGTTGCGCCATTGCGAGCTGATGAACTGTGTATTCATTTTTTGTGCATATACACTTTATTAAAAGCAGTGTGCTTAATATTTGATAGTTTATTAAACACTCTCATAATAATGACAAAAATTGCGTTCAAGTTTTCAGTGGAAAGTGCAAAGACCGTCTTTCCCAACAAGGTATAGCCTGCATGTTCGAGATATTAAATTGGAATTTTCAATATTTCTTCCTGAAACAATCGATAGTATTTCTGGGCTAGCCATTCATCCGATGACCAAATACCCATAATAAGAAGAAAACATTAAGTAACTGACTGAAAACCTGTAGGGCTAGTTTTCAGTTAATTCCAGCGAAGACCTAAATGGGGCTTTTTGCCCAAATAGGAAATCATCGGTTTAAACTGTCTCCATTGTCCTATACGTTGTTTGAAACATCATCACCATCATGAACCCTTGTATCACATTTGATTTAGATATTTTAAGTGATTTCACAAAAGATAGGTGACATTTTGTTGCTTAATCACTTGAACGATATCCTTCAGCCGGCCCCTCTCCACTTTTTCTATCCCTAAAATTCATTCCTAACACTGTTCTTTCCAATACCCTCTATGCAGTTCCCAATTATTTTTTGAGCTGCTTTGTAAGTTTCGCACCCGTACGTCATAGCTAGTATTATGCAATAATTGTATATTACACGTTTCAAGCACATTAGCAATTTGCGTTAAAAGAGTGAAATTCTCGTAATCATGATATATATATATATATATATATATATATATATATATATAGAGAGAGAGAGATAGATAGATAGATGGATATAAATATATGTGAGTATATGCACGTATATTGTATACAAATATCCGCGTGTGTGTGTGTGTGTATGTTGTTATACGTGAATATGATCACATTCACATTACAACTGCCAAACTGTAATTTTTTCTGTCTTTGTAATCTTCTCTTGGATGGACCACCTTGCAGGGTTAAAGGTCCTCAACTGCCCTGCTATAGGAGAAATGGATTCATGCCTTTCTCATTGGCATAATTGCGAGATGAGCGTAAACAGTAAGATTTGAACTCTGTCCACCGATTCTGTTTCCATTACACCTCTCCGCACCTCATATTTAGTTCTATAAATCACTGTAATCATTTTTCGAATTTTCTGGAAACTGCACTGTGGCTAAATGCATTTGTATTCTTCCATAAAGGTCATCGTTAGTACGAGATTTTGAAGCGCACACAAGAGTCCCAACATAACCCGACCCATAGATCTTCTTGTCATCGGTGCGAGAACGTGGCGATGCCAAGCCTGATAAATATTCTCCAAGATACTAGCAAATAAACAACGTTATAATGTACGATCTGTGTAGAATGAAGCGGACTGGTGGCGCCATCTTTCATTTCAAGAACATCCACAAACCCATGAAGCACCTGACAATGTATCTTTCATGAGCCACCCTCAAAGACGCAGCATTTTTAAAGCGATTACTTGTCATGCGTTCGTTCTACTGATAAGGATTCCTGAGATGGAGGGCCGTCTTTTAATTAACTGTGTGAATCTATTATTTCTATTTGAGATCTTGCTAGTGACTTCCACTAGAGATCTAGTGACAACAAGTCTCCTAAATACCCCAGGATTTTCCTCGGTATTCTGGCTGATCTCAATCCTACTGGCTCTGGGTGGTCTCAGCCCTTCCCCGGATTCCTAATTTCTCCAACCTCATTGCTAGGCTCTTTGGGATTGTTCCCAGGGCTTTGACCACTATCGGTACTATCGCCACTTTCATATTTCATAATTTCTCAGTTCTCTAGCAAGGTTTAGGCACGTTCACCGGTCTGTTATTCACACCAGCTGCCGGGTGGTCACAGCTGGAGACTGAGTGACAGCAAATCTCTTCAGGTCTCCAGCCCTCCTCTTCACACTCTCACACTCAACAACAATGCTATGGTTTACAGTTTCACACCAGTTGCCGGTTGGTTATTGCCGAAAGGTTGAGTGACAGGTGGTATATCTCATATTTCAAGCACTCTCCTCAGTATACGTGCTGTGGTTTGAATAGTCTCGACCCCCTCTTATCTCAGCTCTTTCAATTTAGCTTTCAGTGTCTTTGGTCCGGTTCCGAGTGCACCCACTATTACTGGTGCTACCCTGACATTCATGTGTCACACTTCCCTTAGGTCCTTGTACTTTCCTAGGTTTTCACTCTCTTCCTCATTTAGTCTTTGATTTGCAGGCACAGCGATGTCTATTGTTTGACATCTCTCCTTTTCATTTCAATGCTTACTAGGTCCGGTCTTCTCGCTTGGATGGGGTAATCAGTTTGTATGTTAAAGTCCCAGAGTAATTTGTGACTTCCATTCTCCAGGGCTGTTTCCTGTTAGTGCTCGTACCCCTTTTCCGCGTGCTTAAATTCTATTCGTTTGCTCAGTTCCTAGTATATTACCCTATTAGTGTCTGTGTTTATACTTTGTCTGAGCTAGTTGACTATATTCACTGGTTAGGTAGTTTATGGTCACACCCCTTGTCCCACATAGGCAGCATTTGCTGTTTGTTTGTGTCCTGTCGATTCTCGCCTTGATATGGTTTTAATGCATTTGTTTGAGGCTACCATGATGAGCGATTCTGTTTCTCTCCTGGTTTTCTTTTGCATAGCCATGTCCATGATCTCTGGTTTGTGACATACTGTATCTGTATTTTGCCTCTTCCCATTTTTTTTTCTTGATCGCTATGCCGCTCCTTGGTTTGCTACTTTTTTGTTATTCATTGCGCTGCCTCAAGCGCTCTTTATAATGTCTTTATTATTTGCTTGCACATACTATTCTAGATCTGTTTCGGGTCGGGTTCTATGCCGATGAATTCTCTGCTGCTGATGAAGTCTCTTCACATACAGTCTATTCGTGCCGTCTCTGAGTGTAAAGCCTTGTGTATTGTCGGAATCTTTCTTGTTCGCCGGCCCAGTGACTGGAGTTCATCCTTTGTACGTCTGAAAAATGGTTCTGTGTATCTTACTACTGATTCACCCCATGTGTTCATCCCTTTCATCTAATTCCTGCGATCTAGCTTGGTCTCAAATATTTTCCTTATCCTCCTACGGTATTCTATCCTTATTTTCTCCTTCAAGGTATTTGTATCAATCTTGTGTGGTCAATGCACTGATCTTTCTGCTGTCTAGCAGTTCGATTCTTCCTGCTGCTGTGAGCCTTCCTTAGTGTGCATTTTTCTATTCTAAACTCCATCCCAATGTCATCACTGTATTCATTCACATGGACATCGTTTTCGAGCTCTCCCCTGTTCTTTGCAAATAGTTTTATGTCATCCATGTACATTGGGTGGTTGACTTTTCCTTTTGCTTTGGAGAATTGATATCCCGTCTTTCTGGATTCTGTAGAGTGATATCGTAGTAAGAACAAGTTGCAGTGGGGACAGAAAGGCTCCCTGGAAGATTCTTCCTTTTATGATTACCTCTGTTCTCTCTTGTAACAGTCAAGTCTACTTTCCAATTTCTCATAGCGTTGGCTATGAACCATTAGTGCGCTGATCTTGAATAACCCGCGGCTTTCGAGTATCCAGCTGTGTGAAATCATGTTCTATGCTTTTTTAATTCTATCCATCCCATTGCAACGTTCTTCTTTTTTCTTACCTTTTTCTTATGATCATCTGAACGATGTAGAGCAAGTCATTCACCCCCTTAGTTCCTCTCCTACATTCTGTCTGTTCTGGTAATAGTCCTTTTCTATCCATATATATATATGGATAGAAAAGGACTATTTGTCTTTCTTATCTTGTTTCCTAGTCGTTTTTTTTTGCTTCTGATATTCCCCCCCTCTTGTGTTGTAAAGAGCTCCGTTACCATTTTTGCCCCAGCCTAGGTTCGGTTGTTGAGCTCCGTTACACCGTTCATTTCGATCTGCTGTAGGAGGTAGTTGACATGTTTTGGTTTCTTCCCATCCTTGTCCTTAAGAAATAGCAGGGTCGTTTTTTCTTTATGCATTATTTCTTTTAAAGATAGTATCCACGTTTTCTCCTCTTCCATTGGGGTGTCAGCATCTATTTCAGGTGTATATCTTTGTTCAGAGATATTCTTTTGTTTGGCTCCGTCCCCATTTCATTGTCTTTGGTTCTATTGAGAGGTCCCTCTTCAGTAAGCCAATTTTTCTATTTTATCGCAGATCTCTTGTGGTTCTATCTCTGAGAGCCATTTGTTTTTCAGAGTTTGTTTCACTTAATCAGCAAGGTGCAGATTTGATACCTCTACGCTGGATTTTTCCTCCATATTTTGAGCATACATTCCATATAATACCTCACAGATGGTTTGTTTCTCAAGAAGCAGTGCATTACTAACCTGTTGTTCTCTCTAACTCATTTTCTCTCCTTGTTCTGGCCAACTGCCGTTCGGTGACGGTTGTGTCCCACCTGGTCGCCATTAGTGGAGCATTAGCTGGGCCAACACTAGCTTGGTAACGACTGTGCTCCTCCTGAAAGCCATAAACGGTAAACGAGCTGGAGTTTTGGCCAGCAGTCCACGGATGACGACTGGGTTCCTTATTTCTTTCAAATCTTGATTTTGAAAGAGTCTTGTTTCTAGTTGGGGCTAGGAGTGGTCAGCTGTCTCCCCTCCCAGTAAACTCGTTGATACGTTAAAATTTGAAAGGGTAGACGATTTATATGAGACAGAAAAAATTCAATTGAATATAAACATGAAAAAATTGCTCTTGTCGGACATTAGTTTTACATAAGAGAATTTAATTTTTCCATAAAATAATTTCACACTCATTTCTGACTTGTTCTTTGGCCGTTCTGCAAGGATAGGGAGACAAATTTTTATCTGACAGTGATTATATAAGTAAAGTGGAGAGAAGTGAAAAAAAAAAATGAAAACGATCTTCGTCGAAATGGGAGTATCTATATTCTCCATAGAGTAACTCTGTTAAACGGGTTTCCTTTCCAACAATCTAGTTTCACACCAGTTGCTTGGTAGTCACAGCTTGAGATTGAGTGAAAGCAAGTCTCCATTCTTCCTCTTTTCACTCTCAAAGTCCACAGCAATGGTGGGGCTTTTTACTATCTCCTCCATACCCTTTCTTTGGCTGTTAGTCCATTGCTAACAGCTGGAGTCGTATATCTCAGATTTCCAGTAGCTTCCTTACACAAAACAGATTACATTATTGAATCTATCAGAATACTCAAGTGGCAACAAGCTGGTCTTGTTGCAATAATGTCCGACAACTGCTGGACTCACAACGTTGATCCCAAGAGAATACATGAAGCAACATTTGAAATAATAGTTTTTACCAAGTTTTCATAATCAATTTTTGATTTGTTTTTCTTTTAACACCGTAAATGGGGTGATGAGAATTAACTCCCCATTAGAAATTATATTTGCGAATATTGTTCTTGTTTTGGTCCCCGGAGAAATAGAATTAAACTTATGATTTTTTATTCCAGGTATCAGTGAAGAAAGCAGTCCAAAATGCTGCATTGCCCTACGCCATTTTACACTGCTTCTTTCCCTGATACTCAAAAATTTAAATCATAAATTGAATTCTATCACTATGAGGACTGAAATAAAATCAAAAAAATGAAGGTAGTTTGACTACAATCTACCAATAAATAATGAAGTTGTTACCAATTTCAATCTTCACTCACCCAGTATTTGCATTCTGCTTGCATTATCAATCAGTTGTTGAAGAATATTGAAACATGGTGATTACACTTCTGCGAACATTATTGTTATTTCGATTTGCTTAATCAACTATGAGTTGATAAATTCTGAATGAATTCGTGTCCTTTTGTGATTCATTTTATCAAAAGTTCATACGTTTCTTTAGAATTACAATGCATAAAGCTTTTCCCCTTCTTCAATCAATTTGAAAGAAGAGAGAAAGTATATATATATATATATATATATATATATATATAGAGAGAGAGAGAGAGAGAGAGAGAGAGTCAATCGGCTTCGCCAAGGGCTACCAAAGAAAACATTAACATTTTGAAAAGCTTTATCCTCTATTTTAATGGTCTTTTACGAGACTTTATTGATGTCGTTTACATTGGTCAGGTAATGAAGTAAGAGGAAGGCTTGGGAAGCGATATGAAATGATGCATAACAATTTTCTGGAAAAGATTTAGTACGAATAAAGCCATATTAAAAAACCCTAGCCATATGATTAAAACGTAAAGTGTACAATGAATGCATGAGCCAAAATGAATGTATGAAACTAACAAAACGAAGTTGAATACAACTCAGAATCGCAAAGAGGGTCATAGGAAGAGCAATGTTAGGAATAGGGAAAGATCAACGTCGATCCGAAGGCGGACCAGGATGAAGCAGATCATACAAGTAATTAAGTGACAAAAAAGAGGTAGTCTGGACACCTAACAAGAGGGAAGATTGAGCAATAGATTAACCGATTTGTGCCCATTCAACAGTGTCTTCATCGCCATGGATGGAGATGGGACAAATCTTTGTCAATCGATGGGCACATGGCTGCAGCTGATATATATCTGCTCCAAAATCCTTTCCTTGTCTCCTCGAAAGGAAGATAACTTCCTTTCCTCAGAAGATTCTAAGGGCATCATAATATTGCAGCATCCCCGTGGATAACTAGCAATGTAGTCTTGTACTCTGACTGAGTGAAATACAATTTTATGCTCTGATGACAATAGAAATGTTGGATTAGAATAATGATAGCAATATAACAAGCTCTGCTGCGTAATGATCAGATTCCTTTGCTTCATTAAAATCTTAAAAGTAAACTGAACAGAATTCATTTCTCTAACAATATTTTTCCAAAACAATGTGTCTCATTTCAACCCCTTTACTAGTTGTTTCTGTAAATGGGATCAACAAATTCTAGCAGAATATGTCAACCCGAGTTGGACATTAGAAGTGGAGTGAATTCATCATCGTTTTATTTACGCACATCACTGCTATTTGTGCATAATGTCACCCGTTTTTTTTCTGGACATTGTCATCATTCAGCATCATCATCATTATCAGCCCCTTAGCGTCTGTCTTTGGACACAGATCTTCCCCATGATTCGCCAGACTTCTATATCATGGGTATTTTTCAATTTACCTAGCTCGTCACGCCATCTTACTTTCTATCGGCTACAGTTTCGCATATGCTCTCTGGGGATCCACGTAGTGATTCGTGATGTCCAATGGTATTCCGATATTCTTGCAACACGTCCAGCCCATTGCCATTTGAGATTTCTGACGATTTCTACAATATCTCATACTCCTGTCTTTTCTCTGATATACTGTTCTGTCTTATTGTCTCTCCATATGAGATTGAGAATTGTTCTCTCAAATGCACGTTACATGGGTCTCAGTTCGTGGGGAAATGTTTTGGTTAGGTTCAATGTTTCAGCTCCATATGTGACTATCGGGACAATGCATTAGTTGTAAATCCTTTTTGTTAGGATCAATGATTTTTGTTTGTCTTTGTTCTACCGGAAGCTTGCCAACCTAGGGTGATTTTTCGACGAATTAGCTAGTCTATCAGTAACATATATTGGTTGTATGCCCTTCTTTTTGGGACAAGTATGATTTTCTTGTTCTTGAAAGCGTTCTCAACCGAGAGCTTGTCAGTCAAGTGTGGTTCTTCGCTTTATTTCTTCTTCTTTTGTTGACTTCATGAACATTCGCTGTACTTAGTAGATGTAGTGGTCTACTTTCTCCAGCTTCGAATTTTTTCAATCCTGATCAATGTGTCTTTGTCCCCTGCATATTTTGCTGGACATGACATTTTGCTACATACTAAGATAAAGTCAAAACTCAATATCCACTGTCTTTTTAGAATTCTTTTTTTTCATATTGTTTTATTGTTCTTAAATATATAAATATATATGTTTATATAATTTTTATCACTATTATAACTGTTCTAATGACATCCTCAGTAGCTAGGTACATTTCACCTAAAATAAATATTGATAAAATACACATTCTTGTTGTTTTATAAAAATAATATGGCTCAACAGGAATTAAATGTTTAGAAAAAATCGGAAACGCAAGTTGACACATGATTTCTCAGACTCACTCTTTCTTTTCCACTCTCACTGTTTTTCATCTCTGAATCCAGATCTGACTAATTGCAAAAATAAAGTCAACTGTGAGAGTTTGGCAAAAAGTAAACAAAAGAAGCAAACAGATCGGTGAAGGATCAATAGAACGCCATGCAAATCTCTATTATCCATTCATATAAAATGCAATGTGTATCATCCATCTATTCAAGATGTACCGTCATTTTTGTCAGAACTAGTCAATGTATAATAACCGGCGCTACATTGTTATGTGCTTTGTGAACATTAGGTTAGAATTAGTGCAGAAGATGGCGCCATAAGTCTGTCTTTTTCTACTTGGGTCGTATATTACGCAGCTCATTTTGTTGTATAATAGGGGAATATTTATCAGATTTAGAATTGCACGTTATTGAACCGATAACTGTAAGATTCATTTGGTTCGTTGGTCCAAGTGGCCATTACTTGCCAAAACTACAAGTTTACCATTTTGAGTCTCATCCTGTTATATATCAATATATAATGAACAGTGTGACTTTTCTGGGTTTTTTTCGTCGAATGAATTCATTCCACCTCTATTCACTTTCTAACTAAATCAGATGAAATTGACGAGAAACAAACGTAATTTGTTCACAAACTCCCTTCCTTTCTACTGCTACCTTTTGCTTTTCTTCTCCAGTTGTTATTCTTCTTTTCCTCACCCTCCTCCTCATACTTTTCTTGTTCACATCCTCCTCTCCCTCCTACAAATACTGATTTCTTCTTCTTCTTCTTCTTCTTCTTCTTCTTCTTCTTCTTCTTCTTCTTCTTCTTCTTCTTCTTCTTCTTCTTCTTCTTCACTCTCTTCCACATACATTTTCTCGATGCTCTTTTTTCTTTTTCTTGACTCCACATCTCGACCCCTTTTCCTCCACTTTCTTCTATTTTACCCCTTTTTTCCTCTTCTTCGATTGGATAATTCTTTTCTTCAAAGCCTTTTAGCTGATTAAGGACCACTTCACAGTTGAGATCCATTCTTTATCTTCCAGTCTTTAATTTAATCCTATTGTCCGTGGGCACATGAGCTGCACTTTGTTCTATTATATAACACAAGTCATCGACATCAATGGCTCTTGAAAGAGATATCCATTGTGATATTTTATCGAATTTCAATACTGTATGTATAATCGATAGTTTCATCTTTTATCTCATCTGATTTCGATTGTGAGTGAATAAGTTTATCAATCTGTTTTTTTTTTAATATTTCTATTTATCTTTTTAGTATTAAGTATTGTAAATCATTACAATCCATTTTTGCTACTATTTATCTTCAGTACCGGCCTGACTTTAGTTGTAATAAAGAAACAACAATGAAGATGAAGGTAAAAAACAGAAAATATTTAATAATGATGAAGCTTATCAATATTTAAATGTTGTTGCGAACAAACGAATAAAAATATCGAAAGAAAGGCCACAGAAAAAGAAATAATTGATTTCTACTTCCAATAATTATACGTTAAGAAAGACTCGATAAAAACGTATTTGACTAGAGAAGGACATTGCAAATAGGGGAAAACACGCTTTTAAAATGTTTGTTTTACGTTGCTCACATATTAAGAAGGATCTACATTGGTACAGGTTTGCCTTGAAATTAGAAATAGCTTAACGCGAAGAATCAATTACCACCTAAATAACTTTTGATGTCGATCAAAGGAGGTCAATGTTTGTCGTTTGCTGAGGCTGATGTAGAAGGCTTGAAATACGATTTTTTGGGCCCTTTTCTTTTGAAATGACCGGTTCTGTCTACAACTGGGCAATGAAGTGTGTTTTGTGAAAGGTTACATAGGAGTGAATTCACAGTATTGCACTGAAATGTTAAATGATCAGTCATCCTGTTATCTTCCACAACGCTGTTTCAAGGCTGATCAAAATCAGTTGTAGCCAACCCACTAGCCCTTTACCACAAGTCATGGGCCAGTGCAGCAGGGCATGGCCTAACACTATCCATGTTTCACTGGATCAAAGATATACTGGTCATTCCTGCTGATTCAACAGTTTCAAAAGGAAGTATCACTTGCTGTGGGTGGGGGATAATGTGCCCGACGAATGACTTCCCAAACAGAAACCCAAATAAAACCTCAAAAACATCACTAAGGAGACAAAATTATACATAGGTACCAACAATGTCAGAACACTCTCCACAGAAATGCATCTAACCGATCTTGAAAATGAAATGGAAAAAACCAAATGGGACATTATCAGCATTAGCGAAATGAAAAGACCCAGAGAGTCTTTACAGCTACAGAAAAGAAAAAAAGGAAAACGAAACAGGTTGGGCTTTCTTATCAATAAAAAAATAAAAAACAACGTTGTAGAGTTCAAAGCTATCTCCTACAAATGGAAGAAATAAACAAACTTCTACGCTGTATAATCCAGGATACTAAAACATACTTCAACATCTTGTGGAAGACTTCAACGCTCACGTAAGACAAGAATATGAAAGCTGCGTTGGAGGTTCGAATACAAGATACGGAACGAAAAAGAAAAATTGCAAGTACAAACAGGTTCAAAATTATGAAAACTTTCAAGGAGAAAGCAGAAAATGGACTTGAAGAAGTCCCAATTACGAAACTAAGAACGAAATCGACGACATCTTTGCAGGAAAAAGTGACATAGTCAAAGACATTCATGGACTGAATCAAGTAAGAGACCGCATAATGTTGTAAATTTCAAATTAATAGCAGGAATGTTTCGCACCAAACTACACCCACAATCGTACAGAAAGAGCTCACTGCATACTTCAAGCTCAAACTGAAAGAAATAGGTATGAAATTCTCACCGAACCAGTAGAGAACATAAACGATTTCAACAACAAATGATAACCTCTTCGATAAAAGCTGCCTGTATGCTCAAGTCAAAAAGCAAACCATTTGAGGAAACTAAGAGTCCTATGGAAAATGCAGAAATCTCAAACCATCCAGAACAAAAGGAAAGATTGAAGCAACCAAATTAAATAAAACAATCCAAAAGAAACGAAGATCAAATGAAAGAAGATACACAACAGGAGTCATCCAGAGGACTATCAAAGAAGGTATATGCTTTGAAACTATCAATTGGTTCAAATAATAACGCAAATAAGTAGTGTGTTCAAAGTAAAAAGAGACCTAACAACGGATAGGGTCTGAATTGTCGAAATAAACCAAGAATACAAAAAAAAAAAAAATCAAAACAAAAAAAACTCTTTTTTTTCAAAGGACATAAGATAACAAACAAGATATACAAGTTGCGAGTAACCACCATAAAGTATACCCAGAAGTTACTCCGTTGGGGGTGGGGAAACAAACCATCAACCAAACGAATAAAGTAAAAGCACCTGGAACAGATCACCATCGATCAACTCAAAAATGCTGGTAAATTCATAACCAGGAAATTGACCATATTATTCAAGTTGTGTCTAAGATACAGTGAAGTCTCAGAAGATTGGAACACTGAAATCATTATGCTATTACATAAGAAAGGGAACCCGAAAAATCTAGAAACTACAGGTCAATAATCCAACTCAACTAAATCAAAAAACCAAAGTGATTATCAACCGAATTACTTAAATGCTACATGAAAACCAGCCATGAGAAGAGGCTGGATTCATGGGAAGCTACTCAACCATTGACCATCATAATTTCAATAAATCGTCTATAGTTTTGGTGAGCTGATATCACCTTCTCTTACTCTTTTTTCAAGCTGAAAGGATTGAACAGGATTTTAAATGACACTGTAGTATTTGCCAATTTGAAGAAAGTCTCCGACTCAATAGAAATCCCTAAAGTCATCGTTGCTATCATACATCAAGGCGTTGAGCCTGTAATGTTAGAGTTTTCCAACGTATATATTAACACAGAGGTTCATAAAGACAATGAACCTTTCCAGCCCGATAAAACGGTTAGACAAGATGATACCAGTTCACCCAAACTCTTCAGTAACCTCATATCTACTGACGACATGGTCCTCATGAAAAAAACAAGAAAAAAACTTCATGATCTCAAAGAAATGTTAGACCAAGTGAATGGATAGAGTAAGAAAATTGGTCTTCTCTTGAACTTCAGTAAAACAAATGTCATATAAAACAAACCGTAAACAATGTCATGTACAGCAATGACACAATAATCAAAATCGAAAACGCAGACCTGAGTAGACCACTAAATCTACCAAGGACAACGAATCTCCTTGCAATCCTCAAAAGAAGAAAAAATCAAGCAAAGAATCACTCTAGGGATGTAATTGAATCCATTAGAACACACGAATAGCGATGGACTGATCATGTTTTGAGAACGTCAGACAACCACAACATTGATCCCCACAACTCACAACGTAGATCCCCAGAGATCATATGCGAAACTGGCTGGCAATTTATATATATATATATATATATATATATATATATATATATATATATATATATATATATATATATATCGTGTGAGGTTATTTTATAATCTTGGAGAGCTCATAAATTTTCCCATATAAATTAATGATAATCGCTTCTTTGTACCATTTCAGTTTCATAAGAACACTCTACTTTTGGATAGTTGTGGAGACCTGCATGTAACGACGTGGTTATACTGAAGGGCAAAATAGGCGTTGGAAATACGGCCGACTGTTGTTAAGCAATTCAAATACCCGAGAATCAATCAAAATTGCGTGAAGGGTCCGTGATGTTTCGCATGGAAGATTAAAAAAAAAAAAATGAAAGAAGGCATTAAACTTATATTTTCTTTCTTTCAGCTGTTGGGAAACGATGGTGTTTTTGTTTGTCTTTGATTTCACCAAGTATTCCTATTTGTTTCTCTCCCCTACTTCCTTTGCCTTTTAGCCATATCTTACCTTTTTTCTGGCCTCGTATTATTTTTTTCTTCTTATTATTATCACCTTTTTCTTCTTCTTTTTCTTCTTACCCCTCTCCTCTTTTTTCCTTCTCCCAATCTGATTCCCCCCCATCTTTTTAAAATTTTGTTTACGCTTCTTTTCGGTGTCTGGACTTTCCCATAAGCCATTTTGCATTTTTGTCAGCCAATTGCAGTCATTTTTTCCTTATATTTTTTTCGCTTCCGTTTCCCTCAACTTTTATTCCGCTCTCGTCTCGTTTACATCATCCTTTCGTTAAAAGATGTACATTTTTCAGCTTCTATGACATTGCAACCCTAGAGCGAAAGAGATAGATTAGCAATTGCTAAGACTAAGAGATCCCCTCAGGGCTGTCCCTGTGAAATGAAGCTCGTGCTCGAGCGGTCGCAAATCTCCAACAGAATTTGTGGATGACCAACAATAGAATGAATAGCGGCCGAATTTCCAAGGACCGCTTCACAATTTTGAAGAAGTATTCAATCCCACCGTTTTTTCAACACACAATAAATGAGAGTTATCCATCCATTTCATTATAATCTACTTCCGGCCTCCGGATCCTGTCAGACTTGGGCCACAGCCATGTTAATCGTACTTTTCGGGAACTCGTTTCCCACTCTGTACATTTCGAGCTGGTCACTGCGCCGAACGAGCCATTGGACCTTCCCAGATTTTGCAACTTCAACCATAACTTGGCGGAAGAGGGTATCAGTTTGAAGTTAATGCAGATTGTCTCAGCTGGGGTATGAACTCGGCTCGCCGATTACATTTTCCTTGCTGCTAACTGCTTTGCCATCAGCTCTTCCATATAAATGAATTTCTGGTTAGTCACTCAATATAAACCATCACATGACTAACGTATTTTGGTAGCATGCCAATTTTGGGTGATCCATTAAAATCTTTGGAACATTTCTCCTCTCACCTTTTGTCTGGCAGTCGTCACTGAAGAGTCTAAATAAAAATAAAAAAAACTTGAATGCTGTCGAGCAGAACTAAGGGATCAATTTAGATTAGATTACACTGCAAATTGAAGTTCCATCGAAAACCAAACGCAGGTTATTTTTAAAGATGGAAAGATACGTTTTTTTCATACATTGTTTAAAAGTTCAGCCCTCTAGCTCCATTGACATGGCCTGTATGCATGATATATACAAAGGTAGGTAAAAACATACATGCATACATAGGTAGTCGAACCAACTCAAAAACTGAAAAAAATGCTCCAGTCGACAGTTTTGGTTGACAGTATCCAATCGGAAAGGAAAAGCAGTGAAGATAATCTACAGTTGGTCACAATACCCAGAGAAGGGAACAGATGTTTCTTTGCGGCTATTCTATGTTCAATATCCTATGTTCAATATCATTCATAGATTAAGTAACAAACGCACTGAATAAATAACACGGATCAACGCTTAGGAATTCATGTAACCTTTTAAAGGTATCATTGTTTGGGTCATCCATAAACGAAATAACGATTCAATATGACTTCTTCCCCAGCAGGAATAACAATCATTATAAATGTTGCATCAACTTTTTTTTATATAGAAGTAATTTTCTACCAATTATCCAACTCCAGTCCAAAAAAACTAGAAGAAAAACAGGGAACACTCCTCACCTTATTCAGAGAAGTAACATCTTGGCCGTTTGTCAATCAAATCACGTTAAACCAAACTGATTTGTAAAAATTACAGAGAATCCATTATCATTGTATGATATTCAATGAAATCGTTTTCGGGTCCCAATTTATTCCCCCAAGTCATCAAAGAAATACATCAAAGTCTTCAAATATGTTCTCTCTGATAAAAGGCACCACATTTCATAGGTTAACCTTTTTTTGTGTTTATTTAAACTTTATTTGACTTTATTTAAATTCTAATATTGCTAATATTTCGACAGCCTCGGGTTGTTTGCACTTGAATACGTCATGCAAAAAAGATGTTCAAGATAACAGATACCCTGACATACAAGTTCTAATATGGAGTCTAAGAGAATAGTTCTAGTTACTTAATATTTTGCTCTCTCTCGCTTAGTGTGTCCTGATAAACGTATACATACATTAGCGTTGAAACAGATTACTGTTGATAAGTTCATCTGTTAACTCGATATGTATACATACGTTTGTGTGTGTGCATGTGTGCATATGCGAATGCCTCTAGCGAAAAAAATGCACAAAAATATTCAAAAATGGGAACAATAGACGGAGATAAGGTCGCTCCCAAGGCACATGAGAATAAAGGGGTAAAGAAAATGTGAAAAAAAATAAAGAAAACAGGAAAGAGAAGTGGGAATCGAACACACAGGCACACATACGCCCGCATAACACATAACACTGGAACAACTCATACAAAACACTTTATATTTACACAACACACTCAAACATATACACAACATGTAACATGTACACACGATACGAACACACTACACACATAAAATACCGATACAACGCACAAAACTTGAACGAATTCACATACACAGAGGCAGATATCAAACAACACACATATATACATAAATACGTATAGAACACATAACACATACAGCTCGCTATACTAACAACAGTAAGATAACCCATTAAATAATCACGTATACAGTTACGCACATACATTGGTGCACACAACAAACACAGCACTAACTCTAAGCTAGACACAAGACACAAATATCACAGGACTGGAAACACATACAACGCATACCATTTAAACTATACACACCAATAATAAGTTGCACAACAGAAAACTCAACATATGAACGATACATACACTCTAAACACACATGCATGTACATTTACGGACACACACATGCACACATAAACTCACACACATTCTTTCAGAAGTCAAAAAGTTAAAAAGTATAGGTTTTTCCAACAAAGATATCGTCAACACAAGAGCCCAGCATTTGTATGAAATTTTTCTGTTTCGTCGAACAAAAAGGAATGCCCCATTAAATTCTATTCCTTTTTTTTCTTCTATTTCGTCCTTTTTTTTCCTTCTCAGTGTATCTCTCTTACATTTCTCTCTCATATATTTTTTTTAGTTTAGCCCTCTTCATTTACTTCAACGATTTATTTTTAACATAGTCAACTTAGTAGTACCACTCTTCCTGCTTTTATGCTTTCCTTTGAAAAAAAATGCGTAATATATATATATATATATATATATATATATATATATATAGAGAGAGAGAGAGAGAGAGAGAGAAAGAGAGAGAGAGAGAGAGAGAGAGAGAGAGAGAGAGAGAGCAAACATCCCTTGGTCATGCTTATAGTCGCCAAATACCATCAGCAGAAATCAGGTTTTGAAAGAAAAACATCTGCTGTAAAGAAAAGCAGAATAAGACATCATTTATTCATTTGTGAAAATGGAGCCATTTAAGATATGGGTGTCTGTATGTCTTTGACGATAGAGTTAGTTTTCTTAAACATTAGTCGATATGTAAACAAGAAAAGAATTAGATAAATACGAATCGATTGGATATATATATATATATATATATATATATATATATATATATATATATATATATATACTCTTTCAAATAAGTTTAATTGAAGACGATCGATAGTTTTGATAAATTCAACTTTTTTATTAGTCTTTCTTGTTTGCTAGTAAATTGTTCTTACAGCACAAACTTGGAACAGATTCCTTTTTTAGGAAGAAATATAGGTAAGGAAAGAAATAGCCATACTTGTTGGTTATATTTCTAACATGTATTCCTCAACCAGTTCCAATTATTTTCTAATTGTTTGAACAAAACTTAAATTAATAAGACGGTTTTCAAGACGTCGTCAGTAGCAACAATCGAGAAATAAAACTTTAAAGATGCCGTTATACCAATTGGATAAATGGGCGCCATCAATTTAAATTTAATCTCAATTCAGTTTCAGTTCAGGGAAGGCTTGGAGTTTCAATAAAATTTCTCTCTCTCTCTTTCGTCTTTGTGGACGTTTTGTTGGAGGGGAAACTGTGGATTTGGGGACAATTGTTTGGAATAGGTAAATTAAGATGTTTTTGCTATATTAGGCAGTGAGGTAAAAAGTCACACATATGAAAAAAACGATCTCATGTTAACTGCAA
>OY735217.1:43342911-43427911 GCA_963457665.1 Thysanoteuthis rhombus | reverse complement strand
TCATATTATCTGACATCTTTTTGAAAACTTCGAATTTTGCTTGCACTCCCCAATGAGAAAGGAAATGTTTTTTCCCGTTAAATAGGTTTTTATTGGGAGGATTCAAATCACAATGAAAATCTTGGTCCCTTAGTCCAACAGCGTTCACACTTGTTTTTTTTTTAATTGTATTTTTGATGATCACTCCAACCCTAACAAAAGAAGAGAAAAGTAATTCATTAATTGATCACCCCTTTCCTAATTTTTCAATTAATCCTCCTATCAAGTGACTAATCAGGCCTATTTTTCAAGTATAAATTCATGATTCAAATGAACTGATAGTATTTCCGACTTAACTTACGAATTAAAAAGCAGCGTCGATGAGTGGCAGTGATTCATCATTAGCAATGTGCATTTGTTGTCTGATAAGTTGACGTCCTTAACGACTTTTGGTTTGATACGTTAAACTTAATGAATTGTATTTTAACGTGAACAAAAAAATGCAGAGCACCATAAGATCTTTTATAAGTACAATGCAATTGCAAAATTACTTAATCGTTGCAATCTTATTTGAAGGCAAGGCTGAACAAGTACTTAGGTAATCATACTAAAATTGTTGCTTCTACTACCATTCTTAATGTTCTGTGGATGATGTGGATAAACTTCGAAGTATTAACAAAATGGCTCCTCTTTCTTAATTGCATATTTTTATCTATAGATATACTTTTTTCGGAGTTAGTGTCATACATACATATATACAACCAAACATACACATGTAAGCACAAACACACACACATACACACATAAATATATATATATATATATATATATATATATATATATATATATATATATATATATATATGTATGTATATGTATATATATGTTACTCCTGAAGTGCATGTGTCGTCATTTTTTTCTTGACCACCGTAAGAACCAAAGAGATTTTCGATTGCCATCTCATGTTGAAATTTTTTTTGTGAAAGTTTGTGCAAACCCAAATATTTATGGTTAAGAAAACAGTTTAGTCGGGTCAGTTTAGGAATACTGACATGCAATTGAAAATTCATTTGCAATGATTTTATCCATTGTTGGTATCGGCTATTTTATGTACAAATTAAAAACATGCTTTATGCATAAAATTATAAATCTTCTTTTTTGGAATGAAATAATAAAATCTAGCATTAATCTCCAGAAAAATAACATCTTCTACAATCTTTGCTTGATATTCTGATACGAAAAACATGAGAAGAAGATGAGAGAAGAATGTCTGAGAGTGCACGGCTCGGAATACAAGAAATTGAGTCATCAAATTTGAGAATTACAGTCCGAATAATCCAAGAAATATTGGCAACAATCCATCTCAACATTAGACGACTGGAGAGAGTACTAACCGAAATGAAGGGATCAGATGATTACAGTTCAGATAATTTAGTAAGTAATGACATACCTCACAGTAGAGATGTAGCATAATGTCGTGGGTTTGTTTTTATTCTTTAGGGGTCCGTCATTATAGATTATATGATATGTGAACTATCTAGTATTGACAAACAAAAAGCAAAAACAAAAAAAAATACTTCCATATCACGAAATTGTACTAGCATGAACTCAATTGATTCAAAGAAAGACTACCTGCTCTTTTTCATTCTTCACCTGGCATTACCATCACGGAAGGTGGACACATCGTTCAACATTGGGTTTTTATTTTTTTTGCAGAAAGCACTGGAAAATTAGTTCTGAATTGAAGCGTCGATGATAAGGAAGGATTATTCCAATATTTTGAAGGAAAACCTAATTTCGTCGGTGAGACAATTGGGAATAGGACAACGTTGGACTTTTATGCAGGACAATAATTCCTATCAAGGTGAAAAATCGATGAATGATCGGTGAAAAGATAACAAGATCAAAGTTCTCTCATCACCGGCCCAAAGTCCTGACTTCACGCTCCCCCCAATTACTATAAGACTTAAACCCTACTGAAAATAGATCTGATTAGTAACTTAGTAGAAACCGCCATAAAACCAATGTCTTTTGATAGCATGCTACGTTGACGGTAACCAAGTGAAGAATTTGAAAAAACGTTGTTCAATGAATGAATTACTTCTCTTTGTTTACTGCTTATAATTGTTGTCTGTCTAGTTGTGAACCTTTTCCAATTACGGATTCAATTAGGGAGACGGGATAGCCTGGTTTATGTAGTTTTTTTTTCTCAGTTCCTCGAATCTGAGATTTAGAGTACTCTGTTTGGATATTATTATTCTTAAGCGTCAGGCAAAGGAATATGGTATACAGACCTTTGTGTGTTTAGATTGACAAAAAAATAGTAAGTAAGTTTTACTGACTGTGGGTTTATAATGTATGTCAGTTAGGATTTCTCCTCCGTTTTTTTATGATTTTACAGTCTGAAAATGGGATTTTGTGTTCATTGAATTCCATTGTAAAGTTGATGTGTTCATGTTGGTTATTTGATTGATATTTGATGAAGATGTAGGAGTTCTTCTTCCGACTTGTTCCATATTAAGAAACAAACGTCTAAAAAGCGAGTCGACGATTTTTTCAAGGTCTCTAAAAATTGGGTTCCAAATCTTTCGAATATTCTGGTATATAATTTTTATTCTAGATAGCCGATTGTAAATGTTGCGTATGTGGGTGCAACTTTACCACACCGTGAACACATACATTCACACATATTGATAACTCACCCGCTTTACCTCTCTCCTTTAAAGGAGTTCCAGCATCACCCCCTTCCTTCTCAAAGAATTCACCAACAACAAGAATTTTATTACAACCATTGAATTTTAATCAAAATCAAGATTGATACACCAATGACCTGAGTTTAACCCCCTCTACTGGACAATGGAAGAACATAACTGGAAAGAAAATCATATCAGCTTTCTGAAGACAAGTACGAAATCGTTTAAGGCTTATTGAAAACCACTATATCCAAAAACCATAACTAAAAAGTTTGCCTTTCCTTTTTTCACACTTTCTTATATATATATATATATATATATATAACGTCAACAGAAACTGCCAACATCAAAATAGGTTTCTTCATTTCTTTAACGTGGTCACCGCCTCACAAAAGGCGAGGCAAGTAACTTCCAATTTTTCATTTGATCTCATCCAACATTGCATGCTGCCCAAAGACTTTGGTTGCATGACAGTTTCTATTGAGTGATTAATCACACACACACACACACACACATACACACACACACACACATATATATATATATATATTTGTAGATCACTACATCCAACCCTTAGCAACACAAATTAAATCATACATACGTGACACCACAGACCTCCTAAACAAAATCAAATACATTACAGCAATCCCAGACAAAGCACTTCTAGTCAGTATGGATGTTAAATCTCTATACCCCAACATCAAACATGATGAAGGTATCCTAGCACTTACAGAAGCCCTAAACAATAGAACTACCAAAGAACCCAGCACAATAACAATTACCACTCTTATGCACCACATTCTAACTCTAAATAGCTTCAACTTCAACAATAGGCACTTCCCCCAGGTGAAAGGCTGCGCCATGGGCACGGTAGCGGCCCCATCCTATGCTAATATCTTCATGGGTAAATTTGAAGAAACCTACATTTACCCAGAGATATATAATGATTGCATTTTTTATGGTAGATACATAGACGACATTTTTTCATATATACAGGCGAAAAAGCCAAACTAGATAATTTCTTTATACATATAAACTCAGCACATGACTCTATTAAGTTTGACTTCACGACATCCACTGACTCCATAGCCTTCTTAGACACCCGCATATACATAGATGACAACAGAAACCTCCAAACCACTCTCTGCACCAAACCCCTGGACACCCACAATTACCTCCATTCCAAATCAGCCCACCCCAAACATTTAAAAAGAAGCCTACCATTTTCACAAGCTCTTAGAATTAGAAGAATCTGCTCTACTAATAGTGAACTTAACAGACACAAACATAACCTAATACAATATTTCACCCAACGAGATTATCCGCTGGATGACACTAAAAAAACAAATAAAAAAAGCAACCGGAATACCCAGAGATGAAACCCTTATACTGTCCAACAATAACAAACCTAACCGCATACCCCTTATAACAACCTTCAACAACACACTCCCACCCTTAGCACACATCATCAATAAGAGATGGAACATTCTCACGATTGAAACAGATCCAAGAGAAACATTCACAGACCCATGTATCATCGCTTACCGCAGACCCCAAAACATCAGAGACATGATTAGTAGCAATAATATCATTAACAATAAAGTCGTACGCAAAAATACACCTAGAACCATTAAATTCTGCACACCTTGCAACATAAGAAACAGTCTATGTTGCAACCACCTCAAGTACACCAACACATTCACAAGCACCACCACAAAAGAGAGTTATCACATATATCACAATACCAACTGCCGCAGTAAGAACATTATATACCTTCTAGAGTGCAATAGATGTAAGTTACAGTACATAGGCAAGTCCGAGTGGCAATTTAATATTAGACTCCACAATTACAGACATAAGATTAAGTCACAAAACAATTGTGGCTCACTTCCCGTAGAACTACACTTTCGCACACCTGACCACAATTTTACCACTGACGCTAGCTTCACTTTCATAGACAAAATAGATAAAACTACTCCAATTGACATAACTAAAGTTCTAAAGAAACACGAAGATGTGTGGATCAACAAACTTAAAACCCTATATCTTAATGGATTAAACACTAAACTGAACAACCCTCATCACACAGAACCCTAATACACAAAACCCCTACCAATAATATCCTCACACCCACATCTAAGACACATTCAATAATGGAAGCTTCAAAGTCACCTAGACCCATAGGAAAAACTTTACCTAAGCCAGTTATAACCCCTGTCCAAATCATAGCCAAAACATTTTCAATGACTTATAAGGTTGATGCCTATGTAGCTCCTTGACCTCACCACCCCTCCATTTACACTACCCCTAACATACCAAAAAATCTAACTCCACATCACTCCCTGTTGTTTGGAAGAATCCCGAAACATGTCTGGACAATTTACATATAAGGATTAATAAACCTTACCTCTAAACACCTTACTCCCGAGTCAGTCTCACTCTCTACAGTACACATTATATATATATATATATATATATATATATATATATATATATATATATATACATATATGTATACATATATATATACACACACACACACACATATATATATATATATATATATATATATATATATATATATATATATATCACTCTACATATGTATATTAATACATACAAGAATGAAACATACATATATACATGAATATATATGTTTTTATTTTATGTGTGTGTGTGTAATTTAATAATTTGAAAATTTGGAAAACAACCAATTTATTAATTTTCCATATACCTTTTATTATTGATCAGGCATTTGGCTCTACTAGCTTCGTTAAATCGAATTTAAATGATCTGTGAAGTCAAATATTGCTATGGGGTGTTATTCAGTTCTCTCTTGGATTCTTCAGATTCTTCAGCTCCTTACTTGGAATTTGGGCAAATGTATCACTTCTTATTCGTTATCGATGGTTCTTTATTTTGTTTGAATAATATTTTGTTAATATTAGATATATCTCTCTATATATTTATATACTTACAAATATGTGTGTGTGTATGTGTGTGTCTCTGTGTGTAAATAGTGTGATCTTATTTGTTCATGTGCAGCTGTGTCATTGGGATCGATGTATGTATCAGCGTGCATTCCAGTTTTGCTATTTGTACAGCCATCGCCAAATGATGCCTCTTTTCTGCCTGACCCAGTGTTCATAGGATTTCTTTCGTCGGATCCTGTTCGCGTCACGCTCATCTGCAGATGTTTAAAACAGATAATAACTTTTCAGTGAACCATCAAAAATGAACACGTCAGCCGACAGAATGGCGGGAACATTGACACAAGACCTGCCTGAAGCCATAAATCGCAAATGATCTATAAAACGTGAAATGCACGCTATTTACCCACCCACCCTTTCATTAGTGTTTCTCACACTCTAACTCAGTCTATTCTTATGCATTTATCTCTATTCTTATCCCCCTCCCTCTTTTACTTCTCTCTCTCTCTCTCTCTCTCTCTCTATATATATATATATATATATATCTATATATATATCGTATTTATTTCCATCATTTCTTTTCTCTCTATTTTACCATCCGTCTCTCTCTCTTCCACACACTCACCCACTCACCCACTCTCTCTCTCTCTCTCTCTCTCTCTCTCCATCCATTTATCTATCTATCTATCTATCTATCTATCTATCTATCTCATAGTTCCTAGGATAATGCCTTCCCCCCATTTATATTTTTTTCTTCTGAAAAAAACAAACAAAAAAATGCGATAATTAATTTGAGGACGGAGGAGGGTGTTAACTTGCGAGTTTTTACACCAAAAGTGGCACCAAATGTTTTTAATACTCTGATCTATTCCTCAAAATTTCTGTTGGTTTATTACCATTGTTCACATCCAAAACTCTCTGAAGGGCATTACGCAGTGCTTAATGCTACCTATTTTTATGAGAAGGTCTATCTTTTCCAAGGAGCAACATCCTTGTATTCGTTGCTTATCTTACCAGGGCTAATGAGAAACTTGTAGAACAGACATCAAGATTTCTCTGTGACATTTTCAGTATTTCAACAATCTTACAATGTTACACCCTCAAATATCTATCCACAAAAGTGCTAGCAGCAACAAAAAAAAATAAAATAAATAAATAAAATAAAAACTGTCGCAAAAGAGCTGACCATAACAGGGCTACTAAAAGAGCTAAGACATTGAAGGAACTAGCCACTAAAAGCTAGCTACTGCAAAGCTACTACAAAGAAGCTAAGACCCTGAAAGAGCTAGCCACAAAAGAACTACCCACAAAAGGAGATGACAATCACCAACTGTCACTGGGCTGTTTTGTTTTAATAAGTGGGTAAATTTAAATATTTATCATTATTTGGAAGCAGAATAAAAATCAATGGAATATTTCCCCTGGGAATAACTGCATTGGTGTTCAAATATCAAAATCAATACTTTGATTATCGTTCATTGACTTTATTTGAATTCAGCTGTAACAGGGCAATCTTCCCCAAGACTTGTCGACTTCATTTGGTAAGGATAAATCAACATTTATTTTTTAGAGTCTATTTGTAAACATATTCTTAAAATCCTTAACTTCGACCTTGATGGTCCTAGAGTTAATTTAGATGGACTGTTTGGTCGTCATAACTTACGTCGTGGGTTACAGGGTTCAACAGGTAAGATTAATACGCAGTAATACGTCAACAAAACAATCCCGAACCAAACAACATCCAACATGGTTTCTAATGCATTGTTTGAACAAACATATAAAGGGCAGGTGTGAGAGATACAGAATCTATTGGGAAACCCAGATAGCGATGTGTAGTTCATGTTGCATGTTGAATAACCGATGGAAATCACGACTCATAATATGGATCCCAAGAGATCATTTGCAAAACTGTGGAAAATGAGATAGCTTCACTTACTAAACATGTTTAGAATAAATGACTTCGTGACGCCCATGATGAAGAGATCTGGTGAATCCCATGGAAGGTCTATGTCTTGCCAAGGACGCTAAAGGGCAAACTTTGGCCGCATTGAAAGAATGTTCAACGATTTAAAGTCAGAATCCTGGAATATATATATATATATATATATATATATATATATATATATATATATATATATATATATATATATATATATATATATATATATATATATATTGTGTCATCCACAGACAGCTGTTTCGTTGTATTACAACTCTTCAGTGTGGTTATAGTCTTTCCATTATTTCATCCAGTACCGCTAGGCAGGATTGAAACCTTCACTTCACACACACACACACACACACACACACACACACACATATATATATATATATATATATATATATATATATATATATATATATATATATATATATATATATATATATATATATATATATAGTTGGCCAAATATTAAGCAAGCGACTTTTGAATGGCAAAAACTGAGCAGGGACAATCAAGTGTGGGGAGAATTGTGCAGGAAAAAATTGAGCAGAGAATATTTTCAAACACTCAGATAAAATAAAAAATAAAATTCATTCGATTGATTAGGGATAGACGTTACGTCCTCAGTTTTTTGTCGCTTAATTTCAAGGAATTGCTTCAGCTGCTAAGTAGTGAGAGTTACTCTTAACAGGAGTTTAAAAAAAAACTTATCCAATTTCCATCATTTTTTCTTTCATCTTATCTGTAATTTTTCCTTTATATATTTCATTTTCAAATAAAATCCTATATCTATTACAATCTTTCATTTTCATTAAAATTAATCAGTGTTTTAAAAAATGAAAATCGGAATTATAAAAAGATTTTAAGAATCTGTGATTTGGAGAATCCTTGTTTTGATCTTATGAAAATCACATAATTTTCCTAATAATCTATTTCTTTTGGATTTTTTGTGAGATGATTGAAACACTTGATACCATTTATAAGTCAAGAATGCAAAGTAAACAAAGATATATACAAAGGAGTAGAAGGGCTGTGTCCGTAAATGCCTATTTCATACAAGCACAAAGGAATACCGTCCATACCTGATGCTCATATTCATCTAATTACAAAATTACGTACTACTCAGTTGCGAAAGCAGTTCCTCAAAACAAGTTTGAATTTTCATGTGTATTATATCAATGATTTTTGTACTCAACTGACTCGGAAATGTCTTTCCTCCTGGTTTGTATTTAGAATTTTCTTTTTGAATAAAACCAGCCAACAATAGTCGATAATTATTGAAATTACTAGACTTCGAGCCCTGCAGTTCTTGGCTCTAGACTTTGTGACTTGTACCAACGAAAGTTCAGCGTGGGTGAACAGGTTCTGGGAACCGATTTGTTAACATTGTTGCCCCTCGCAATTGTTCATAATTTTCCTCCATTTTCCTTTTTGTTTCCTTGTTGGTTTTATGTCGCATCATTTTCGAAATTTAGGAGCAAATTTTGTCTCGTGGCTATTATTCATAAGGAGGAAACATTTTTATATTTTACGGCATTGTTTGAATTCGCAGCGTCAGTATCTCATACTTGTCCACGAGAATATTGGCAACCTACAACTTTGCAAAGGCGGTACAGCTTTTATCTAAGCAAATATCTTCATCCATTTCTATCTTATAATCTAATAACACAGGCAGGCTGATCAAAAGGTTCAGGAGAGAGGGGCAAGGGTTCAGATAACGAGGGGCTTGTAACTCTATAACAACGAGCTTATGTTACTTAGCATGATGTAGAGATTGGGTTCCTCCTTGAAAAATTAACTGGGATCGACGAAGCCATGCATCGTACATGATTCTCGGCAAACATCCTGTTGATGGGTGATTGCGAAAAACAGAATTTCCTACTTAGGGACTCAGGAACAAAAGGAAATTTTAGACTGTTAGGAAACTATAATAAATCTGAATGTTTTATGGTTATTAACCGAGAAAACATTCACGGATATATCTGAAATTCTATGAGATGATTTTCTTAAATTTACAAACTTATGTTCTTGTGGAGTTCGAGAGATTATATCACATTCTGTTACTCACTTAAAGATTTAACTGTTCACAACTTCACTGCTGTTAATTTTGTGAATAAAAATTCAACAATTCCATATGAGGTTTTGTTAAGACTGAACTCGTTTGAATGGAAGAGCCCACTATTTCAAATAGTGACTAAGAGATATTCTCATCAGTAAAACTGATACATTTAAGCAAAAGAGTCCATTGTTACGGACAGAAAGACAGACAGAAAGGTCATATTGTTCATTACATAGATGAATGTATAAATATTATCCAAAGCTTTTTAGTGAAGTTTCCCGTCTTTAAAAGCATTTCCCTTTTTTCTAGTAGTGTCTTTGATATGTTGTCTTCATTATCATAGTGTTTACGAATGAAAGGTTCTCCATTTTCCCTCTCTCAAGGTTGCATCTAGTAGTCTTCAATATTAATCACATTGATCGAACATTATACAATGAAGATTAAATATATATCAGGCTACTGGTCTATTGATCCACTGTCGTAACTCTAATGATATATATATATATATATATATATATATATATATATATATATATATATATATATATATATATATATATATATATATATATATATATATATATATATATATATATATATATATATATATATATATATATATATATATACTTTTGTGTATGTTTTTGTTTGCAGGTGTCGCTGTAACAGTAGTTAGCGCATCAATTAAAATGATATTGCTCATTTAAGTATATCTCGCCCTATTGTTAATTTCGTAATAATTTGTACCGATTTAATTCATTTGTGATCATCGATTCAAATTAGTTAACGTACTTAAAAACTGAGCTAAAATATCAATAAAGTAAAATAATCAGAGGACAGATTTTACCATCGTATGATTAAAATTTAAGGAATAGATAGCGAACAACGGATCTACTTACTGATAACAGTAGACACTTTATTTCACTGGAAGTCTATAATTGTGTAAACTTTCCGCCAGCCGTATTGAACAATCCATTTAAAACATAAAAAACAACATTCTTATGAAAAGGTGAAAAAAAAAAACTATAATACTAGCGGAAGGAGATGGTTATGAGTACATATCGTAAGGTTTGAAATATATTTGACGGTGAACGGTATAATCACTTTCAAATGATATTTTGTTCCGGAGAATTTCATATTGACAGACACAAATTAGAAAGGAAAATAATTTATAAGTTGATTAGTCTGAAAATTAAAAGCTTGTTTTGAGATGTGTGAAAAAGTCAATGAATGAATTAAGGCGAATGAACGTATCAAAATGAAAGAGCATAG
This sequence comes from Thysanoteuthis rhombus, assembly GCA_963457665.1. Classification (NCBI taxonomy): domain Eukaryota; kingdom Metazoa; phylum Mollusca; class Cephalopoda; order Oegopsida; family Thysanoteuthidae; genus Thysanoteuthis; species Thysanoteuthis major. The sequence continues at coordinate 43,417,033 of OY735217.1, read as the reverse complement.
ATATTACAGATTACCTTGTGTTCTATCAGTTGGTCGGTCTATCTATCGATCCATCTATTCCTGTCTGTTCACATCTATGCGTTTTTAGTCTTTTTTGTCCAGTAATCTCTCTCTCTCTCTCTCTCTCTATCTATCTATCTATCTATCTATCTATCTATCTCTACATATATATCTGAAGACAAAACTTCTAACCTCTCTTAGTTACTCTTTCAAAGGAAGGAACTCATAAATAACGCTACTATAGATAGAGATTCGTTTGTCTTACTTTGAATTTGCCGATAATTGGTCAAAGGAAGAAAACCTCATATAAAAACATAAACATTATTCTGTTTCAAATAGATAGATTGATACATTTTTGACGGTCTTTAGTATTTGGATATTTAAGGAAAAATCTTTGTACCATTTTTCAATATTAGGTATTAAAGAAAAAAAAAGCAGATCAAAATGAAAAAGGAACAGATCTGGTTAGTTACTGAATAGAAACTGTTACCTGGCCCTACATCTTTTGGCGACATGCATAATTGGGGTGAACAAGTGAGAATTGGAAAAAGGGATTCATGAATAAATAAGTTACTTCTTTCATACTGTGTTGGGCAATGATCACTGAAAAAAGTCCGAATTTTTAAAAGAATAAATGTGAATGATACCGGGTACAAACTAAGGGACCAATTCAGCATAAACTCAAATTGTAAATTGAATCCACCCACCAAAAACTATTGGAGAATCAAAAAGAAAAAAAAAGAGGTTTTGAAGACATTCTAAGGAGTAAATGTGAACATTGAAAGTCCTCTACCTCCATTATTGCAATCTTTACATGTTACACATACAAAGATAGCCATCAAGCCAATCACTTAGAAACTGAAGAGATCCATGTTGACCCTTTGGTGACAGTTTTGGTTTGACAGTTTTTAATAAATTGGGGGAAAAGTCGAAAGATGTTTAAGCCTGTTTCATAGCTAGGAGAGTTATATTCATTTCGCTGGTGCCACGGATGAATCTTAGTTTCTGGGCCAGCAGCTGGTACGCATGCCTTAACGGTTACTGGTAAGGAAAACGGAATTGGCAAACCGAATTCGAGTATTTGCTTTTCAGAAAGAAAGTAGAAGCAGGAACACAACTGTGGATGAAGTAAAAGGAGATAAAACTCACAATTTTGAAATTTATCATAATCCGCACATATAATGATTAGCAATGTGAAACATGTCTTCAGGCCTGCTAAGAGTTGCAACCAATGTAGTGGAATATCATTTCATCCATGTTCCAATGCCGTAATAAAAATGCTGAATTTAAAGAATTATATAAAAGTAAAAAGTGTCACAATAAAAACAAAAATAATAAAAACTCGTCTGTGAATATTCTCCTGAGCTCATTGCGATGCATATCTCTATTATCTACGTATATGAAATGCATGTGCAGTCATTTTTATGGCAGGTGTAAACTTATAAATAGATAAAGACAAATTACGAAAGTCGGTAGATGTCGCCCGTTGTCATTATAATGTATCAAAATTTGTTGCCTGCATTTGAAATATTGATCCGTGAAAAGATCCAGTGTCTGTACGAAAATCGGAAAAAATAATTCGGCTTAAACACTAAAATGATTAAGTGCAACTTGTTTCATTTCGGTAGCTTAGCACTAAATTGTATCAAATAATATCAATCATAGTGACCATTTTTGTTTCATGCTTTCTCACACCAGATGTCTAGTAGTTTTGTAGAAGATTAAGTTACAGTAAGTCACAACAAACTGCAGGACTCTCCCCAATATTCTATCTGACCAGTAGTACTGTTATTTAGATAGTCTCAGCTTCCAAGTTTTTCTAAATCTCATTTCTCAGTTATTGAGAACTCTTCCACAGACTCCAACCGTTATTGGCATAATCATCAATTCTACGCATCACAGTTTCTCCAGTTCCCTGTCAAGATACAACATCTTTTCTTTCAACTACATCCTATGGTCTGCAGGAACAGTGAAATCCACTATCTTACGAGTCTTTTTTCCTTGTTCACTTCCACAAAGTCTGGTCTTCTCGTTAGATTCTATGTTCTATCTCCAAGACAGATCTTAATTTGTGCACGTACCGATGGTTTGTATGCTTGATAAATGAAATTACTTGCACAGTTCCCAGTAGATCACCCTCCCCGCCTAGGATTGTCAGTTTTTTTACTCATTCTGGAAGGAATTCAAAGAATAACTAGTTTCGCTCCATGTAACTTTTGTCTGGTCAGCGCTTCCAAAATGTTTATGACATCGCGAAACCTCAAAAAGACCAGTTCTTTTATAATGGAATACACGATTAATTAAAAGATGCATATCATGATTGAAAACCAGGAAAAATGCTGAGAAGAGATCGATTTTTCCATGGGAAGTTACGGATAAATTTTGCCAATATAAGCTTGTTTGATTTTTAAATGAGATCGAGTCCCACTCAAATATATACGGTATACATTGTATTTTTTGAAATGACGCAAGAAAAGCTTCTTTATCCTCAAATGTGATTCGAAACTATCAAGATATTCAAGGAAATTACAGATATTCTACTTGAGATCCACTCTTACAGGAATATATATGATATTTATTGTTTTGTTTTTAAAATATCCACTTTAAAGAAGAGCATCTTTGTCTTTAAATGCTTTCATGAACAAATCATTAAATACAGTTCGTATCTTACACGATATCTAAGGGAAAGTAAAGATATTTTTGCAGATATTAAGCGACCCAACTTTTACTTGAGATCAACTCTTACATGAGTATATATAGTACAGACCGGGGCCTGGTGACCTGAGACTGAATAAATTAGGGTTAGCATTTTCAAATAGGTATACATGTAGATATTAAAAGATGCGATAGTAAACGGGGAATTATTCCAAGCACGTCATACTATTATCTCATTTGTATAAAACAAAATGGCTGATATCAATAAAAAGAATTTCATACCTCGTCTTGCAAGTGACATATTTCAGTGCTAAAAGTATTAAAAGGCTAAATCAGGGTTTTCAGATATAAACAATTAAAAGAAAACACTTAATTTGTATTTGTTGAGCATGAAAAATTGGAGCAAAACTCATGATACTTGTTGTGAAGCATTTTTCGGGGAAATTTCATGTACGGGGTCCTATTCCCTGTCGGATTGTTCCTTGATGAGAGTATATACTTGGGTATTATTAGGAATAAATTTTTATCCAGCTTTCCAAGAGTCTAACTTGCAAGACTCTATGCCTTGTACATTGGAAGTTAAAGCAAAAACTGTGAAGATAGGAATGTAGCATTTTTCAAGAAGATTCCAAGTATACAGTCAAATGTCTTTGGATTGTGTGATGAATCCATCATTGACGAATATGCATATGGATACGGTCGGAAAGAAAATTGTCTCAGTGTATCTTTTTAAACTGCAACTCTCGTGCTCCGGATGATACAGCCAAACTTGCTATGATGAATGTAGCTTTTTTAGAAGAGTTTTTAATTCGTAGTCCTACTTTTTCAGATTGTGGACATTATTCTTAATGGAAGTATAACCATACGGGTATGATTAGAAAGAATATAGGACTGTGTACCATGAAATTCTACATATTTTGGATAGCGGCCATTTTGCTTTATGCTAATGAGATTATCCTCCTCATTCCTTTCTCGGGAACATCTTTTGTCTAAAAGCAAACATCCTGAGGAACGTTTTTGGTATCCTACATAGAGTCTTAGGGTTGGTGGGTACACTGGGCCTTGTTTGGCACCCGATCTCATAGTAGGACATCGGAATAAAATACCTCGTCACCAAACGCACTCGCAGATCCCTGTTTACATCGCATTTCTGAATATCCTTATGTATACCTATTAGAAAAAAGTACAGATTCTTCGGTGGTACTCATCTCCTCCAGACCCCGGTGTAGTGTGCATTATATTCTCCAAAAATTACTTTGCTCAAGCAGGCCTTTACATTCAAATGCAATTCTGGATAAATCATGAAAAATATCGACATTTACACAGATATATACGATACGTCTGCTCTCATCGTCAGAAATTCCAGTTAAGCCGTACACAATACTCGGGTGAATAGCTTGAACGCAACACATACACATACACACGCAAACATGCATACATATGTACACACACACATATTTAGACACCTACACAAAGAAACGGGGGTGCGACCACATGCCATCCAACAAGCATCGTAACCGCAAGGCACATACTTCTTTTGCATACGAACGACTAATTAGTATCTGAATATATATTCTGTGAAAAAAAAAACAACATTTCCAATGTCATAAAAACACTTTAGCCGACTGTCCGTCTACTTACTAGTTATTACCTGTGAAAAAAGTTCATGGATTTATTTAGATTTCTGAGGTGGTTTCATATATATATATATATATATATATATATATATATATATATATATATATATATATATATATATATATAAATATATATATATATATATGTGTGTGTGTGTGTGTGTGTGTGTGTGTGTATGTTTATGTGTGTGCATATGCGTTTATGTGCGAGTGTATGTATACTCATATCGATATGCACAATGTAATACAATAATTAAGACTTCCTTGCAACTGGCCGTTTCACGCCTGTGGCGTTGAACAGTCAAATTTATTTACGCTCTATTCCAAATATCGAGCACTTTACTAATAGATATGCAACCTGTTACCACAGTAAATATATATATGTATATATATATATATATATATATATATATATATATATATATATATATATATATATATATGTGTGTGTGTGTGTGTGTGTATATATGTGTGTATGTATATACGTATATATTGTATACTGAGCGAAGTTATTAATAGTGTAGTGTTGCATTTAGTGCATTGACAAGGAAGGAAATTACGTTGATATATTTGCTGTGAAAATAAAATACTTAAAAAAATTAGGCCACGGGATCATTGATCGGTCTCTCTCTCTCTCTCTCTCTTTCTCTGTTTGTCTCGCTCTCTATATATCTATCTATCTATATATCAGGTGGGAGAACGCTCTAAATATTTGGTTTAAAACTACGCCCTAATCTAATTAGTATATATAACTTTAAAGAAATGAAAAATAGAGATGTGTCTAATAGAGATGCGTGGACACATCTAAATGAAAAATTATTTATATCATTTACATCCGGGAAAAAAAAATCGTGTTTGAAAAAATATCTTGATGCACGAAACCAACAATGCCATCCCTTGTTTTGACAGGTTTAGGGGGCATATAAAATTATTGCTTCTCCTGTTGGGTGCCAGTATGGAAAAGCTGTTTGGGAACCCGACTCTAGAACAGCCAACATGGGAGAAGCACTGAGAAGTCAGGTTGAGACAAGAAATTTTGAGAGATTGTCTTTGTACCTTGTTGGTGGTCATGACAAAGTCGAGTCTCACTGAGAATTTCATTCGTTCGATATCGAAGGGCAAATTTACTAGAATCAAGGGGATCCTAGGAATTAACAAATCCTTTGTTTTGTATCATCCAGTGACCTTCAATGATCATGGGGTAATCTAAGCTTAGTAAATAACTTTCACTACTTTGGCAAATTTGATCTTCACTAGATGTTTAACACACAACGCATCGCCTTGGAATAACAGCTTGCAAACTTTCATCAGGTTTTATTAATTCAGCCGTATTCAAGAATTTTTTGTACTTTACCTGCAATATCAGAAGTTTTAAATATTCGATTTATAACTACGCTCTAATTTAATTAGTATGTACAACTTCTAAGCATAGAAAATCTTACCAATTTTTTAATGACTTTTTTAGTCTGCTTTTTGTGAGGAAGCATAGGAATAACATTATAAACTAGAAATGCACAATCTCAATTGGTTTTCCACGTGCATTTCTGTTATTAGGCTATGAAGGAAACCTTAATCAGTGGTTTTTTGTGATTTTCGATATCTTTTGCATGCAACATTTGGTTACTAACTTTACTTAAAAAAAGAGACCTATTTTGGGGTTGAGATAATTGCATATTTCCAACTGAATATTCCACAATCCTCGTAACCTATCCCTAAGATTTAGGCAGGTACTGTATTGAACAGAGTTTTTTTACAAGCATCAAATCCCCTATTGATACACAATCTCTTATCCGAAGTACTTAGAACCAGACATTTGTCAGAATTCTGAAGTTTTGTCGACATTTCAATCGATAATGACAGATTCCTCCGTATCTGCTTTGCACTGATAATCATAGGGAAATCTGTAGCTATTTTGCACATCTTTACTCCGAAGTCAAAAACAATATCTGAGAAGTGCAGGGGTGAGTCTTACTAGCAGTAGCACTGAGACAGAGCTACATGGTGTAGATTAAGCCAGAGTTGTCTAGAAATAATAACTGCCAGTGTGTTCTACAAAACCTTTGAGACTATCTAAGAGTGGGTTGCTTCGGGTCGTGTTTTGCAAAAAATGGGATTTTTGAGTTTAAGATTAAATCCACGAAAGTTGTTTTCGTTTCTGGAACTTTTTTGTTCCCAGAAATTCAGATAAAAGTTGTTTTATGCAGAATTCCTCTGAAGAGAAGTTTTTTTTCTCAAAATTAGAAGGGATCTAGATTTGCAGAATTAAAAAAATGCCTGGAGTCCTTGAAATGGTACCAAACAGCTTTGTGTTTATCTATCAACAATTACTGCAAAGGAGATGGATTAATAAACTGGATAAATACTCCATTTATTCAAACGGAAGAAATTTCATTTTGTTTCGCCCACGTTGATTAGTCTTTTCCCTCCACTCAGCGTAGAGATTTGTAGCCAGAAGTCAAACGGTGTGACGTCAGAGAGCTTTCAATATTTGATTTGTTGGCCGACTTGAACATGCTATCGTCTTGCTGTTTGTTCTCAAGCAAAGCTTTCTTTTCAGAAAGATTTAAAATGAATCTCGGGGTTTTTTTTGTTAGTCCCCGTCAAACTTTACTGTCCATAATTTTAAAAGTACAGAAGCCCGAAAAAAAAAAGAAAGAAAGTTGCATCGTCTTTATTTTCTCTTAAATGAAAATGATCCCATATGCTATTTCTTGTTTTGCTATTTCCTTTTTTTTCATTTCAAACTTTTAACATGATTTGACGCTCCTCTGGGTAAAGTTACGAGACTTAGACAACTTGTTTGATTAGGAACCCATCTAAAGAGATATACTATATATACATATACATTTGGGAGATTCACTATGACTCATTAGATAAAAAACAACTTTTTAGGATTTCGGATTCGTTGAGGATTGACGAAAAAGGCCCCTGAGCCCCTAAATTTACAAGGCTGCACAGGATATTGGAAAACAAATAGCGGGCAGAGATATCATAGAAAAACTTAGAAAGCTTGGAAGGCAATGGACTGTTCATGTTGCAAGACTGTCAGACAAACGGTAGACATCGTATCTCACAACGGGGATCCCCAGGTATCATATGCAAAATAGCCACTGACAAAAATAGGATAGTGTGACGAACTAAACATATTCAGAAAGTACTGGCTCCATGATGCTCATGGGAGAAATGTCTGGCGAATTTTGGGGATTGTCTATGTCTAACAACGGACTTTAAAAGGGTGGTAAAATGATGATGATGATGATGATGATGTACGTAATTTGAAATGAGAATATAAAGTTCCTATTACCTGAACGTTGACTGCCAAAACAACATATACCACTCACAACTAGGTAAAAGGGTTGTTGCATAGGTACGAAAATATTTACATCTATCGATCAGTCTATCTATGTGCGTATTCAAATGGATAGATCATCTTTACATAATTATGATTCTGACTATTTAATTGTCAAATATACGTCAGCTAGTCGCCCGACCGCGTAGGTTGCATTAACGATGCCTCCATGATATGATCGATTCTATGGGGTTACTCAGAGGAGCAGCGGAAACTGTCCTTGTCGTTTACTCCGGAAACAAATCAACCAACCCATAATTCCCTGCTGGGTGGACTGAATAGAAGAATAATCAGTGTACGGTAGTGGATATGCGTCGACTATAACGGATATTGACATAGCAACCGCTCTACAGAAGACGTCATTCTTAATGGTTTTACACACACAGACAGACACACAGACACACAGACACAGACACAGACATACACACACACACACACACACACACATATATATATATATATATATATATATATATATATATATATATATATATATATATATATACGTTTATCATTGTTGGCTGCAGTCAAAGAATTTCCTCGCGGAAATACTCGGGTCTATGTAAATTTGAGATCATTTCTCGTCTCTTTTCGTTTACTTTCTTCAACTCTCAAACTGACGTCATCTCGCTTGTAACGAGAGTTCACCGGATTTCAAGGGATTAAGATGCTTTGAAATAATGTCCCGGGTGTGGTGACACCCTTTTTTGGCTGCAACATTTTTCTTCTTGTGTCGTTGATTTCTACACATCTTTCTTTGCTCCCCACTCCGACCGATACACAGAGACTGAAACGCCTGCATATGTAATTATACATGTGAATTAACTTATATTGTTTGAATGATATCGTTTCATAGCTTTTCTGGATACACAATTCCCTCACATCCTTGGAGAAGGAAAAAATGGATCAGGAGAGAAAGAGAGAGAGAGAGAGAGAGAGAGAGAGAGAGAGAGAGAGAGAGAGAGAGAGAGAGAGAGAGAGGGGGATGAAAAAGAAGGAAGGGGAAATTTTGAAAAAAATATGTTTTGTATTCAATGGAATCCACTTAATTGGCACACATCAGGGTTATTTTTCTGATTAGGCAGCATTGAACATTATGCCGGTTCATCAGATGCTGCCATTTTCAATTTGGTCATTTGTGAATGGCTAAAATTGGCCAGATTTTTAAGAAATATGACGGAAAAAATGAAGGCAAAAACTAAAAGCATTAGTAATCGTATTTTATTAAATTTAGTGTGAAAAGATATGATTTAGGATTGGTTTTACGGTTGCAATTAACAACATAAGATTAAACGTAAGTCTCATAAATCCTGGCCTTAATGCATTTATGCACCAAAAATATATTTTTCAATTCTCATATTATATAAAATACAAAACTCGTAGTAACTTGTAGTAATCATATTCAATCAGAATAGAAGTGGGGATTGAGATTGACCCTGCAACACCTAGTTTAGTCTATTTATCTTTCAATCCATCTATCCATATATCTATCTCTCTACTATATTGAAATTTAAAAACTGAATATAATAACCATTATCTTCAACTTCAGTTTCTTTTGGTCTCAAATATGGTTTTTAATCTGAATAATAGCAAAACAAACAGTTGAAAGGTTGCGATCAAAACCTTTTTGACAGCAGTGTTGTCTATTTAGACATTTTTTTTCAATATTTAGTCTGTTATATCACTTTAGATGTTGCTTTTTGAATTTCTTTCCGAAAAAAATCCAAATTGGCAATCCTCTCCGGGAATAGAAAAGGAAAATGAGAACACGAATTGTAAATTTTCTGAACAATCAAAAATGAATCGAATTGACATTGCCACATGAAAAGCTGCTGTGGCAAGCGGAGCATGTTCAAATTCCCACTGTAGCCACATTCTTTGATCCAACTTCAATTCGAAGGCCAGATAATATATCGACTAGAATCATTGTTATAAGAAGCAGAAAAAAGGAGGAATATGTGGAAAAATAGGCTGATAATAACTTGATTCAGGGTTATGTGGAAAGCAATGTGCGTACGAAACTTCCAAGTGGGGAAGGCCTGCTTGTCTGTCTTAAAAATCAGCCTTCAAAATCTTGGTTTCAATTTACGTTCGAACACAGACCATTAAAAGTAGGAAGACCCAACAACGTCACAATTCCATATATGAATGACCTGGTTTGATAATCAGCATTTAGCATTCTTGCTTTTTTTCTGGGCTCTGATATAGACTATTAACCATTTGTATTCAAGCATGCAAACCTTCACTCACACCGAGGTATTAGGAAGCCATTAACGAAAACTATCAACCTAGGTTCCTTCAGTTTTCAAATTCGTCTGACTGGCTATGTATACATCACGAGTTCATGTCACACCGATTGAGCTAGTGAGTTTAAACATTAACACCTTATGCCGAGAATGAAATTAAAAATCAAGTTTATAGAATATCAAAAACATCATGTCACGCTACATTTTCTTGTTTGTGTTTAATATGTTTCATGAATATCAAACTAATCTAAATGTAACAATATGTAAAGATACAATTTTCTAACTTTAACGTAACATGCTATTACATTTCTACCAAGTCATGTCCCTCTCTATCTCTCTCCACACACACTTATTACGCCTGTGTTTCTCGAATTCCTAATAGGACTTAAATGGATGGAAAGTGAGGGGCAGGGGCAGTATGAAGTAATTGTTACCAACCTGGTCTTGCATCGGCACTACCTCCCTACTTTGTACGAGGAGTAAATTACGTTTTATGTGTTCGTGTGTGTATACGGGCTGTTCACGTAACCCATGATATCACGTATTTATTGAAAATGTTTGTCAAAATATGCATTCACTTTAATGATCACATGTACACTGAAAAACTAATATACAAACAAACTCGAAAAAAGATTACCCGGATTCGTTACTCGTAAATTTTTTCAGTTAGTTACTCGACTAACGACTAAATACACACTGAGACATACTAATAAATTTACGTGGAACAAATCAGAGTTTGTATGAGTGAAACTTTTTTAGTGTGGCGTGAAACAGAAAATTCTGGCGACTTGGCGAAAAAATGCAACAATAATCCCGGTTGTATTCAAGCCCTAACTGCATTTGAACCCAGTGTACGTCGGCAAACCCAGGGCAATACTCTTTTTATTGTTTTCCACCGATTTTACCTCTTTTTCTTGACTTCAATGCTGCTCTAACAAAGCGAATATTCCTAGTGGCTGGGGATTAAATATCAAATTTTGCAATTTGTCGTAGATGGTTCCGGCAATGTTGTGCATTGGAAATGAGTATTTAGATAACATCAGTGGTTTTTAGCTACTGTTAGTTTTGCTGACAGAATACTGCTAGAAGAATTATGTATACTTACATAGTAAACGCGAAGAACAATAAGATTTTTTCATGTGGATTGGCACCTCTGCCTAGGATGGATCAGTGTATCTGTACGCTAAGCCTAAGCTCAGATGTCCTTCCCGGTTCATCTGCCAATCTGAGCTCGCATTGTAAAGTGTTGAACACTCACTCACTCTCTAAGAAAAAGATATGTAATCCGACAGAAATATTCATAAATTGCATTTTTTAAAAGACTATCTTTTATTACACGATGCATGTATCATTTGGCTCTCATAACGAAAATAGAATGAGCAACTACAGAAAATGGGGCTGCTGCAGGAATTGAACCTGCAACGGATAGGGCAGCTACTTCAACGTAACGTTGCTCTTACCATTCAGCTAAACAACCGTCGAATTTTATTCACGTTGTCTCGGCTCTGTAGTTGAAATATTTAACTTCGTTAAAATCAGGTATCAATCTTTAACAATATAGCTTTTTGAAAGCTTCTTTCGCAACCTATGTTAATACCAGGTACAGGTGGGTGACAAGCATATTCCTGACCTTCTCTTTTATCAGTTAAGACGTTTTCAATATATATATATATATATATATATATATATATATATATATATATATATATATATATATATATATATATAGTTTTCTGCTAAATTAGTCTGTCATTTACTTGCATTTTCACTTGTAATGATGCTATACAGTTGAAATAAATCTTCGCTCTCGATAATAAGTTAACATTTATAATATCTTCTTAACCGTCCAGTCTATTAAGGTTTAACGAGAATACTCGATAGCCTTCAACCATGTGTGGATGATTTGTATAGTTATTCATTGAATGTTCTACCGATTCGGTAAATCCCATTTGTTTGAGTTGAGGAACATTCACCTGCGAGACACATAATTGGATGGAGAAAATCAGCTGTAACTGTGTTTTATACGGCAAAATAACCTTTATTGAGAAATTTAGAAATGAACAGGTAAAAATCAATGCAATCAGATATATATATAAGTTAAATAACAGCAATAAAAGCGTAATCTGGCAATTGCATTACACTTATAAAATATCAAAAAGCTTTTAGTCACGCAGCATTTTCTTATTTGTGGTCAATATATTCCATAAATATTAAGCTAACCTAAAGGCAAAATTAAGTAAAGATAATTTATTAACTTTAACATGATACAAAATTTTATTTATCACCAAGTTACGTCAGCAGACGTCACTAATGACATAAGTGACAAATGCACATTTATTATTATTGTAAGTGTAGAGACGGTTGGTGTGAAAAATCTGTAGCTGTTTAATTCACCAAGGGATCCCTCTCTATCATTATTCCCTCCAATATTTATTGATAAAATCAGAATGCAACAAGAATCGAACTTTCCTCCAATTATTGCGTGATATTGTTAGATTAGATTGAAGACAGACACATCCAAGTTGTAAATTCTTGCTGGGAGACGGACATGGAATATTTAGCAAAGAAAGGTGAAAAATTAAAACTTTTTCAACTGCTAAAATGAAGTCCCCAGGACGGCTATGCTGCTGCAAATTTGGACTGGTACAATTCTTTTTTAAAATTCCAACGTCTGTGGACTTTTATAAGTTAAAAACTTTATATGTAATGGAGAGGTATGCTCCAGTGCTGCTTCACCGACCCCATCAGGTAGGAGAGAGAGAAAGAGATCTCTACCCATGGAATATGCATCCTATTTTTTCGAGAAATAAAAGAGAATCAAGTTGGAAATTTTTCAATTTTTTATTTCTATTTTCTTATCAGCGCTGCAAACATCCATTTCTAACTTACAAGAACAGATTGGATGGGTGTCGAGAGCTACTTCCAACACGTCGTGTGCCAGCGTGGCAGGGCATGGCCCATCACTCCCCACAATAGCGACAACAACAACAATATATATATATATATATATATATATATATATATGTGTGCGTGTGTGTGTGTGTGTGTGTGCGTGTGTGTGTGTGTGCGTGTGCTGGGTGGAAAACGACAACTAACATGCTTGTGTCATTGGCTATTGCCAGTAAAAATAAATTGATCATGTTGAAAATTTTGCTCATATGAGCTGAATATCCTTATAAAAGCTTTGGTAGTCACCACACATTAAATACTTTCTCAAAGAACCAACAAAAGACGTCTTTGCCCTTTGATAAATAAAACTAGATCTTTTTTTAATATTGAATATTTTTAAATTAAAATCACTTCCCGCCTAGTTCAGTTTAACTTTCCTGGTTGAAAAAAGTTAATTGTTAATTGAACTCCAAAACTGGAATCGCCTCTATTTTTCCCGTCGTAACAACAAGAAGAAGGATAATCCCCACCAAAATCAGGGAGGTGTAAATCCACACTTCCCAACCACGAATTGAGCTCACGATCAACTACTTGGCAGGAGGTAGTCTTACCGACCGAGCTAAATCCACAAGTTTTGGATATTAACGAAAATTCATCATACAGATAGACACGGGCAAATAAATATGATTCTGATAAATGAATACATAGAATAGGAGTTTGAGTAGGTTTTGACTATGCAGCATCTAATATTGTGCACCTTGTAATATTGTTTATATGGAAATAAACAATCGAAACAGATACTACTTCGGTCGTTTGTAAATTCAGTATCCCCACAACCACTACACACACACACGAGAAGATTACTTGGTAAACTTTTATGGACGGAGAACATAACTCTGTTTTTAACGATATCAAAGGAATCTTTGAAAGTTATGGAAGCACAATAGACACAAATACTAGCGTGACTGAATCCATGTTGCTTACACAGATTTTAACTTGGGGTCTTCTTCTTTATTATTTATGTTCCTCCTAATTCTTTCGGAGTTTGCGCTCAGTTGAACCTTGTTGCACAAAAATAATGTAAGCAAGAAAATAAAAAATAAAAGTATCAAATAAAAAAGCGAACAAAAAACACCGGAAATATTGGTGTGGGTGATGCTGAAGTGTTTCAGTGCATTTGGACAAGGAAGACGAATATATATATATATATATATATATATATATATATATATATATATATATATATGTAAATATAAAAGTGGGAATAGATATTTAGTGGTACAATAGAATCAAAATAGGGAGGATGATAGAAACGAATGATTCTATTTTGTTTTTCTAAGATGTGAACTCGAAAGATAATGGAGACGGAAATAAGAAAAAAGAAAAGATTGAGACAGATATAAAAGTTAGAAAAAGAGTAAATTTCCAAAGAAAGAGAAGAAGAACCCGAAGAAAAAACTGAAAATAAAAACATACAGAAGGGAAAAAAGAAAGCGGAAAGGGAGAGAAAAAAAACAGAGATTAAGAAAAGAACATAAATAGGGGTAGAAAGAATAAAGGCACAGGGAAAGGGAGTACAGAAAAATTGAAAGGGGCGGAGAGAACAAGGACTCTAAGAAGAGAAAACATGAAAGGAAGAAAACAGAGAAAAAGTAGGAAATAAAGGAAGAAAAAGAAAAAAGATAGAGAATGAAAGAAAAAATGAAGAGTAAAGAAAGGTGGAAAATGAAAAAAAATGAAAGAAAGAAAGAAAGACACGGAAGATGACAAAAAGAAAAATACAAAAGGAAAAATGAAATTCAAAAGATGAAAAAATGAAAGACAAAGAAGAAAAAATAATTCATATCCAATTGAAGAAGGAAAATGATGTGATTGCCTGAAAAATAAAGAATTTTAGTTGCATAGCTGTTGATAAGTTATACGGTGTATATTGTAGTGGAATTGCCATAGCTGTTCATTTCGCTCTCTACAGTAACTCAAAAAAGGAAGAACAAGTGCGGCTGCTGCAGGATCAAACTCTGCTCCCACCTCCGATAGAAGATGCTTACTGCAACTTTTCTATGCTACATATATCAAATATATACAAATATATATTTTTCTTTATAAATGTAATTATTCATCAGAATGAAATCAGCCTGTACGTATCTGTATGAAAATTTTTCGTTAATGTCTAAGACTTGTCAATTTAGCTCAATCAGTGAAACAGCCTTCTGACAATCTATTGCCCGTCCAAATGACAGCAGTGGTGTGCGGATTTTACATATCGGTTAACACCCATCATTTGGATGAGAATAGTTCCTGTTACGGTAGGAAAACACTTTGGACTTTGTACGGAAGTTTGACAAAAAACCTTCCGTACTTGATATACAGAGGAATACCAATTGAAAGAAAGAGGAACTAAGTATATTTATCCAATTGAAGTGAATGGTTACAGAATTCGAGACATGTTTATTGATATTTATCATGAGATTTATTCTCTACCATGAAAGTATTTACTTAAGAAGCATAGTTACTATTAATGAGGAGTGTATACATCTTCAGGATAACCTGTATGGAGGGGAATAAGGAGAAAGTAAAAAGGAAGCCCACGGGTGACAAATGAAAAAAGAAAGCAACGAATGTGAGAAAAAGACAAAAGGAAGTGAGAAACGAAGGAAAGAAACGAGAGAAAGAAAGAAACCAAAGAAAAAAAAAAGGAACGAGGGAGATAAAAAAATCATTTTACACAACCATTCAGTATCATCTCCTTCTTTGCCAATACACTTAACCCTGCACCAATTCCATAATTATATTATGATTGCACATTATACAGTGAAAATTTTAGATCAACTGTTTATAAGTCTTTTTCCATCGGTCTATTTACTTTGGCAGTGTCTATTATCGATAAATTTTTGCTTGTTTCTCTGTATGTACTTATCCATCCGATAAGCGTGTTAATATGGCATGTGACACACTCTGTTAAACAGCCCCGGATCACTCTTGCAGTCAACGATGTGCGTCACATAAAAATAACATGTACATGCGCGAATGCATGCCGAACAGAGTGACCATCCAAGTCACTCACAACGATTTCCCCAAATTCCTTTTACCTATCAACTCACACAGCCTCAAGTGAGTGAGACAAGGGAAAAACAACAATTTCTTCTTTTTTAATGAAGACAATAGGAAAAACCAATATACAAACCTGCTACAATAAATAAAATAAATCCCTACTTTTTTTTCGACTTGGGATGATTGCAGCAATTTTCTATTGCATGTATGATAAAAAGAATATTTATAACATACATTTTCTTAAGTATGTGAGATTTTTCAGTTCAGCTGAGTCGGTAAGAGAGTCGACTATCGATCACTTAGTCGTGATTTCAAATCACGGCAGGGCAAATTTAGAACCATGCAACGTGCACCGGAGAGAATCATGCTCAACCGCTTATGGAGAGATGACAAGAAAGCAAAGTATTTTAGATCAAAACCGGATTCAGAGATGCCATAGAATACATTAGAAAAATCAAATGGCAATGGGTTGGTCATATAGCAAGTATGGCAGAGAACCGCTGGACATCCGACGTGGATCCTAAAAGATCATGAACTGATAGAAGAAAGGATAGTGTGACGAAACAGACAAGTTCAAGAAGTACTTGCTCCGCGACACCCATGGTAGAGAGGTCAAAGAAATTTTGGGGAAATTCCATGTTCAACAATAGACACTAAAAGACTGCTATAGCTGATACATAGGTTTGGTTTAACGTGACGGCAGAGAAAAACTGTTACAACCCTGAATTATTGTTCTTGTTGTTCTTGTGGTGGAAAAATAAAGTCAATTGCAGCCTCCTACTTGGAGTTCGACAATCAGAAAAAAAATTTCTACTATGAACAGTAAGGGATGGTGGATACATAGATAGGTATCTGTCCTTTAGAGTCTGTCGTTGGACATAGACCTTCCCCAAGATTGGCCTAACCTCTCTATCATGGGTATCACAGAGTCAGTACTTTCTGAATTTATCCAGCTCGTCACGCCATATTACTTTCGATTGACCACTGCCTTGCACCTGATCTCTTGAGATCCACTTTTTGAATCGTGATGAGCTGCGGTTATCTTTTTGCAATATGGCCAGCCCATTACCATTTGAGCATTCTAACAGTTTTATGATGTCTTGGACTTCTGTCTCTTTGATATACTGTGCTATCTCATTATCTCTCCATGTGAAGTTGAGCATTATTCTCTCATGCACATTGGTTCTCAGTTTGTAGGTCAATCTTTTGGTTAGTTACCTTGGTTCAGCTTCATATGTGACTATCGGTAGGATACATTGGTTTTATACCCTTCATTTCTAAACTAGTAGGATTTTTGTTCTCAAAAGTTGAGCTTGCTTTATCAAAAGCTTGCCTACCTAGTATGATTTTTTGCTTGATTTTTTTCTTCTTTTTATGACTTCACAGAGACTCGCTGTCCCAGGTAAATGTAGTAGTTTACTTTTCCAAGTCTGTATTTTTGATTTCGGTTGTTGTGTAATTGTTCCCAACATGCTTGTCGTACATGACATTCGTTTTTGTGGAGGCCAACTTTCCTTTTTGCTTCATTTAGTTCACCCAACGTTATTAAGAGATCGTGAAGGTTCTTAGCAAAGAAGACGATGTCGTCAGCAAATCAGAGGTTATATAGATGGATAAATATATACAAATATCAAAGCACGTGAATAGTCTCAACCAAGCAACAGTAACTAAACCGGTCGATTATGGGTAGCAGGGTTGAGTTGAGATGAAAGGAAGGTAAGAAAAAAACCCTGAAAGGCATGGGGGAAAATGTGCCGGTAACACTAGAAACAGAGGAAGTGAATGTTTGGTAGACTAAGGCAGGTAAAAAGTGATTATTATGTTGATGCAAAACATCCCACTGCTATCTTTTATTCAATATCAAGGAAAACTTAGAGGTGACTTTGAAATTCCCTCAGCTCTTTTTAGCTATCCCAATCGCTTAAATGTAGAGTTGCGTTAACAAAAATTAGTAAAATGTAAGAAGCTACATAAATGAGTACTAGAAAGAGGCGTCTGTTAGGGGGTATAAGTGGAGCATTTGCACATCCAGATCAAGCCTTCACATTAAGTTTGAAAGTTGGAACCTTTTAGTCATTAAACGATAATGGTGCAGTACGATAGTTTTATGTAACTCCAACTTAATGCTCACTTATAATAAAAACTGTAATATTATTCGCTGGTGCTAGGTCATGCTGGGGCCAGGCCACAGGTCTCCGTCAATGGTCAAATGCACCATCGGATATCTGAATCATGTATTAAGTCGTACTTACTTACTCTACGAATCACAAGTCGAATGCTTGTCATAACAGGGTTGCAATTAAGATATATTCCGAATATACCCTATTGAATCTCATCTAGAAATATATGCTTCTGCATGTTATGTTGCAATGTTATCGTGAGTGACACGCTCATTTGTATGATGCATTAGAATAGAAAAATCTACTCTTTCTAGGCAGCTAAGTCAACTACTGATCTTGCAGCACGACAACGCCCGTCTCCGTATTGTAAAAAAAGAGGGGAAAGAAAGACAGATTGGAAGTACAGAAAGAAAAATGGAAGGAAAGAAAGAAAGAAAGAAAGAAAGAACGAAGAGGGGGGAAAAATAAACCCTTCCCCTAAAAAAAAAAAATCATTTTTAAAGAACGAGAAAAATCTCGGAAGCAAAATATGCAAATATGGAATTTTTGACTCATAATTTTGTTTAATGTTGATCAGATTTATGATAATGAAATTTTCTTGAAATTCATTTTTTTAATTCTATTCTCAAAATTGTGGATTTGTTTTCAAAATAAGTAAGTCAAGGACTGAAGACCGGGAAATCTAACTTTTAATTCTGGGGGCTGGGCTGGCGACGCTTGTAATGAAACAAGAAGAAATTCTATAAAAGGTTTCATAGATTTTTGGCGTCAACAAACTCGATATGTTCATGTAAGCTATTGACAGTAATTTAAACCCACAATGGATTCTAATGGAACCTGGTGCAAGGATACGATAGGAATAGGATATGTATTCATATGTAATTTAGAGAAAAACCCAATATCTAGATTAATTTACTTTTTATCAGATGAAACATTGTCAACCATTCACGAGATAAAGGAATGATATGCTTATTGCAGTTAGATAGTAGATGTCACCTGGGTTAATCCTCCGATTCCTCATCGCAGAAATACTATAAGACAAATATTGATATTACTTTAGATTGAGACCAGAAAATCGAAAAACGTGGGAGATGCACTAAAAAGAACTAACAGGGAACATGACATATTTCAACAATAAGAATCTATTTGTAAGATGGAATGTACAATTTTCTTGGTTCCTTTCAACGTACTAAAAGACTCTCCAACTTTAAGGTTAGGATTTTGCAAATAAAATACCATCTGGAGCTTGAGACTCTTCCAGTAAAACAAATTCGGTATTTTTCTGAGATAGTAATTAAGATACATCATAAAAAAGAATAACAGATCAAGACACACGTTGTATAGCAATGATCAGCAAACTAATCTTGCTGGTAGTTGTTAGGGGGTTCAAGGGACCAGAACGCATGTCGTATAACAATGGTCAGAAAGATGATACTGCTGAGTGTCTTTAGTGGCTTCGATCTTTGTTGAGTCTCCTTTTATCAATGGTCCGATATTCAAAATCATATAAGAAAAACGAAGTGTGACGTACGTTGTATAGCAATGATCAGCAAAGTAATCTTGGTGGCTCTTGTTTGCGGTTTCGATCATTGGATCTTCCAGTATCGATTGTCTGATACCAAATTAAGTTAAGTTGATCTACTTATATAATGATCAGTGTGGTTTTTGTATCCTTGTCTATAACAATGAACTCTTCCACTCATGAGTAATTACTTGGCTGATAGAATATTTTGTTAAAGTACCTATCATTTACAAAAGATATTATTATGATTAACTGAGTATTATCAACACTGGGTTTAGAAATTCGAAAACAAAACCAAAAAATCTGAATTGGCAACACTGCTTTTATTCTTCGACACATTTCGAAAATGAAATAGAAAACAAATTCGCCAGCGTTTTTCAAAATGAGAGATAAGTAAAAAAAAAAATGAGAAGACTAAATTTTTATTTCCAGAAAAAAAGCTCAGAAAAATGATCCATTGGAATATGTTTCATACATAGTATTCCCCATTTTAAATTTTACAATTTAACCCATTCCACTGTATCATTACGTATCTCATTAGTAGAATATCGTTTTGTAAAATTAAGAAAAATATAAAACACGTGTACAACCAAGAGTAAAACAAACGTATGGTATTTACTGAGTATGTATGTTTCATAATGTACAATTATAATTCATATACTTTCTTGCGCCTTACCAGCTCTCATACATACGTAAGACCAAAAGGAAATATATTTACTTCTGTTCTTTTTTTTGTAATTTAGTAGCGTAATTTTTATATTCAAATGGATTTCTTTATATCCATGTATTCCGATCGTATGTACGGACGGTCGTAAGTCAGGGACTATGCTGCGTTCTATAATGAATAGTGTGTTTTTTCTGGTTTAATGGTTGTAACACTGAACTCTTCCACATTTTGTTGAGAAAATACTCCCCTTCCACCATTCCAAACTACGCATTTTTCACAGGAAACAAATTAAGTATTTTTCTAATATAAAAAAAAGAACAAAAACATTTCAATTCGAATAGATCCGTAAATCTTTTCCACTGTGATTATCTAGGAGGTCATATCGAAAAGGAACCCAGATCGGAACAGACGTCGTATAAAAATGATTATCAAGCTAATCTTGCTGGTTGTTGATAATGTTTCGATTCTTGCTGGATCTTACAGTATAGGTGGTCAGATTACAATTCATGCTGTTAATATGGACTTGTATAATGAACAGAGTGATTTTCTTGGTTTGTTTCCGTAATACTCGACTCTTTCACTCAAAGGCAAATATTTCGGCAGCGAAAGTATTGCCTTTCCGTCATTTGAAACTTTGGACTCTTCACCTGGAACAAATTTGCTGTTATTTTTCCTGAGAAAATAGTTCCTTAGAAAATTTAAGTATATCCATGAATTTTTTCGCCTGGATTTGGTATTTTAGGTAAAATTCACAGTTTAAACGAATGAATGCTGTATTGTTCACCAAACAAACGATTGTTAATCAAGTTGTATACCGCGTGCAATCAGAATATCAAAAATCTAGAACTAATCTCCTAAAATCAAATGCAATAATGTATTCAGTCAATCAAATTGATAGTCAAAGTTCAATAGTCCAATGGACTATAAAATGTGTTCACATCACAAATTCGCAAAAGTTTTATTTTGGCATAAATGTTTCACGGAATAAATATTTATAGATTAAATATTTACAGAATGAGAGTTCACAGAATTAATGTTAGGAAGTTCGTACTATAATGTTCATATTTAAAGTAAGCATTGAAATTTGAAGTAAATTCAACACAAATGTCACATGCGGGGCGTAATGATTTTTTCACACCCAGGACGGGGCAGAATTATTTGGTTGAGCGAAAAGTAAAGTTCCTAATGCGTGGAAGCCTTTTAATACACAAGTGTTTAGAGTGTTTAAATCGTAAGCAAATCAAGATGCAAAATATTTTATCAATGATGAATAAAAATCTGTGAACTTTATTCTTTCATGTAAATTGATAACATTTCCTAAATATCCACAATCTGGCAGACTAACGTCTTCACATTCAGGGTTTGAGGGTACAAATATCACTATTCACTAAGTTGGAGTATTGTTTTAATACTGAAGTTCTCATTTTGTTTATCTATTTGTAAATGCTAATTAGACCAAACAGTGCATTGTACATATATCTCTCGAATTAAGATAATTCTAAAATATTGATGAAATTAAGAAAAAATTCCGGAAGATGTGCTAATTATTGATAATATTAGGGGTTTGCGTTCACATTCACTCTAAAAAGAACTGATTTTTTTTATGAAAGACATCTATTAAATATCAATTATAGATTAGAATCCCTTATTTTGTTCATATGCATATGTGTGAGAAGTGCAATCGAGCTTCTGAATTTATTGTTCATTCTAGTTACATCAGTGTGCCCTACTTTTCTCTCAAAAGATGACACAACAGGTCAAAGAAATGTTTATACGAATACAAAAAATGTGTGAACACGATGCGGAAATTTTGTAGTTGCTACCTATACATTTTACTTGCTTGTATTTTCGAATGAAGAGAATGCATATCCATTTCAAGCTAAGTAACCACTGTTTGATAAACAGTTTTTTTTATCAACGATATTCCATAACAAGATCTCAAAGGAAACACTTACAAATAAACAGGTATTATGAACGATGGCATGAAGATATAACGTGCATTAATGGTAACTCTTTCGCAACGGAGGTAGAGAAAGAAAAACTACCGCTAATGTTAACCTAAGAGAATTGCCTTTTGTCATTAATGGCGTTTCATCTCAAGTCGTCTCCATAGAACAAAAAAAGATGTAAATCAGGGAAAAAAGACATCACATGTCGATATAAAGGCTTCGATTGATCGCTTCAAGTGGCATAAACAACGGCCACACGGATCAATACAGATCGATTGAGGCTTCAGCTGATATCGGCAAAACAACACTGAGTGACAACATTCCAGGTATGTATTTAACAATTTTTCTGATGTACTGTGTATGGCATTCTGATCTCTTTGTTTTGATACAAACCAACATAAAAAACAAAACATAGAACAAAAAAGGTGGGCATTTACCGTAGTGCAATGGTCGTTTTGATGGTCATTCAAATCACGGATAGTGAGTTCGTTTCTCATTGGTTTTAACAAGATATGTAGTTTTCTGCCAAAATGAACCAATCTAAGAAATATCTGTTCTACAAAATAGTATTCTGGGGAAGAAGCTGTTAGAGTGAGAATTGGAACAGTTACATGGAATGGTCAGAAAAAATGGGTAGGATTCACTAGAGATAGCAAATTGTGTTCTGACTGGTAAATCTCTTACTGGTGGAACAAGGTGATGGAGCTCCTCTGAGCACTTTCCATGAAAATAGCAACAGAGAAGTGCCAGGTTCACTACGTCGGTGGGAGAGTAGTTGGGAACATGAGGATAGATCATCATCAACTGATCCACGATCTCAGTTCTGCACCTTATCGAGGTTAGATAACTTCTGCTGGGTGGAGCCTGCCAAAATATGTGAGTATTATTTTATTTTTGGCCGTATCTGACATTTGTAGAGACACAAAATGGCAGGTTGGTTCAAAAAATATCTGGAGCGGTATAGTGAACCTACTATTTTAGCTGCATCTAGGGCAACAGATGAGACGTACGAATTCAGCTTTAGGTCTGGTGTGAACTTAAGGCCAATAAGTTTATCAAACCATGGGGTCTCCTTGAGAGTGGTTTAGTTCATCTGGATTGGGGAAGGGATGTAAGATGTTACGATGATTGTGGGATAACAGGAGATGTTTTAGTTTGGCTGAATGACACCCCCCTCAATTAACCGTCAAAAATAGATATGATGAGATCCCATGTCCTGTCTCAAGAAGAATGCTTATTGAGTGCGGTATCATCGGCAAATGTGTTCACAAAAATTCATGATATTGATAGGCAGAGAGTAGGCCCAAGGACAGAACCCTGAGGTACACCAGCATTGATACCATGAACCCCTAAGGATTGGCCATTAACAGCCACCGCATGGTTTCCCCTGACAGAAAGGACCCTGCAATAAAATGCACTCCGCCAGAATGCCATAACTGGTGAGCTTGTCGAGCAATACCTTGTGTCACATTTTGTCAAATAGCCTTATAGATATTCAAGACAATAGCAACTGCGACAAAGCTGCCATCTAGTACTCCACGGATTCTGTGAGGGATGATAGTCAGCATATCAACAGTAGATCAGGAAGATCGAAAACCTTCCTGGATGTCATTTAAATAATAATCAAAACATGCCAATTGATTATGGACTCAATGACCTTATTAATGATGCTCAGAAGGCTAATCAGTCGTTATCGAGAGATCTGGAATGTTCACAAGCGTTTTGGAAATCTTGGGGGGGGGGGCAGCTTCAGCGAACTCGGAAAACAACTCTTCTCAAGACAACGGTTGAATAACTTTGCTAACATTGGGGACAACTCTGGGGAAAGGTTTTTGAGAACAGCCATGGAAAGTCAGTGGAAATTGTTTCTTGCAGTTTTTAAGAACAGCATGAGTTCCTCTACGCTTATTGAGTTGGTAGAAGTGATAGAAAATAATTACAGCGGACTATGGCGCAAGCATACTCAGCGGTAAGCTATGATTGACCATTGAGATTTTACTGATATTTTTTATGTGGGATAAAGTTTTTAATGCCAGCTAATATCCAGTCTGAAATAGAAGAAGCAACTTTAGATACTCAGAATTTTAGAGGAGCATCTGCCATGAATGAATGATCGGGAAGTATCCCAATCGGCTTTAGAGTATTTGTTCACAGTCCAGTGCGAAAGGATATCGGAACACTCTTTGCACTTGGCATTGATGTTGACAGTGACCATGGAGTGGTCAGACTTACCCACTGATGGTATCACATGTGCAGTGCAACGATTTGGATTGGTGGTAAGACAAAGGTCCAGCAGGTTTGGATGTTGGTCGATGTCATATTTTTTATTGCAATCTTTTTCATGGTTTAAGTGAGTTCGTAAGCAATGGAGAAGTTAAAACAGTATCTCCCTTCGAAATCAGTTCTGTAGGAGTCTAATCGCAAGAAGTCTTCACAGATATGAATGTTGGCTGAGGGGTATCCTACAAAAAATATTCATTTGAACAGCTATTTGATCAAACATAACAACCATCGTCTGCAGGACGATAAAACGTAAAAGCAAAAGCAGTGCAACGCAGAAAGGTCACAAAAACACAGGAAAGGTGAATCAGGATTCTCATAGGAGGTGTCCCTGTCACCTGAGAAGCCTTTTTCAATATATTTACCATGTCCATGGCCGTGACAGTTACAACGGTCACGTTTGGCTCCTGTTCTGGTATACAAGGATCAGGAGCAGTTTCGGGAAGTACCAGGAGATGAGGTCGGACATCGTGGGAATAATATTCAACTGCAGAAGAGTTGATTTGTTGACCCCTGATGTTGGCGTAAGAGATAATAAAATACAGATCTACGTTCACTGAAGTTTAATTGGGCTTATGACTGTTATCTTTAGAATGAAATGTTGGATATAACGTTCAAATGAAAAGTTCGTAGAGTTAACTGATTGCCATCACAGGTAACACCACTAACTCATCCACATCAGCTTGAAGAAAGCAAAGCCTTGGTAGAAAACTTCAAAATGGCATCAAGAAGCCGCTGCTGATCCAGCATCCATTCATGGAATGGCAATACATTCGCACCAATATTATACACCTGATGATACGGTAGCCTCCTTGGTCGTTACACCATGGTTCAGATCCCTGTACTGTCAAGTGAAAAATGCCAAACTGATAAAACGTTACCTCCACCACCCATACCGAAGAACAAACTAATCTATAAGGAAAATAAAAGAATAATCACCTATGGTACCATTCAGCCACAATTGTTGGCCCTCGAGCAGCATTTCATCTTCATTGTTATTCAGAAACATCAGGCTAAAAGAATGAAAAAATATAAACAAAGCACGGAGACAGGCCCACGAAGACTATGAATGACCAACCGGGGATGCAGGGGTATCTATGCTTGGAATACCCCTTTTGATTAGATGGCCATTGGTTCTGTGAGCTTGACCGCCCTTTGACTAGTCTTATTTTTCCTGTATCATCTCGTTGTATACTCTAACGGCTATCAGATTTGTTTTTACGTACGGAAGAAAATGTTCAAACATCGAAATACCGGGAGATACTAACGAGAGCGGGATAGGATGTGTGAACTTAGTGTTGGCAACTACGCAGTTCGGTAATATGTTTTCAATCGGTTTCGGTAATTATCAAAAATAAAAAACATTTTTTTTATCGATATTCATCAATATTTTTGATTAGGTTAATTTACAATGTAGAAGAATCGCAATAACAATTAAGTATCAACCACCAGCTGAATATAATAAATCAGATTATTATCATTATTGTTTGAATTATGCTATCAACATAACAATAACATGTAATAAATTTCATTTAAATCCATAACAATAACGCTTTACTACTGTTATTGCCTTGAACGTGACCCTTTTGGCAGAACCAAATTACGGATCTCTGAAAAGGCTTTTGTGCCGTTTTTACAATTATTCGTATTTCACATTTATATACTTACAAATTCTTCAAGCTCATAATATTCTATTCGGTTATCCAAATCATCTTTTAGGTTTAGTTTGTTGCTTTCATTTTCATCACATCTTCGTCGTTTGAATCAAATTCACATAAACACTGAAAAACAATAACTAAAGCATCATTAAACAGCAGCAAAAAGTCAAATAAACTTATTTCAACCTTCGGTAATTTTGTATCATTCAAGACACCTGCATTTTGTTCTTGTCCGTTTCTAATGTAAACTTTGTTCTTCGATTTTCACCAAGATATAAATCTTTAGGATAAAAGCGAGGTGTTCCAGACTAAAAGCAATTTAGAAAGGAATGTTGGAAATAATGAGGAAAAAGTGAGGACTCTTCAAATTGATATCGAAAGGCAACAAACAGATCTTAGTGAGATCGGAGTTGATTATGGAAAACAGTGGAAACAAAACTCATGTTTTGATAAAACAATGTCCTTAATCATTTGGAATGAGATGTTTCACGATTTGCCTCGGGTCGTTGTGTATTGGTTAGCAACTTAGAATAACAGGGAGTGGTTGCTGATTTAGATTGTTTTTGTTTTGTTTCTTTCTCGAATTTGTGAGTCGAGTGTTGACGATGTTTAGTTTTTTCTACGTTTCAAAGTCCAGTGTTGCCAATTGGCATGTTTTGTTTTTTCGAATTTGTGAGCCCTGTGTTGACAATATTTAGATTTAAATCGTTTTTTGATTTTTCGAACTCCAGTGTTGCCAATCGACATGTTTTTTTAAAAAATTTTTCAAATATGAGAGTGATTTCCAGAATGCCATAGACCATAATAGCTGCATAGTGGGTGCTATGTTCTCGTCTCTTTGTTAGTCTCCTCCAAAGGCTAACGTTCATAATTCTAAAGTGCAGAACTGTACAAGGAAAAAGAAAGGAAGTTACATTTTTTTATTCACGCCGAGCCCATCCCCAAATCCCTGCCCTACTAATTTCTTTTTATTTCAAACTCTTGACAACATTGACCTCTTCCGTAGGCAAAGCTGCAAAAAATTAATAAATTGATTGTTCTGATTCTCCAATATCAAATTGCTATTAAAATTGTATCTCCAACTAACCCAACAGACTGGGTTTCTAGTCGTCCAGAAAAGATGCAACTTAATTTTCTTCTTGTCTTTCCAGACTCCCATATTTTAGAAGAATAGACTTTAGCTTCTGGTGAGGTCGAATGGAAAAACTACAGATTGGTTACGAATTAAGCGAAAAGTGACAAATTATCGGTACGTATTATGAACTGGTGCGCATCATAAGATGGAAAACAATATTCAGTGTTATTGAACTTCTCTTTTAAAAGTAAGATATAGCCAGAAATCTCAAAGTCTGCGTGATAAACTACCCCATGAAAAAGATTGCAATAAAAAAAATGACAGATGTAAATGACATATGTGACGTACTGACTGTATACCGAGAGATCTGATAAAAAAAGCTCTGGATTTTTTAAGAGGGTTTATGCAACTCAATTTTCCAGGATATCGGTCAGACAATACCAGTGTAAAGAGATGATGGAAATAATAAGAAAATAAACCTTGGAATGATGTTGAACACTCTATTGGGATTCAGCTGGATGCATTTACGATATTATAAGGATTGATTTAGTAGAAATAAAAAAATAGGAGAGAGACTAAGTGAAAAAGAAAAAAGAGAGCAAGAGACATTTTTTCATGAGAATGAAATGAATTAGGCATAAAAACAGTGAATTAACAAACAAAGGAATCTAAACAGAAATACATAGCTTAGTCGTGCATTTATTCATCCATTGGATGTTGATGCAAACACATTGGTCATTCGGGATGTGCATGCTACAAATTGCTCTTTTTATTTTTTCAGTTCCGCTGGTTCTGACGAACCGTTTGAATCACTGGTAGCAGACTCATAATTTTCGTAGGCGGCTTTCCCAGTCACACACACATAAATCTCCAAACATTGTGAACATATATCAATCTGATGGCATGTTGGCTTCTCCAGTTGGAAAGTTGAAGACTGCAAATACAATGTTCCATCATGCGTCACAGGTTGAAATAACTTGTTGCTCAGCACACACTGAGTAAAACAAAAGTTCCTCATGAATGACAAGCAAGGACACAGTTAAGCATCGTAGTTACATTGTAAATAAAACTTACTTGAAACCTTATAAAAATAATTTCATCAAAATTGACAAATTACCCAAAGAAACAATGGTCTTATCGATTGAATTTTACTCATAGAAATCACATTCTCATAAATAAAAATACATATTATATATATTAATCATATATATATATATATATATATATATATATATATATATATATATATATATATATATATATATAAATTTTATGGATTGTATCATATCATATAGAAAAATATTTGAAATGGTCTCCCGTTATTACATGGTTAATATATCATTGAATTTAGACAACGTAATAATCAAATAAAAAATGGGTCGGCAGCAGGAATCAAACTTACCACCGATAAGGTAGTCAGTACAACGTGAAGCAGCCGATAATACAAAGGCCCAAATAACTGCTTCAACCCAATATTCTCATCTCGTTTATTTTTGGTCTCTTCGTTTCTTTCAATGCATCAGTGATGTATTTAGGAAATGGATACGAATGATCTGATAGAATGATAATAAATTGCTTTATATTACATAGAAACCTATTTGAAATGATCTCCCGTCATTACATGGTTAATATTTCACTCACTCACTCACTCACTCACTCACTCACTATATATATATATATATATATATATATATATATATATATATATATATATATATATATATATGTATAAAAAAATGTGAACTGTAAAGAGTGAGACAGACTCGGGAGTAAAGTGTTTTGAGGTAAGGTTTATTTATCCCTAGATATTTTTTGTGATTAATGGTCCAGACATGTTTCCGAATGTATTCCCATCTTCAGTGGTGTGCCGTGTAAGTATGTGTTTTTAGAGGTTAATATATATTGTGAGCTTTTTCAAACAAATTGTATGGGTCTGATAAGAGCGTGTTCCCTCAGTCTTTGAAATTCAACATTCAAAATCTCACCAGGACTAGGTGGCAATTGTAAAACTTGATACGTCTCAGCAGGATTTTACTTGTACTGGGTGAAGTTTGAAATACATACATCAGCTACGAAGTCGGTACGATCATTCAACATATATATAAATATATAAAAACAATGATTGTAGGCGTATACGTAGTGATACTATTGATCATCAGTCTCCAGGCATCTTGCATTGCAACAATAGATACCTTTCCCTTTTTCGTTCTTTATTTAAAGGAGAAGAAACAGGAAACCGACAGAGAAATGTAAACACAAAAACAGAAATCTAGATGAAAAGAAAAAAAAAACCACTGTCAAAAACAACCGTCTTAAAAACAGACACAACCTCTTAAAAAGCACCTTTACTTATTTATCATTCTCATCAAATCGGAAACTACAGCGTAACTCTATATCTTCGACTGGTGGAAAGGTTATTTAGAAAATGCGACTGTAAACACTCAAACATCTTACACAATGTTGAACGTCTCTAAGTCTTTAATGGAAACACTGCATAAAAGCCAGATGTACGTCCAACAGTTGAGAAAATATCTATTATTCTTAGTTGATAGAACCTATTCGAGTTGGAACATTAGGTTACTCTTTTTCTTATTACTCCATTACTGTCGATTCTCAACAAAAAATCGAATTCCGAAAGCTTACAATTGAGTTGAGCATGCGAGCAGATCTTGGTCGTCATTTTGTGAAAGTTTTCAGCAACAAAAATGGCTCTCGGTAATCAACCGAAGGTGAGATCAGCGGAAATGCAGCCATCCTGTGTGGTTATCCTGTTGGAAACACTTCGATATTGCCCTCTTGAATAATAAAGCAAATGGTAAAAGAGTCACAAAAACAGTAAGACAGAAATATTATCATTATTATCAATAATAATAATAATAATAATAATAATAATAATAATAATAATAATACAAGGAAGAGGGAAGACAAAAAAAGGGAGAAAGGTTAAAAAGAAGATTATAAAATCAGCTAAATTTTTGAGTCTCGGTGCTTCACAGTACTTCTCAGAAGGATTGTGTTGCACCAAAATGTAATGGAAACATTTTGGTTTAAAGTATTTGTATAATACATACAGCTAAACAGAATCAGCCAATATTCACTAAGAATGTCGAATCGGAAGGGATATAAGGAGGAAAATTCTACAAGAAAAAGTCTGAGTGACCTTCACTTAAGCTAGAATACTTTCATGGTTGGGAAACCTGCATAGAGAGAGAGAGAGAGAGAGAGAGAGAGAGAGATGGAGAGAGAGAGAGAGAGGAGATCTTTCAAGTCGCAAGTAGTTGATATGATGCCAAAAAACTCCCTTTTTATTGGAGAATGGGATGATCGAGAATCGTTTCCGTCTTTATTGAAAAAAATAACCTTTTGGATACCTGACCGTTTTTCTTAATTGATTATTCCATTGATTAACGCTTGAGTACTGTTTGCTAATTATCAACACAGCGATTAAATCTGAATATGATTTGTGTCTTTGAGTAAATTGAGGATAACATTTTGCCGTATCTATAAAATGGAAATACGATGAGAATTTCCAGCAAGACATCCTCGTTTACAACATCAACTGAATAGCTCTACAGCAGACAGGAGAACATTTGAGTGTCTAATATTATCAAGTGTTTTTGAAGTTCGATGAATCATTTGAATTATTAGCTTAGTGCCCATCAAAAGTAACGTTTTTTATGCGTATGGATCGGCACTTTTGTCTCGAAGCCGAGTATCCGTTTGTTCTGCCCAGGAGTAGAGTGAAACTCCCCAGCCTTTTGCCTAGGATCAGTGTAATATTTGTGCACTCATTGAGAAGCGTTACATACTCACTCATGCACGCATATATATATATATATATGAACGAAGTGAAAAAAGAATACGTTTGGTTTTCGAATAGTTAATGTAAATTCGTTAGAAGTAATTGAAATAATTCAGTATTAGTGTGAATGAGTGTTTCACACGAAAGAAATTTAAATTTGTAACCAGTTATGTTTTGAAAAATACACCGGCCGTTTATCACTTGCTTTGGGTGGGAGTGATGTGCTTCAAGGGTAACAACAAAACCATCACCAAGAAAACAACACACATTGGCACTTACAACGTCAAGACACTCTCAACAGGCATGCATCTAAGCTATCTTGAAAATGAAATCGGAAACATCAAATGGGACATAATTGGTATTAGCGAAATGAGGAGAAGAACTAATTGAACTAAAAAGCCAACATCATCTATACAGCTGTGGAAAAGAGGAAGGAAAACAAAGTGAATTTGGCTTTCTTATTCACAAACAAGTCGAAGCCAGTGTTGTCGGAATCAAAGCTATCCAAGATCGCGTAGCCAGTATCACTGTACAACTCTCAGATAGGTATACACTTAACACCATTCAAGTCTACGATCCTACTCCACGGTCAAGGAGTAGATAGGGAGATAAAAAAAAACTTCTACAACGACCTGAACTTCATACTTCAAAGAAACAAAAAAATGTCATGGAAAACTTCAACGCTTAGGTAGGACAAGGAAATGGAAGCTACTTCGCCAATTTCGGATTCAAAATACAGAACAAAAGAGGTAAAGATCTTATAAATTTTGCTACAGTGACCAAATTTGAAATCATGAATGCATTATTCAGGAAGAAAAACCTATCAAAAATGGAATTAGAGGAGCCCCAATCACGAAACCAAGGACGAAATAGACTTCATCCTTATAGACAAGAGCAACACTGTTAAAGATATTGAGGTTCTAAATCGATTCAATGTAAGGAATACCAACGGAATGGCAAGATGTAAAATCCAAATCAACACCAACAAAGAACACAGGAAAATATTTCACACCAAAATGCAGCCGCTAAACGGACCGAAAGAAGTCACTCGACCCTTCAAGTTTGAACAGAAAAGTAGATATGAACTTCTCACCGAACCAGGAGAGAACAACACCGACATCAACGATGTTAACGAAATAACAACATCCCTAATAGATGTCGCCAATATATCTAAACCAAAGAACAAACAAACCACCAGTAAAATTTTGGGAGAGACCGAGAATCCCAAGGGAAAACGCTGGAATCACAGACCACTGACATCAACAAGAAAAAAGATTGAAACAGTCGAATTAAATAAAACTATCCAAAAGAAACGGAGAGAAGTTTAAAGAAGATACACGACAGCAGTTATGGAAGCAATTCTTGAAAAGCTAGAGGATTCAAAGTTATCAACTAAAAGAGAAAGCAGTAGAATATAGAATGCCACCCGATATAGCGTTTGTAAACTGCAAGAAAGTTTTCGATTCAGTGGGAATCCCCAAGTTATTGATGCTATCATTCAATAAAGCGTATACCCAGTATATGTCAGAGTATTGCATCATATCTACCGACACAGCAGTTCCTTCATCAGGATACATAAAGACTCAGACCTCTTCCAGCTCGAAAAAAGTGTAAGACAAGGAGATACCAGCTCACCCAAACTCTTCACTGCCTGCCTCGAGATGATCTTCCTGAATCTAGACTGTGAAAATACAGGAATCAGAATAGTCAGAAAATACTTAAGCAACATCAGATCGTCTTTTTTGCTGAAAACCTCTATGACCTCAATGAAATGCTTGATAGACTGAACGAAGACAACAAGAAAGTTGGTCTCCACAAGAATTTCAGTAAAACAAATGTCATTTACAACAAATACGTTGAAGATAAAGACAACGATCCAAATCGAAGAGCACTACACTTATTTAGGACAATGAATCTCAAGCGAAGAATCACTGTAGGTTGGCAAACTTTCGACAGGGTTCAAGAACAAAATAATCCTGCTAGTGCTGAAAAGACAGGTATACAACCAATGCATTCCACCGACAATCACCTACAGGGTTGGAACATGGAACTTAACCAAAAGACTGACCCTTGAACAGAAAACCATGCAGTGTACACAAATCATGCTCAACATAACATAGAAATCATAAGAAAACAAAGTATATTGAAGAAACGACGTCATCTTTGCTGACTATGAACTTTGAAAAGGAAATTAAAAACAAGCACGACAGAATTATTTGGAAAAGCATGGAATGTCCTCGGGAAATGTATGAATCAACTAGGGTTAGCTGTGGGTAAATTGAATGGAGCTGTTTTGGTCCTATAGTCTATCTAAGGTGTTGGGATTACACCCTGGTCCTGCAAAAACCCACAATTGCAACATGCTATAAAGAAATAATATTGCTTCTGCGACTCAATGTTACGGTAATCTAAAACCTTTGAAATCTTGGCGGCAGATGATAACTTCTTGCTCTATTCCTAAATTTTTGTGATGCAATCAAATACTGAATTTCAAATGACAACACAAATGACGGATCTGTTGGCATCATATCATTACGTTGTCAGTATTGACAGATTCTAAATGATATTCCCCTTGTTTATCAGTATAGGCAATTGTCATGAATATTTGGAATTAAATCATTATCACCCATTTCTCCATATCTATGCCCAACCATTTTTTGTGAAAAATCTTTTCTTGCATCTCTGAGAAAACAAAAGCCGAAACCTCTACCTACCCTATCCCAAATATCATTAATCATAACAAAGAATGGAACTGTTTTAAGTCGATGTTTACTTTCATTGAACAAGAATCAGGCCATATTGTCAGTGCTAAGGTGTTGATCAATTTTTGCAGCTACCGTAAATATGATGGTCAAAAGTGCCATAATTACAAAAAATTATAATCCGTCATGAACTTATCAAAAGCTGATTAATCTTATGAAAATTTATACCATCGACTCAACAATATACATAAAAAATTCACACAGAGGTATCTTCAATTTAAATCGACCTTGTGTCACATCCTGTCCTCGTGGGGGATCGGTCAAAGAGGCTAGTTGTGTTGTGAGTAAGACATAGATTGCAAAAACATTTTCTTCTCGTACCAATTCATTCAGACGTAATTCGGGTTTTCTGATACAAAAATAAAGTGTGTTACTTGAATCAATAGATATGGATGTATCAATCATCACTGGCAGTTTATCATTAAATATAAAAAAATGAACTAATCCCCTTTTCCAGTCCGGGGACTTTTTATGCTGATATTTTAATCTCAAAGGGATCAGTTTATCACTTCATAACAATTGAAAACTGATCCTCCACTATATTGATACCCAACAATGTACAGGAACTTTGAAAAGAGCCGGAAATCTACTCTGAATACGCTAATATTTTCTCTTTTAATACCATCGTATTCAGATATATGTTCGAGCAATATATGCAAAATATCAAAGTTGTGGTCGGGACATGATATTAGCGTGACCGATTTCCATTGTCTTATGATAGAAGCGTTTGTCAACCTACATTGTGTAAAATAAACGCTCAATTATAACCAGACTAGGTATTTATAGATGCGGAGGAGGGTGGTATGCATTTTCATTCCTGGATATTTTCAATGATTTCACAAGTGATCTTCGTCGTGTGTTATCACCTTTTGCAATCGATCTAACTTGTACCTTTTCCCTTTCAGGAAGAGTTTAAACGCTCTTCAAACAGACAATAAATGTTTGCTGTAAGCGTAACACTGAGTAGTAGAAAGTAAAAGTGAACCACACCGACACAAAACTCACCATACACTAAGGAATACTTTTTTTCGATGATGGTCATTTTGGGGTTTTACTTTTGCTGATTTGTATCTACTAATGCATTGTCAATAATAAAAAAAAATATATATTTTTGATCACCAATTCAAAAATGGTGGGATGCATCCACGAAAATGAAGTGAAAAATGCAGATACCCACTCTTGCTTTTTAGTTAACCTTTGTAAAATCATAAAGGAGCCATTTTCTAAATTAAGACACTTTTTCAAGTTGTTACTGGTTATGGTAAACCGTTGAATAGTTGAAATCAGTTTTTGACTTTATTATTCAATCGTAACAACAGTACTTCTATACCCTTGAGACTAAAAATACCTTTTCTAAACCATTCAAAGCATCTTGGACGATTTCTTTCTTTTAAAGAACCTATTCGATAAACATGGATGGATCGGGTTGCTTTTTCTATATAATTACCTTTATTTACCCCATACAACGTTACATGCTGCACGTTCTCTGTAGACACGTCCAACTTTAGGAATATCAAGTTAATAACGAAGATAGTTGAATCGTACTCTTCTGATATAACGTGCTCATCTAAAATTGTACGGAAACGTTTAGTTTTGTTTAGTTTAATCCTGTAGACTCCTTGTAGAAATTAGGATCCTTTGTGATTTCAGTTGCAAATATGTTTTACGGGGTGGAGTTGCTAGCCCTATGTCCGAAAGGTTTTTTTTCTGAGTAACTATCTCTTAGACGGACTGCTTCAGAGGTGTGAAGGTCTCCAACAGCTGTGCGTTTAACCTATGAGCTCACCCAAATGGTGTTTCACTACTGACTGAGTAACGCCCCTGGAGAGCAAGTCGTCGTGTGTGACAGCTTGCCCCCTCCCCCTGATTGGTTGCCAAGTTACATCAAGGCCACGCACCAGTTCTTGAGGATTCAAAATTGCTTGATTAATTTCGGACCGACCTCGTAGGCCTGCTGTTATAAAGTGACTACCTTTAAGACATTTTGAGACAATTCCCCTAATTGTAAACGGACTAAAAGCCATCGCCAACAATAGTCTTTAATTATATCCGGTGTTGTAGTCCATATAAAGTTTGGTTAATTAGACAATAACATAATTCTAGCCCACATTTTAAAATCATTTTATCGAAATCAAAAAGTAACTATGACATCCTTCTATTGAAGACATCGCCGTGGAGTTAGCAAGCTTGTAACGCAGACCATTACTCGTGTAGTGAGTTTCATACATACTGGCCGTTCTTCGATTGTGCCCTTGTGTCGAAACAATCTAAGCGTGGTGAATATCACTATGATAGTCTTCCCAACTAGTAGCGTCTAACAAGCAAGTCTCGGTGACCATTGTTATTGGTATAGTTAGATCCTCTCTGAATGTCTCATGTCAACGGCTTTGTACCAGAAGATATGTGTGCATTATTCTCTCATTCTCTCATCAACAGTTTTGCAGGATTAAGTACATACGGATAATTTTTAGTGAGGCCCACTTCTGGCTTGCCTTGCCTGTCGATCCTTCGTTCTGCTTACGGTACCTTTGATTGCCAAATGATCATCCATCTTAGTACTAACTAGCCTTTGGTGATCTTACGAGAACCGTTGTATCCATTATGATTTGGTCGTAACATTTAGCCTTGAGAAGTCCCTCAACCCTAGTCCTCTTGCTCAGCAGAGAAGCATTGAGGACTATTTTTCAAAGTCTTTGGTATGAGTCAGTGGTAAATTGAACTACAACCTACCGAACCAAGACAAGCACTTTACCATTGGGTCACGGTTATCGGTACTAAGCTTGGTAAATATCATAACCTTGGATACCTCTTATTGTAATAGTCTGTCGTTTAACTTCTTGGAAAGACATCATTTCTGTTAAGAACTGAAAAACCTCGAATGATAACGAATTATATCTGTATTTAAATCAAATAATCAAAAACTGCAGTATCATCCTCTTTGATGCAAACAAAGACATTTCATGAGCAACAAGAAAAGTGAAATAAATGAAGTCAAGGTGAAGGAAAATGCACGGTAGAGGAAGAAGGAATTTCCAGCATGCAATTTTAGATTTTGTCAGATGAATGGTCATCAATATTCAACCGTGTAAGATCTGTAAATAGATTAGTCGCTGTCCAAAAGCAGTAAATGAATGATTTTATTTTCTTTGCATTTTTCAAAAATGGAAAATAAATTCTATTCAATTTGCAAATTGAAAAGACGAAGCTCAGTATTTTCCAAGGGCATCGAATATTAGGATTGATTTAGCAAGGAAAATAAACAATATACAACTACGGATGTGCACCAATGGGTTCACACTCTGACTCATAGTTTTTAGCTGAATGCTAGATAAATTAATAGATATGGAGAAAGTTGGCTAGATTTCTTATATATATATATATATATATATATATATACATCTATATATATATATATATATATATATATATATATATACATATACATAAATATATATATATACATATATATATATATACACACACACACATATATATATATATATATATATATATATATATATATATATATATATATATATATATATATATATATATATATTATGTACCACTGCATCTATGTCAAATGTATGCAATTAATATCCACTTCAGAATACAGTATGTTAGCAAAAAAGGAGATTATGTTAGAATAATTGTATAAAAATGATTTTATCATTAGGCTTAGGACTTATTTTTACGCTTACATATATATATATATATATATATATTGAGAGAGAGAGAGAGAGAGAGAGAGAGAAGAGAGGTACTATTTAATTTAAGACGGAAAGGAAATATTCGGAGTATAATGAATATTTCTTAATATTGTGTATTATCCGAACATGGTTATTTCCATCATCAGAGGTCATCAGTTGATGAGATATAGGCACAAATATGAGCCTCGTTTTTCATATCTGAGTCGTCCTATAATAATTCCACTGAGAGATATGCATGCTCTATCATGTTGTTGATATGTCTGTGTTTGCTATGTGGAATGTTAGTTGTGATCAGTGAAAGATCCAGGTAAAGTAGACCGGGGGTGGGGTTGTAATAAACATTTGTTCCCTTTTCACCTCATCACTTCAAATTTTTAGTGTGGCTTTATTAATGTCATATCAGGGGATCGTGTTGCTAGATTATTGAACATGTACTAAAAGTGAAAAAACAAGAAAAAAAATGAAAAATCAAGATTTTTAGCTTTGGTATGATTTGGGTTGTTTAATTCGATGTTTAGTCTGTTTGATGAAAGCATTTAAAATCTTGTCATCCCCATGTCTTCTTCAGATTCATAGATTTTAGTGACGTTATCATCAATTCTAAAGTTGTGGTCAAGTAAGAAGAAGTTTTGTTCAACTGGGAGGGGTGTGATTAGATGATTCTATCCTATGTCTATTGTTATTGAGTCTAATATCAGAGGGCCAGTCTAGTAAACCAACATTGTGTACATTCAAGGAGATATTGGTAGATATTGAAACTCTTCTGTTTGCAGAAATGTAAGGATGGTTACAGTGTAGGCTATTTTAGCTGTTGCATGATTGATAGAATATTATTATTTTGAGAGCGCTTTTACGGGATAGGGTATTATTAATTACAGTGTTGCTGCTAATCATATCCTTGTTATTCTTAGGTCTGTGGTTGGTGAATACTCCAGGTTCATGGGAAGTTTCTTTTAATTTTGGCTTCAATGTTAAGTCTCACAAGAGCGATTTAAAAAAAATTCTAGGCAATTGTGAATAAGGTGGGTTTTTCTTAAGGTGTTTGGTGTGAGCGATTTGGAGTATAGGTAATTATGGATATCGGTGCATTTAGTATATAAAGTTCTTTGGAGATGTTTATTATTATCTAGGGATTATGGGATGTCTAAGAAGTTGATAGATTCTGATTTTTCCTGATCAAAGTTTAATTTAGCTTCTTCACCTGTGTATTCGAAGAAAATGTTGTCAATACATCTAACAGGGAGCAGGCATTCATTATAAGTCACAGGGTAAATGTAAATATTCTCGAACTTTTGATGAAAATGTTTGCATACAATGGTGCTGCGACTATTCCCATAGCAAAATCTTTAATCAGGAGGGAGTGTATATTATTAAGTTGAAAGCTAATAACGGTGAGTATGTAGGGCATAAGAGTCCTTTTAATTTCTGCTTCAGTTTCTTTTATGGTTTCATCATCTTGGGTTTTTTGGGCTAGAATCCCTTCGTCATGTTGATTATTGAAGTTTAATGATTAAACATCCATAACGACAGGAATAGTTTTTTTAGGTATTGTTTTATTGAGCTTGATTTTATGAAGGGGATATATTGAGTCTCTCAAATAGGATTTTATTTGCATAGCTAAGGGTTAAATGTAGTGGTCAACATATTTAGATATTTTCGTGCTACATGAATAACCAATTACCATTTGAGTTTCTTTTAATACTGAGCTGTCTTGCGATCTCTCCATGTACACGTTGGATGGTTCACAGTTTGAGGTTCAATTTTCTGGCTAGGTTCCATGTATCAGCTCTATAGGTGACTATTGGGAGAATGCATTAGTTGTATACCTTTTTTTAGGACTAATGAATTTCTCTTGTCTTTACTCTACTGAAAGTTTGCCAACCAAGAGTGATTCTTCGACAAATTGGCGAGTCTAGGAGGCCAACTTGCAAACTGCTACTCAATGACGAGGTAGTATTACTTTAACGCTTAGTCAACACTTGTTTGAAGTTTTCATGTCTTTTATCAGCGTCATTTGTTGCTTATTTTCACTAATTCGTTCTCATTCAAACTCTTGTCTTATTTCCCCTATCGCCTGTACCTGATCTTTTATCATAAAATGCTACTCAACGGCGTGCGTACAAATTAAAAACGTGTTTTGTTGGTAAAGACGCCACAAACACTATTTACATCACTAAATGCCGTCTCTTTTGGCGCCATTCACGGAAGGCTTCATCCTGGGGCGGCAAAAATGAAATTTAAATACTTTTCTTTGATAAAGTGCTAATGTGGGCGCCTTTTGATAGCCGACAGGAAAAACATTCATGTCCTTAATAGTTTTGATATAAGAAATATTCTTACACACCCATATATATATATATATATATATATATATATATATATATATATATATATATAGAGAGAGAGAGAGAGAGAGAGAGAGAGAGAGAGAGGCAAGCCTGGTACTACAACGCATACTAACACATGCGATTAGTAGTAAACACCCAAAGAATAATTCTGATACTGGTTACTGCAGGCCAGTACTTTGTACGGTACGTACCAACATTAAGATGAAATTCCATAATATGTAAAATCATTTGAGTTACAATAAAATAATTCTCAATGAGAATAATAATGTTAATAAGAAAATGTACCATGTCCCTATTCACATGATCTTTATGTGGGACGTATCCTGCTTGTGGTGCTACATATATATATATATATATATATATATATATATATATATATATATTGAGCAGATATTAAGGATCGAGTTCTGCATTAAAATTATCATGAGCCTCCAAGCGTTGATCGTTGGACATCGACCTTCCCAGATTTGCCAGTCCTCTGTCTCGTTGGAATCACGGAGTCAGTATTTTCCAAATTTATCTAGTTGGTCACGTCATTTTATATTTTGTCGGCCCCAGTTTCGTATGTGATATCTGAGGATCTATGTTCTGGGTCATATGTCCAGCGGTTGTCTGCCATTCTTGCAACATGACTAGCCCATGGCTATTTAAGTTCTCTTGTGGATTCTATGATTTACAAATAGTCTAAAAAGTTTCACAACTTCACAAAAAAAAAATCCATGTTATTTCAGTCAATTATTCCCCAATACCTGCAATTTGTGTTTTTTTTTCAGTAGGTTTTGTGTTGTACACAAAATTAGGTATTATAGTTGTATGTGTACATCTCTCTCGTAGGGATCATGAGTTGTTTACCAGGTAAACTTTTCGGGATTTGAAAACAGAACAGCTATATCAACACCAAATGCCCTAAACATATGGATTTAATACATACCTTTATTTTACTATTTTTAGAGACACGTTAGAATACATGTATGTTATATGATATAGGGTATTATCATAATTGAATATAAATCTCATTTTATACTACTCATCATTTAATATATATATATATATATATATATATATATATATATATATATATATGTATATATGTATATATATATGTATATATATACATACACACACACAGTATATGTGGTACAGATCAGGCCAGCAGTATAACATAATACAACAATATATCAATAATATAAATCCACTTCTGAAATGTAATGGATTTATTTCATAGAGTGCTCGATACATACAACATTTTACTTATTAAGTTGAGTTGTTTTAGAGTAGAGCTGGAAATAGACGCTGAGGCCCAAAGAGGGCAGAAACATGAGCTAGTTCGTGTAGCAAATCCACAATCAACCATATATATATATATATATATATATATATATATATATATATATATATATATATAAGGGATTCGCTAAACAAACACGTTTATGTTTCAGCCCTGTTTGGGCTCCTTCTTTGGGTGAATGATTTGGCTGATTTTAGATACCTATTTCGGACATTTTTGGGGAGTGAGTTCGTTGGTAATTATAAATCATAAAACAGGACGGTGTGGTGTAGGCTTCTTCGTTATCGGTATGTAGTTAATTGATCAATTCTTTTGGGTATGTTTCCTCTCTGAGAGTATTTTATTCTCTCATGAATCTGTTTCCTAATGCTAGGATTTCTTTTTACATGACCTTAGTTGTTAATTCTATCAGTCTAGATTTAGTCTGTTCCCACATGTCTAAGGTAATCATGGTGCTTGGGTTGTTTTTTGTCGTGGCTGGGGAACAAGATATCTGTGGTGTTTTTTTTTTCAGTTTATCTACAAGTGACTTATATTTGTTGATAGAAATTTTGAGCGATGCTGGTATATCAACGCTATTTCATTTTTCCGGTATGTTAATTCCTTTTTATGTTTTTTGTTTTATTAGCAGATGCGAGGATTCAAAATTCTCATTCAGATTTAGGTAGGATGGAGTTTCAATATTTCTGCTTATATGTGTATGTTTAAATACTTTTCATTTTACTCTAGTTAGTCTCCAATAATCCGTCAGCAAACTGATGTAATGCATTACTTGCAGCTGCTTAGCTCAATGGTAAGAACAGTGCTGCATTGAAGCAGCTACCCCATCGATGGCAGGTTCACTTCCTTTAATTGTTCATTCTATCTACGCTGTTTAAATTTAGTGATATTTCAACCGTGTATCGACGGTAGATCATTTAAAATGAGTTTCTTTATCATATAAGGCAATTTATAATATGTCCATTTCTTAAACACACACACACACACAGACATATACATATATATATATATATGTGTGTGTGTGTATGTGTGTGTGTGTGTGCGTCTGTGTGCGTCTGATACCTATGCTACGAATGGGAGAGGGGTCAACTGACAATATAAGTTCATACTAAATTGGTTCTTAGCTTGGGTCCAGCTGTGTTCGGTCTTGTTTTTGTTTCAAATTCAAACATTTTAGTGTCCAACAAATGGGGGAAAATGTAACTTATTCATCCATCACTTCTTTTTCCAGATTTTAATTGATTACTCCGATCACAGCATGCTTCCAAAAGATATTGGTCCAGTGATGGTTTCTTTTGGAAGACTAACCTGACCTGTTCTGCATGCTTGTAACTTTTTTTTTTCAGTGCATCTCAACTTGCAGTACTGATTCAAGTCACCCCTAAAATGTGAAGAATTACAGAGTACAAAAGAGATAGAGGTAATTTGTAAGATTTTAAGGGTTTTCAAGGCGGGGTTTTACTTACTATACGTCTGTAATTCTGAGCTAGAACCCAGTTTTTTTTTTCGTATAAGCAGAAAACGACGATATATCATAATCATATTAAAATAGAGAATTTATTCTGATCACATTTATCTTTTGAAAGATTCTTCATACATGGTTTATTTTACTTTTATACTTTTATAAACATCGACAGGAATTAATCCCTGAGAGAGAAAAAAATTTTCCCAACTTTCCAGAAGGGAATATTTTTGTCACTTCGAAGGATCAAAATCAGAAAGGAACTTTATTTTCTATTTTGTAGGTATAAGGAAGAGGGACTTTTTTACACACTTGAAGGGTAAAAATTGATTGGGAACATTTTTTTTATTTCCAGATGGCATAATCGAGGGAAAACATTTTTTCACGCCTTTAGGAGTCAAAATCAGAGGATTGGGGACTCTTTTCCCTCTTTCAGGGGTCAAAATCTACGAAAATCTTTTTTTTTCAATTTTCTGAGAGGATATTGACGGACATCTCCTTAACTTGGGTGGGGGGACACTATATTCCAAATAGATTGGGAACCTTTAATATTCTAGGACCAAAAACAAGGAGGACCCCTTCCGCCTTTTCTAAGGTCAAAAGTTAGGGGAACTTTCCCTCCCTTTATCTTTTTTAGAGGTTCAAAGCAAAAAAAAAAAAAGGGTGTTGCTATATTTGCAGTCATCCTTCCCCTAGGAAACGTCAGTTATCATTGATGGTTAACAATATCTTTTAAATCAATTATTAAAAAATTGAGAAAATAATTCTCAACTGGCAACACTGCAGATGTTGCTAATAGATTAGTTAACTCAGAAGATTTATCAACAAAAAATGTAACGTATTTATAAACATGAAAAAAAGACCCAAAACACCGACGCAATGAAATCTCACACACACATCTATAGAATGAATCCATCCATTATCAACAAATCGAACCGCCCCCAACTTGTCGCAAAGTGATCGCTGACCAACAACCCTTCCGTATTTTTCCAGAACCGGCCCAACGCATGATCAAACTAAAGAGGCTGCTTAGTAAGGAGGCCACATGTCTAGCTCTTGAGCACTCTGTTCGACTCCAATTCCAGCTGAATGTTGATTTCTCCAACTTTTTAAGGTTTGACTGAAAAAATTGATATGATTACTTACATACATTTTTTTAAAGTAGGAACTGAAAACAATCGTACATGTATTTTAATATACAGTTACCGCTATTGCGAGGTCTGCATACTCAATAAACTTGCAGACTCCCAGTAATAATTTTGTTAAAGTCTCGTTGAGGAAGAAAAAAAAGACCTAAAGGGGCCCAGATCCCTAGGTTAGGAACTGCAGCTGTGGAATGTGAGGTTGGTGGGGAAATCGTACTTCCCCCAAGAGACAAAAGTCTTCGGAATCCTTCTGAGTAAAGTTCTGGGAACAACTCCTGACACACACATACTCACACA
The DNA here is from genome assembly GCA_963457665.1 of Thysanoteuthis rhombus. Lineage (NCBI taxonomy): Eukaryota > Metazoa > Mollusca > Cephalopoda > Oegopsida > Thysanoteuthidae > Thysanoteuthis > Thysanoteuthis major. Next base: position 43,373,121 of record OY735217.1, on the reverse strand, counting down.
TATATATGTGTGTATAATTATAAATGCATTATTTTTTATTTGAAACTCTTTTTCAACTAACATCCCAATTTTACACGGTGAATGCATGGTTGGTCTAAACAGTGTAAATCTAATAGACAATTGCTATGGTCCAGGAATCAGATATTGTGTTATATTATATTGCATCTCCAATTTGCATTACACACACACACACACACACACACACACATATATATATATATATATATATATATATATATATATATATATATGTATGAATGTATGCATGTATATATATATATATATATATGATACAAATCAGGGATGCAATATAATACAATACATTATCCGATGCATGATGGGTTTATGTAACAGAGTCAATACAGTCAACTTTAAACATTAAATACAGTGGAGCTTAAAATTGTTTGGGATTCTTCAGGCTGATCTGATTCACCTGAAGAAACCTGAAAAAAGGCAAAAAAAGAACGTGTTTATGGAGGAAATCCTTACTCCACGCACGCACACACACACACACACACACACACACATATATATATATATATATATATATATATATATATATATATATATATATATATATATATATTATAAATAAAGCTCCATTATTCAGGGTTGAACACCCTTTAAGTGAGGTAACTCGTTCATTATAAACTTATGCAATGCCCTTCTAACTTAGAAATAGAGCACTCTGGTGGATAGAGAATATAGCGTGAGCAAAATATATCGCTTAAATTCAACTCTACTGACCGTCCAGTTCTGCGTAGGGCAGAGTTAAGATGCCAGCCTCTTAGTCTGAAGCGATACTGGATGGGATAATGGTTAGTCTATAGCCACACTAAAGAGTTGTAAAACAACGAAACAGTTATCTGTGGATCACACAATTACTTAATCATATATATATATATATATATATATATATATATATATATATATATATAATCTTAGCTTCGAGGGGCACAAAGCTAAATAGGAGAATACTCAACACTGATAAATATGGTGTCCCTGCCTACCATGAAAATCAGGATCCTGAAATTTAGTTAAATTTTTGGGTTCGTACTTTTGCCACGGTAAAATAATAGACATGGATAAAAACCAACTATTTGTGAAGAATTACTACGCTTTGCTTATTTGGCCACGAATATCTATGTGTATGAATCAATCATAAAGGCTTTTTTCCATCGTTAAAAGATAATTTTTCTTGTTTACAATTAATGTTTTTTTCATTACTAGATCACAGACTTACACGCACACATACATACACACACACTTACACGCATGTGCAGAAATGTACACATGTGTACACACATCTGCGTGGTAAATTGAAAGAAGTTTGATATAATTGAATTGAAGCTGGGTTCCCCAACCCTTTTTTATGCACTGTAGATCGGTTTGATATTGATGAGATTCTTGCAGATCGCTCGACAGGGATGGGATGTAGATTACATTTTAAGTCATCTACGTTACTTATAGACTAAAATGATGTTCAATTTGTCCATCTCTCTTAGAGTTGCGCGATGACACAGGCTATGTGGCCAGGGGTAGTTTTGGAACCCACTTCATTGTCTTTGAGTCCCTTATTCATGAGAATACCTATTTTGCTTTGTTTTATTTTCTCCTGTCCGTAGTAGTAAAAAAGATGTTTGCTCTTTAGTTTGATTAATTCTCCTCCGGGTCTTCTCATTTTGCTCATGTCGATTATATAAAATCTTCTTCAAGGAAAAAAGAAAACCTAATAAGAATGGACTTTGAAGATTCCCAACCACGAAACCAATAATGAAATAGACCCGAGCGGACAGAGGCGACATTGTCAAAGACATCAAAGACCGAAATCAAATCTACGGAGTATCGACCACGGAATGGTAAGATGTGAAATTCAAATTAATATCAACGAAGAAAGCAGGAAAATGTTCCACACCGAACAGCATCCGCTAAACAAACCAAAAGGACTCACTCAATCCTTCAATTTTGAACAGACATGAACTTCTTACCGGATCAGAAGAGAACGACATCAACATCATCAAATTCAAGAACAAAATAGCAGCTTCTCTAATTAGAGTTGCCTCAATGTTAAGGCCAAACAGCACATCAAAAAATGATGGAAAGATCACGATAGCTTAGTATATATATATTCTAGAAGGCAGCACAATACATGAGGAAAAACAGATCTGAGACATCATTGAATCCATTAGGAAAACCCAAATGGCAATGGGCTGGTCATGTTGCAAGAATGATAGATAATCATTGGACATAAGATCCAAGGAAATGTATTGTTTTCTCAAATAATTGATTTTATTTCAATTTCTGGTCCGGTATCACTTGCCTTGTGGTCAGATACTGATCGTAATGGTTGAGGCCCACTGGATTGGAGCCTTCCTCTTTATGAAGATATTGACTTGACCCTTGAATGTAAGCAGGAATAATCCGCCAGAAAAATGCTGAAAACATAGCTGAATAGTGAATATATTCCTTTTCTGTTCAGATTTTACTGACGAAACAACTCCAGTATACTTGACTGAAATTGGAAAGTGAAACATATTAAGAGGCTCTATGATAAGAAATATGCTGTATCGGTATGGATAAGATGTTCTGTCACGATGGGTAATATGATGTGTCCAGTGGTGGTGTTGTTTTTTTCTTTGTTTTGTTTGGTGTTGGTTTTGTGGATCTTATATGCTTTTTCCTTGCATGGTATATAAAATTTCGTGGTCTCTAGATATACATGACTCTTGAACACGCAGATGCATCGAAGTAGCCCTTATACCCCAATGCAATAAAATGATACAAAGGTATGGTCAATTTCAGATCATAAAAACTCTAAATACATTAGTATTGAAACCCAATTGCATAGATATAATACATTACAATACAAACATACGAGAAATTGGCTAATAGTTAATAGTCCATTTAAGAAACCGTACAAGCAGACATAAACCACACGTTTAAGAAAGGGAGAAAAAAGTCTCACCCACATTCACCAAAAAGATTGAATAAAAGCAAGACCCTACTCTCACCGTACCCGACTTGTACCAGCAATTATCCATCAAGTACCAGACACCACCTTCCAATTCTATACTAAAAAGCATACACTTCCCTGAAAACTGGCAATTTTAGACCCTCTCCTTTCCCTATCTCTCGTATCTATGAAAAGCCTGACATCCATAGATATGGGAACAAACACCCTCTGTCCCCCGCATCTCACAGACGATTCCATTTCAAACCAAATGTTATCCTCAACTACAGAGATACAAACATCTTTCCTCTCGCTCCTGCTGAACAACAGAGCACATAAATAATCCCAATTCTTTTCTTCAGCGTCAAACTAGTTAAGAGCAAATTTTTTTGTGAACGATTGCAAATATTTTCTCTGAAAAAGACTCCTGGTACCCGTCAAAATGCATCGAAACATGCCCACATAATAATAGAAAAAAAATGAGATCTACTTTCTCTTGAGTTTTCTCTTTACCTTCCAAATGTCATTTTCATCAAAATTCAGTCGGATCCCTTCACACCCACAATACAAACACGTACACACACATACAAACACTCATATACATCAGGTTAGTGGCCAAATTCTTCGATTAAATTTATAGAAATTCGACTTGAAGATGCTTTACCGATTTAGTATTCTTAACGGTTAAATCATAAGTTGGTTTGCGTGCAGTCTGAGATTTTATCCGACGTAGTCGATTTAACATTCAGGTGGGTGAATATACAACAGAAGTGACACGAACAACCGGTCACATCCGTTGTTATAACTGGTCCCTCATCGTCAAATATCTTTTTGGTAACCTATGTCAGTAAACCCTTAGATAAATGATGTAGTTTGAAATAACCTCAATACACATTATATCATGCTGATACCCTTTATAAAACAACTGAAGGTATTATGTTAGATAATGATATAAAATAATGATAGCTTATGAGGGTGTGTTTGATCAATACTACTAGGCACCAATGTTAATATGACTGTTTTCTTTACAAATCCCTGAAATTGTTACATGGTAACCAATTGATGTCTTAAAAAGAAAAATCCACACATAGTGCCATATCATTTAATTCTGCAAAAATATAGAACTCGATGAAAAGTTTACATCATTTGTATTAAAAGATATTTGGAAATAATTGACTGAAATTTCATGATTTGAAAAAAAATTCTTCCATCGTGTTCAAAACTGTAAAGCTCCATGAACTACACACACACACACACACACGCACACACATACACAGTGTATCAATCAACTTAAAGAACAAGGAGTCATGGTGATCTAGAAGAGGTGGTCGATGGATTGGTGATTCACCTGTGTGATGGATAGGCTATGGGGCTTGGCCGCAAGCTCACCATGCTGACAACCCTGCACCTGTTTTTGTCCGTCTGTTTCATCTTCCTCCGGTTTATCTTGCAGTTTTCAATACCTGCTCCCGGTTTGCTGGGTCCGTTGAAGCTTCACTTGCTGATTGGTTATTGATGATACGTTGGTTACATCCGTTCACAGCGTTTGTTTCCCCGATTTTTTGGAAATCGGAATTGAACCTGTGTCTCATAGCCTTTTTTCAACTATTGCCGAACCGAAGCAATCATCTTTCTAAGGTTGGTTGTTATTGCAAGATAAAAAGAAAAAAGAACATTGCCTATCGGTAGAATTCAACTGAATGGGGCAAGTAAATATTCGGCTTGCAGCCAGAGCAATTTTTGGCTGATTGGATTCCGGTTGAAAGCTGAAAGGCGAATCTCTTGAGATGTTTGCTGGATTTGTTTTTGCTGGTCGGCGTGAGAGACCAGTGGAGCGGAACAAGACTGTGATGTATTGGTTGATCAATGGGGCGTTGGGTCAGGCGATATCCGTCAATCTCAACCCCTTTGCTGGGAAGGAGGGTAGGTGAGATCCGTCGATCCAAACCCTTCACCGGGGAGGGGTGCGGTCAAGCGAGATCAGTCCATCCCAGCCCGTTCAAGGCGATTAAACAAGGAAGGCGGTCGGAGCGGCTTCCTTTTATGTTGCAGTCAATTCATAGACTGTAAATCAGGTAGGATTAGTTTGCCTTGGTTACCAAGTTATGGCCAAACTGTATTGAATACATTAGTACTCATACGATCATCAGAGTTAAGCAGTGTCGAGCCTGGTCGGTTACTAAATGGGTGACCGTTTGTGGATACAAGGTGCCGTACGGAGCAGTAAATAGAGCCTCCCGTAGCGATTCTATTAATCCTCCAAGGAGAAGACCAATCTGTACACCACAATATAAAACGCTGCAAGAGTCCCCCTTGCAAAAAATTGTCTGTCTGGCCTGGCTCAAAAAGATAAGAAATGAACGAAGACTCGAGAGCCATGAGAAAGAAACCCGAAGATTGAAATTATTAAAATCAGGAAAATGGATGAGAATGTGCTTAGGATGGGTAATGGAACATAAGATCTAGGAATATGAAGAAGAAGTGAGTTGAAAAATCAAAGCCCCTTCGCTCCATTTTAAAAGAGAAACATCGCTTCAAACGATTTTGCTAAATCACAGCAATAGCACACATCGACATAGGCGAAAGGAAGGCCATTCAAACTTTATCTGCCGATGACCCAATAATTATTAATGAAGCAGATGAGAGGGCACAGTCATTCTAATGAACAAAGCCCACTATAGGACAATCTCAAAAAAACAGTCTCTTAGATACCAACTACTACTAGCAATTAAACACCGATTTTAGAGATAGAAATCAGGATCTTCATAAAAGACTCATAAAAAAGATAAAGAACACGAATGCCTCAACGAATTTGAAGGTATTTTGCTTCAAATTCATTTAAGGCCTTCCAAAAGTACACCAGAGCTAAGAAATCACAATATCCGGTGAAATATCATCGACACCAGAGATTAGTATACCAAATGTCAACGATCTGAAACTACGTCCAATAATATCAGGACCATTATGTTTGACCAGCAACTTTAACTAAGCAATCTAGTAGATATTATGCTAAAACTCCAGACTAAACACGTCCCCAACATTCTAAAAGACAGGAGAGATTTTTGAGGAAAACTTGTCAAAACGGCTGGAAACAATACTCTCTTAGACTCCTTTGATGTGGAGTCCCTATACTTGAACACCAGCCACGAACTAGGACTAGAAGCATTGAAATTCTAGTTTAATAAATACATCAATGAAATGCTGAACAGGTTTGATAAGATTTTCATACTTGAATTAATGCAATTTATTTTAGAGATGGGAACAAAAGTCACCCCCACAAATGCAACATTAACAAACCGTTATCTAGAAGAACAATTACATACAAGAGTATACGAAAGATTTAGAACTGAATTCTCAGAGGTTTTTAAAAAAATAAGGTACTCACTTTTTAGATGACTGCTTCTTCATATGAAACAAATCGAAAGAAGAACTTCATCTTCTAGATCTTATATTGAATAACCTTCACGAACACATTAATTTCATAACGGAATTTAACAGACACAAAATTCCATTTTGACTATAAAATCATAAAAACCGAAGAGATTTTCTGACATACGGTGAAACTTACTTGCTATTTCCTTCATGTCACCTTAAAAACACAAAGGTTGGTATACCATTTTCAGCTAATCTAACGCCCGAAAACAATAATATCCGGTCAGAGTATTCTAAATCTTTGACTCGAGAAACCAAAAAAAAAAATGTCCACTAAAATAAAACTATCCCCTCTCCCTCTTTGGAGCTGGAATTGAAAAAGCCATAAAATTAGATAGAAAATTGCGAGCGGTGAACACTAATTTGATAAAACAACCATCAACACCCACAACCCTTTAAACCTCAAGTTTAATAAAAAAAAATTCAGCAAGACATCCACATCCAAAATGGAGACCTCTGTATGAACAACTTCCACATAGATCTCCCAATGATGAAAAGTAAACGCCTATCTCAAAATTTAAAAAAGCTACTGACATCAGCCACGTACTCTGAGTAAACAGAAAAATACAAAAAAGATAACCAGCCTATGTATAGATTTAATAGAAGGGTATAAAAATACTTGCAAATATGAGACAACCTTTGGAATCAAATCCAACATCTCTTGTGGCGTTAGGAACATCATCTATGTCATTCTTTGTCGAGGTTACTACAAGAAATACGCAGGGTAAACCTACTCCCTTAAGAATTGGATAAAAGTACACAAAGAACAAATAAACGATTCCACGACTAGGATACTCGAAGTCAGTTGGCACATTCATCAATGTTCTCCAAAAGAACCAACATTTTCAGTTTTTCTTTCCTACGAATTGAGTCCAGCAATGTTGCACAAGGAATAAGGAGAATACATTTCATCAATCCTTTATTCCTGCATTAAATTCCGTGTAATTTTTCCTTATTTGGGATTCGGACCTCAGCTCAGATTTTTTTGGAAAACATAGCTTCCTTTCCTATTCTCAAAATCTTGAAGTTACACCCCCATTCCCATGGACCCCTTAACAAACTCCTCTTCTCCCAGTACATCCATCAACACTACCCAGCTCTCACGCACATACACACATCCTTAAACAGCATGTCTTACACAATCTTTCATACAAATTCATATTACCGGCTACAACATATATTGGCAATCATACTCAATCAATCATACTGTGAGCACTCACTCAAATACATTTATACTTGACCCCCTTTACTCCCATCTTTAAAGGGGGTTGCAGCATCCTTCCCTTCGTTCTAAAATGGAATTTTATAACATCCATTGAATTTAATTCAAATCAAGATTAATGCGCAAATGATCTGAATTTGATCCCCTCTTCTGGAAAGTGGGAGTATCACATCTTCTGAAGACATGAGCCAAACCGGTTAAGCCTTATAAAAAAAATTCGACTTTTTTGCAGAATTTATACACTTATTTTCATAATCAGAGATCGAACTTTCAACAAGAATTTTTTCAAACTTGTTAGAAAGAGACAGAGTGAAAGAGAAGCAGAAAAAAGGCCGAGAAAAATATTAGCTTGAGTACATACATCTATATATGTTTGAATCGTGGACTTGAAAAATAGTGGTGAAAGTGATAATTGGAGGGCCGAGAAAAAAAACACAAAATAAAGCAAGTGTAACATCTCAAATTATCAACATAGTTTCGTGGGCATCTTTCAATGCATTTTGACGGGTGCCAGCAATTTTTTTATAAAAAATATTTTCAGCAGTTCACAGAAAATGTTGCTGTTTACATGTTTGAGGTCGAAGAAACGAATGGGGAGGAATATATTTTTGGGGGGGGGGTTAATTTTTAAGTAGGAGTGGGTGAAGAGTTTATATCTGTGTAGGTGAGAGTGGTTTGGGATGAAACTGGTCCGTGAAAGGCAAGGTCAGAGGTTGCTTGTTCTCCGTATCTTAGATATGAAATGACAGAGAGAGGAAAGTGTCGGGACTAAAATGGTAAGCTCTCAGAAAAGTTGTTTTTTTTTTTTAAATTTTATTATGGAATGGGATGGAGGTGTCTAGCATTTCATGAATCCGTGTTAGTATTTGTGGGTCAGGGATGAAGTTGAGTGTTGTTTTTCACTTAGTCTTTTTGATTGATGGTGGGTGAGATTTCTTTTTCTTTTTTTGAATGGTACAAACACATACATAACATACACACACACACACACACACACACATATATATATATATATATATATTGGAGTAAGGATTCACTTCACAAACACATCTATGTTTCTGTCCTGTTTGAGCAACTTCAGGCAAATGATTTGGTTTATTTCAGATTCTTATTTGAGATACATTTTGGGGGTCTATTATGGTAGATGTTAGGATCTTAATTTTAATCTTTTTATATACTATCTATAAATATTTGGGTTTTGTGGTTGGGCGGTTATTGCTGTATTTTCTGTTTTATCTAATGGAGATGTATGTCGGTTGGTATTTATAAATTATATACCGGGGGTACGGTATAGGTATTATCGTTATCAATCCAAACAAAATCATTAAAATGCTCTCAAAATGAATATAAACTAGACTAATACATAATTTCTCAAATGAAACAATATTCAAGCATCATAGAAATGAATATACTGAAGCCCTAAAAAAGAATGGTTTTACCGAAACGAACTTCAAGTATGATAAAAAAAAGTCAAATCCAATAGTGGAAATCATAGCAACAACAAGAAATAGAGGTATTATTTCTACTAGCAACACAAATCGAAAAATTGAATATCAAACAATCTTTCAAGGGCATCCCCATTCCCAGCAAACACCACTATCCAATATAGTTATTGGAAGAAACAGAAAATTTTATCAAACTCATGAGGGTAGGAAAACCTTTTTCTATGCTAATCAACCCTATAAACAAAACGAGGAAAGAGATCTTCTCGGCTTTAGAACACAGAAAAATCCCAGCTCATTGCAAATTATTGGAAAAATTTGAACAGGACCCCCTTACAACCACCACCAGTATCAAATTCAAAAAACATTCAAGCCCGTATCAGAACATTTAAACAAAAAAAGTTAACAGAACTAATCAGTAAATATAATAATGAACTCGTGGGAAAAGATAAGAGTAACAATGCATATGAAATGAACTATCAGTCGTACAACAAACTCCCAACCAACAACATCACACAACACTACAAAAAATGAAATACAAAAAAAAACAAAAAAAAACTGAATGTGAAGCAATTATAAATAAGGAGGGAAAAACATCACTGACACATTAAGTATCAGTGATCTTTTTGGAAAATTACAAAAAAAAAATGCATACATACTCATGAAGGACCGTAAACGTGATTTCATAAACCAACCCAGAACTAGACTTATCAACCTCAGTAAATCACAGATAGGAAAAATTAGTGAGGAAATATTTGAAATCATAAGCAATAACACCCCAAAACAATTACAACTAAACGAATCGATAAATACTAATGAGGCCATTACTTGGTTTAGTAACACCAAGAAATAATACTTGTGCTTTTGTACAACTCGACATTATGGACTTCTACCTCTTCATATTCAAAGGAATCTCTGAGGAAGTCATGAAATTTGCAAATATGTATAGTAATATTAACAACAGAGACATAGAAAAAATCAAACATTGTAGACAGGCAGTTCTATTCTACAATCAAGAACAATGGACTGGAAAACATTTACGATTTTGATGTTCCTATGGGCAAACTCAATTCAGCCGAAATGTCGGACCTAATCGGTTTGTATGTTTTATATGAACTCACCAGAAAACTGGATTCTAAAAAAATCTAGGACAATACCGGGACGTCTGCCTACTGATCGTAGAAAATAGCAACGCACAAAAAGTGGAAATATCTTAGATTACCCCATAAAAGAAATAAAAGAATTGAAATTCAAAGTCAAAATCAAGGCCAGTACTAAAGTTCTACATTTTTCAGATGTCACTTTTATCTTAAATGATAAAATCCATAAACCATAAAGACAGAAATGCTATAATAAGATACATTGATACAATTTCTAACCATGCAAATATAATCAATAAAAAGGTCCCCAAATCAATAGAAACTAGACAAGTATATAATCCCTCAAATGAAACAATATTCAACAATGTTAGAAATGAATAAACTCAAGCCCTAAAGAACGGCTATTTCACCGAAATAATCATTAAGTTTGACAAAAAAGTCAAATCCAATAGAGAAAACATAGCAAAAAAAAAAAAAAAATTGGAAGTCGAAAAATCATCTGGTATACACCACCATTCAATTTACAAGTAAAGAGCCAACTTGGGAAAAACATTCATCCAATTGATTCCTCCCCCAAGCAACCCACCGAGTAAAATATTTAACAAGAACAAATTGAAAATTAGCTGTAGTTGCACCGAAAAATTTGACAATAAACTCATTACAAAACAAAACAATAAAGTAATTAGCGATGTCATAAAACAAATGTCTCAAATTGAACATTGTATACCGAGCCGAAATATCAACCGAATAGAAACCGTCAGTAGTGAAATATTATATTGGAATATCAAAAACACGCTTTAAACTTAGATTAACCAAACACGTCTCATCTTTTACAAGCGAAAAATACGAAAATAGTACATCACTGTCGACAAATTATTGGAGACTGGGTGATAGCAATCTTAATCCTACAGTAAAAAAGAAAATATTATAACAAACGCACATATGCTAGAACATTGAAACTCCAGATGTGCCTAAACAAGATATTCTAAATCATCCTTTTGGCAGAAAAACAAACATAAAACAGAGTTATAAAAGAGAAAAAATGAAATAATGTTAAAATGCTGGCATTGCTCAAAATTTCAATTAACAAACATGACTCAATAGCCCACAGATATATTGAGAATAACCACCATAGATATCTTATTCACACAGCCACCTTGAACAACTCTTCAATTAACATAATTGTCTCAGGCATGAAGAAGCAGACCGGACCCAATATAATCAAATAACAACTAAGGTTATATAAAAGGGAAGTCTAACATTGGGAAATAGGTTTAAGTAATAATAAAATTCAGAGAGGAAACATACCACAAAAGTACTGATACATCAACCACACTCTGATAACGGAAACTTCCTCACCATACCTCTCTGATTTATAATTTATAACTACCTACAGACGTATATCCCCATTAGAGAAAACTAAAAAAAAATATAGCCAGCAATAGCAAACCACTAAATTAAAACATATATGAACTGTATATAGATAGAATAAAGAAAATGATCCTACCACTTAGAATAATAGACACCCTACAAAAGATTGTCCCAAATAAAAAATCTAAGATAAACCAAATCATTCACCTGAAAACGCCCTAACAAGACAGAAACATAAACGTACTCATGTAGCAAAACTTACTCCATAATATTTTAGCTCTATTCTAAATCAACTAATGTTTAACGTTGTATCGAGCACTTTATGAAATTGACCCATCATACATATCATACTGCATTTGTATTGTGATATATGCACGCGCGCGTGTGTGTGTGTGTGTGTGTGTGTTCTTATCTATATGAAAAGCCTCTAGGAATGGCCAGTGGATCCAACATATCAACTAATGGAATTATGATAATATCATTATCAGCGTAGTACCCACAAAATGACATGATTATCTACGTGAGTGGCACAGCAATGCATAACATTACACGATTTGCACACTCTGCCTTAGGTGGAAAATAATGTCATTTCCTGGCATATCTGTTTGGATGAAAGTGTAGTGTCTGTGAGCTCATTTAAAAGTGTTACATAATCTTTTGCACCCCCCTCCAATGCAAAAAATTATTCCAGATGAGACGTATTAGGTATTGCCGAGGGAGCATCGCTGAAAGTAGATACTCCAGGCACCATTTCTAAAGTGAACGATAGTGGTCATTTAGTGCGTGTTTGCGTACCCGAAATTGGTGAAATCGGATGGAGGACAGACTGGGTTATTTAAAGGATAATAATTGATGGGATCAAACCGTGGAAACTAATTTATTGCTCGTGTTCGTGGAATTGCTTGTGTCTGAAGATTTTTGTGTAATTATCTGGCCCATAGAGGACTTTCATTTTCTCCAGTATTATAGAGGGATACTTACAACACACGGTTATATACATACTCCCTTCATTCCTATTTGCTGAGCTTAGGAATATATATATATATATATATATATATATATATATATATATATATATATATATATATATGTGGGTGGGTAGGTGATTGTGAATTTGTGAGCGTGCATGTGAGTGTATACTTTAAAAAATACTGGTATGCATTCAAATATGTATTTACCCTATCATTCATGATATTCATACCAATCAATCAATCAATCAATCAATCATGAATATATATATATATATATATATATATATATATATATATATATATATATATATATATATAAAAGAGAGCTTAGTTGTAAAGGATTTCGTCTGGTAAGTAAAGAAACTGTTAACCTGATGGATTATTATGCCGTTTCTTTCAATTAATTCCAGACGGACGCTTCACGTCGATTGTTGTCATCAGTTGGTGTAAATAAGAGCAGTACTTGTTTGAATCAATTGTTTGCCTTTCCAGAAGAAGAATTCTCTCAAAGCTCATCAAATGCATAACATCATGTTATTTGGATAAAGACCGATCTTTGGTATCGTTGATGGTGCTTCATTTGGCTTAATTCACTTCTCTTGCCATTTGCTTTATTGCAAAGTTTCCACTTTTCATTGTCAGTCAAGTCAAAACAAACAATTTTCGTTACTTTTAAAGAGTGTTTTTTAATGCCCAAATGCAGTTTATTATTTGTTTTTCATTCTTTCTATAAGTGTGGACGCCATACATCAAAGCGACAAATATAACCAAGTTGATTTAAGTGATTTTCACAGTTTGATCCCGATATATTGAGTATGTTTGCTTTTTGTTAGATCGTATAACGTTGATTATTTTCGAGTAATTTCTCGATTTGATCACCATCTACTTCAACTGGTCTATTCGACCATGGACCATCGTTTAATGAGAAATCCCATGCACAAAACTATGCTACTTAATTCACTTCTCCTGCCATTTGCTTTATTGCAAAGTTTCCACTTTTCATTGTCAGTCAAGTCAAAACAAACAATTTTCGTTACTTTTAAAGAGTGTTTTTTAATGCCCAAATGCAGTTTATTATTTGTTTTTCATTCTTTCTATAAGTGTGGACGCCATACATCAAAGCGACAAATATAACCAAGTTGATTTAAGTGATTTTTACAGTTTGACCCCAATATATTGAGTATGTTTGCTTTTTGTTAGATCGTGTAACGTTGATTATTTTTGAGTAATTTCTCGATTTGATCACCATCTACTTCAACTGGTCTATTCGACCATGGACCATCGTTTAATGAGAAATCCCATGCACAAAACTATGCTAACAACTTTTGACGCGTTTGATCATTCACAGTAACTTCTCAATAAATTGCACATGCATTTTTAGTGTTTGAATCACTGCTTTCATTTCTCTTCAAATGAAAAGGAATATAACATACCAAACTTGTTTATTTTATTCAAATTTTCAATGTTAGAATCAATTAACGAAAATACGCTAATTTTGACCACGTTTTCTTGGAAGAAATACACGCAATTAAGGTTTTCAAAAAGGTTGCTTTTCGACGGCTGCCTTAACCCAGAATTAAACGCTACTTATGTCATCCAGCTACCAAAACTGCAATCTTTTTGGGCCAACCCAATCTCAATATTGAATTTGAAATTATCATTTATCAAACTGAAGTGGATCCGAAACATCTAGTCATATCAGACATAGTAAAATATACTTTTAATTAACTAAATACTAGCAAAGCACTTCTTGGCTTTTTTTTTTAGCAGAAAGATTCTGATATAGCGGACTTTTCGTTGTGCATGTGCCATGTAACTTCTTTAGAGATCATTTCCAGTTCATTTGGCAAGTCCATCATTTGTCAGACTCTCTGATCTTTTCCGACGTTTGCAGGAAGAAAAATGGAACCTTTTTTTCTTCAGGATTCCAATTACTGAGATCAGGTGCTTTTAGTGATCGATTTGTGTAAATCATGCGTCAAAAGCTTCGAACTTGTGTAATTGTGATGGTCACACTATGATTTCAATATCAAGGTAAACAAAAGAAGCAACAGAGTATTCAAGGAAGAATAGATATGTTCAAAACTTTTCAAGCCTGGTAAAAGGACATTCGTTTGATAGAACCAGCATCAAAGTCATTGGTAAATACGAATACAAATATTTTGATAACTTCTCTCCAGTATATTTGTTATTGGACTGATGACCTGCTAAGACAAGTTACTTCGTCTGTGGCACTGGAATGTCGACCTAATTAGACGAATTGTCGTCCATGGCAGCGAACAAGCTAAAGGAGACTAATCAAACTTCCTATTCTTATTAGAATACGTACGTCATTGATATAAGAAGCCTTGGCCTCAAAAATATCTATCTTGATCGCTGGTTTCAAAATAACAAACAGTTTGCTCAAGAAACAGTTTCTTTATTTTTTTGTCAAGCTCAGTTGTTCAGGGTTTTCCATATTCCCACGTTCTTCACGTGAAAACGGGGATATACATATATAAGCACCAAGACCGTCCGATGCAACATATACTTGAGGACTATCGTAGAATAAACCGGTCGAATCATTGTGTTGAAAACATCATGGATGATGATAGCTATTTGAAGAATGTGTTCAATATTGTATAATTCATCGAGGAACTCCTGAGAGCATTCAATGAAAATATCCCTGTTTTTCTCGCAAGGAAGGGGGGTAAGTTTTATTGTCTGTAGAGGCACAGCGGAGTCCATTCAATTTTGAGAAGAGTCTTTAACATTTGAAGTTTCGTTCGATCAATCGAATCCCTTTCTCCCATCTTCGTTGTAAAGTAACGTTTCAGCCAATCTACTCATCAATCCTCATTGAGAGTCTGATTAAAAAAAAGCATCGAAAAATTTTTCCCTGTTGTGATGGCCCGATCAAGGATATAAAGAAAAGATTGATCTAAGGAATACCAGATATTGACACCAAAAACCTCGTTGTATGCACAATTTAACATCTTTCTGACATACATTGGAAGGATAAATCTAGTTTCATACTAAGGTACATATTCATGCTATTCATCTTCATTCAATTTTTGTTGCTTTTTATGGTAACTATTCTCAGGCCTATTCCCCATGGCTGTGAGTAAATAAACGTCTCGGATTAGAATGAAAAAAAAATACACCTACACATCTACACAGAAATGGTCAGCTCCACCACACGCGAACACATGCACGTGCATGTGCAAGCACGGAAGTAGCAATACCTTGCTTTGCCCATCTCGACCGGAAACAGCCGAGAGGCATCCGATATGTAATAGCGTGAATTGCCGGACATTTCCGATTTGACACTGTCGAAATTATCAGAAGTTTTCAAAGCTGAATCGAAATAGGGTGACCAAAACGGAAATTACTGGAAACTTCCGACATGACTGATCGGAAACTGAGGAACCTTTCCGGTCTTGCCGGACAAAAAATCAGCCTGTTTTTATTTCTTAAAATGTTTCAACACAAAAAATGAAGACAGATTGAATTCCAATCACACCGAAGAGAATTTTCATTTCGTGTGTTGGTTTAGTTTATTCGATGTTGCAGATCGAAAACCAGGAACCGTAAGCATCAACTGCAGGGAGAAGCAGTGGATATTGTATTTTCGGGGGTTAACACTAATAATACTCGCATTGTCACTCAACTACACCTCATATTGCAAGAGAGTAACTGACAAATTATCTTTGGCAGTGGGTCACCAACCTTCTTGAGACTTTTGTGAGTATCTAATTTCTGTATGCACACAAGTATTTTGAATCCTGTTAATGCGTTTTGAAAACAATTTTTGTTGCTTTTACTTGCAATCTTACCTTTGACAGTTTGACCACTCAGTACCGATTTCTGACATCTAGACGCAACCAAAAATATTTGGATCTAGATTGAAAACATGTAAAATGGCCAGACTGAGCAATCAGTTGAACCCGACATCAAATTGGCAACACTGAACAAAGGACGTAACAAACTTTTCTCCATGTCAATCAGTGACGGTGATATCACTCCATCAGACCCCTTCTTAACTGTTTTTTTTATTTAAAAAAAGCTCCTTTTGACCTTTTGAGCCTTATTCTAATAGTTTTTTCAATAACTAATGTTTCTAGATGTTTTTACGCTTTTCATGTGTTTTCTGGTGACATCATAAATATGATTTATTCTTACCATATTCATTCTTCAATTTTTTTTAATTGACTTCAAATTTTGACGCTGCAGTTGTTCAATGATTGACTGTAATATAGAGTTATATGAAACTTTGTTAAAAAGCGTAATATTTCATTTGTAGCCCACCCCTAAGAACTGTCGATTCAACACAGTCATTTATATTTTTTGCCTCAAGCGTGAATCGAAAGTCTAAAAAAAAGAGTTCTCTACAATATTGTTGCACGCATGAATCTCGAAATGAAAAAAAAAAAACGATAATAAGGATAATAATGCTTTTTCTATTTTTTTTGACAGCGCGTAAGTAATTGCTCTATCAATTATTCGTGACAAACAATGTGTGAATGCGTGTGTGTGCGTGAGTGTATTCGATGAAGTATTAGTCTTTCATCAATTTATTGGGATCCAGACATAGATTTTCTTATGAGTAACAAGAAAATTAACAAAAAAAAACAAAAAAAATAATCATCTTTAGCAAAACTTTTATACACAAACTCTCTCACACACACACACACACACACACACACACACACACACACATATATATATATATATATATATGTATTAACACATGTATATATATATGTATAATAATTTGATTGTATTCCTCATGATAAAGCATGCATTTTGTCATGTTTTGTCTTTCTGGGGGCTAAATTTGGGGAAATCATTTTTTTAAGAGGAATAGATCATAAAATGAATCGAACCAAAACATTTTTTATCAGTTTGAATATTTGTAAAAAGTACTATATATCTCTATCTATCTATCTATCTATCTATCTATCTATCTATATATATATATATATATATATGTATATATATAATAACTAGCTAATAAATATAAACTACTATACATGAACTAATAACATACATATACGTATATATTGATAGTGATATATACATATATAACTACGTAAAGCATTATATATGCATCTATGGTAATTATGTGAGTGTTAATTAAACACTTTGATAATGAAATAAATACCTATTCCAATAAAATCGAATATGAAAAGCTTATTAGTGTGAAAGCCAACTTTTCAAGAGAATTGCACACAACCCACCTTATTTTGGCAATTCATTCACTTTTTTTCTACTTGTCAGTTTTCTAACGCATGAACAATGCCAGCAGGTATGTAAAGTCATGCTTATTTCATACTTTGAATATCTTCATAAACCAGAGAATGTCATTTTTGCCACCGATGAACTAATCCAGTTGAGCTTTGAACATAATTTTCTGCTAATTCACGTCCATTTCTTGAGCTTTTCTGCTGCCCAGGAAACGCAGTTATCTCCTTTGCAGCCTTTTGTACTGCCACCTGTGATCTCGACCATTGGCATACTACGCATGGTTCGTATCTCTCTTTCAACATTCGATCGCCTTCGGCAGCATTCTGGATCACCTTCTGCTTTATTCGATAACATTTCAACTCGATAAAATTTTAGTGTACATCCTACAGACAGGTAGGTTTTTCTTATATCTCTCCTGCAGTACGTTCGGGTGCCATTATGCACTTTCTATTTTTTGCATGTTTTCGTTTAAGCTTCATAAAATCGATTTTTATCCATTCAGTTCTTCTCAGGGTGCAACGTATTGTTTAAATATGAGAATCAAAATTGACCTGACCCCAATTGACCTATAGAGGTTATCAAGGGTCATTTCATTGTTCTTGGTATCAAGTTATTCTTGTTGACAAGTTTTCAGCTTGTAGGTGCAACAGTTGAGGCTATAAAACATAATAAAACAAGCATTATCCGTCTTTTTGATAATATATATATGTGAGTTTTGCGGTGTGGGTGTAAGATAATCCGACAAAATGGTAATTGTAATTAGCAATTGTGGAAGTCACTATGTAGTCATTTCTATAGCACGCAAATGATTCTAAACTGCCCTTATATCCGAACGCAAAATGATTACTCAAATATTTGAATAAAGACCTCAACTCAGGACGAAAGCAAATAACCAGCACACTCGAGGAAAATGGAAACCTAACAACAGACAGAGACAGAGACTGGACCAGACAACATCACCATCGACCTATTCCGAAAAGTGGGTAAAATCAACACTAGGAAACTGGCCGTCCTCTTCAACTTATGTCTAAAACACAGTAAAGTCCCAGACGATTGAAACACTGCTATCATAATGCTTTGATATAAAAAAGGAAATCCGAAAGACATCAACAACTACAGGCCTATAAGCCTACTCAACTGTGTATACAAATTTTTCACAAAGATCATCACCAACCGAATCATGAAAACCAGCCACGTGAACAAGCTGGCTTTAGAAGAAACTACTCGACCATGGACCACCTGCATTCGATAAATCAGCTGAAAGAAAAAGCAGCTGAATATAAACTACCACTCGCCGTAGCATTTATCGACTTCAAAAAGGCGTTTGACTCGGTAGAAATCCCTTAGGTCATGGAGGCCATCAGTCGGCAAGGTGCAGATCCAGTATATGTTGAAGTCTTGAAACATTTATATAATCACAGCAGCTCCTTTATCAGATTACATAAAGACTCAAACCCCTTTCGGCTCCAGAAAGGAGTAAGACAAGATGATACCAGCTCACCTAAATTCTTCACAACCTGCCTCGAGATGATCTTCAGAAGACTAGACTGGAAGATTAAAGGAATTAAAATAGAAGGCGAGTATCTGAGCAACCTCAGATTTGTAGACGACATTGCTCTTTTTGCAGAGAACCTACACGACCTCCAACTAATGATAGATGAACAAAATGAAGAGAGAGAAAGAAAGTTGACCTACACATGAACTTCAGTAAGACGAAGATCATGTGCAACAACCACATTAAAGATAAAAACATTAAGATCAAAATTGAGTTCACAGAACTGGAGGAAGTAGATCGTTAGGACAACGAATCTCCATGAGACCCTCAAGAGAAAATGAAATCAAGCGAAGAATCAATCGATGGACATCACAACTCATGAAATGGATCCCCCGAGATCACATGCGCAACCAAGGCCAGCAGGATATTAGATGGAGAGACGAGCTAGAAAAATTCAGGAAGTACTGGCTCCGCGACACCCATAATAGAGAAGTGTGGCAAATCCTGGGGAAGGTCTATGTCCAACAACAAACGTTAAAAGACTGATGATGAAATAGCGAAGACACTAAACACTCTAATTTTTAAACAAAACCATGTGAAAATATCAGATAATCTGTTTGTGTGTGTGTGTGTGTGTGTGTGTGTGTGTGTGTGTGTGAAATTTGACAATATAATAAAAAGAAAAAGACTTGAGACATCTCAATTTTGTTCTTATCAGAGAGTGTAATAGCTTACGTACGTTTCACGCGTCCAAGTTTTTTTTTCAGAACTTTGAAAGCAAAAGTCACTCCATTGAATCAAATTAAGGGAAGTACATCCCAAATCAAGAGTCATTTTAGCTTGATAATGACCAAAAACACCGGCAGACTACACAGAGCTTACATCGAACAACATGATATTCAGATGCAGTAGTGGACAATTCGATCTCTAGATCTAACCCCTTCTGACAAGGCAATGAAACTAAAATTCGATGCAATAATCCTACAAAAGCAATTAATCCCAATAATAAGAAGTCTGGTTATTCATATTGGCTGCATGATGTATCCGGGGTGATGAATAAAAAAAAATGGGAAACGGGCGATTAATTAGTGAATTCTCTATCTCACCTTTTGTTGGACAGAAGTCGAAAGTATGAATTTCAAAAAACAAGCTTGAATGCTACTGGTCACAAACAAAGGGTCCAATTTAACATAAACTTACATTGAAATCCCCACAAAACAAATTATTTTCGATGAATTTAAAAAAAAAGAAGTTTTCTAGATTTAATAATGAGTGAATGTTCAAATGTTCAGCTATCTACCCCCATTGATGCAGCCTGTATGTGTGATAGATATGTAGTCAGCTTGACAATCAGCTAGTCCAACCTAAACACTGAATAAATCTATATTGACAGTTTTAATGCAAGTTTTGGTTGGCAGTGTCTCCTTTTGAGTGGGTGTTAGCGAAAATCTTATAAAGATCAGTGATACATTTCTTTTGGCCTTTTAGAGCAGAATTATTTGAAACATGTGAAAAATGATGTCTTTACACAGTAGTAGCGAAATAAAACGATCCCCTCTTTTGATACACGAGAGCAACTTATTTACGAATTTTAAAATAACGAAAAGTAAAAGTTTGATATAAAATTAGCGAAACGAAACAAAATGATCAACTATATCTGTAGTTAGAAGCTGTCAGCTTTTATATTTAGCTAGTTCTTAAACCTCTTCATGGTACAAGTTAAATCTTTGTCGTCAAATTAGATGTCCAGACTGAATATGTTGTAACTGTTTGATACTAAATCCTGATGGTACAATGAGATTTTCTTCTCGGAACAATTATCTGTCGTGTTGATCAACTATTCTCGATACTTATTTAGTCATAATTTCATGATTGTCAAAGACAGACCTCGCAAATCTCTACTGTTATGTTAAACGTATGGTCCAAAATACACAATACATCACGTTCCTTAAGCTCACCCTAGCTATCGGCAGAACAATGTCAACTGTCAAGAACAAGAGGATCTCACTGTTTTTCAAAACGTTGGTCTACGACCAGTGCGTCCTCCTGATAGTCACCTACGGTGTTGAAACATGGATCATGCTTAACATCACACCATAGGAGAGCACACTACATTAATAGGCCAACAGAGATATCATAGAAACCATAAGAAAAGTCAAATGGCATCAGGCAGACCACATTGCGAAAATGTCTGAAGATTGTTGGACATCACAGATCATAAATACGATTTTCTAAGATCATATGCGAAATTGTGGTCGGCAGAAGACAAGATTGCGAGTCGATTTAAACAGATTCAGAAAACATTGTCTTCGTGACGACCGGGAGTGAGAAATTTGGCGAATTTTTGGCTACAATGTATGGTCAAAAAAGGCCTTCGAAAGATTGATGAGGATGATCGAAAAAAGTGAGGAGCATCACGTGATAACAGACGTACGGGTTGTCATCCAACCCTTCAAAGCCAGTCTGGCTGGCTATTTATATAGGTATATATCACGCGTACAGGCCGCACCAATGGAGCTGGAGGGATCAAAATTTAAACATTCACTCCTTACTACATAAAAAAAAAACCCCAAAAAACAAAAAAACAAAAAAACAGTTTTTCTGTTCCCTCTCTATTTTTCCTCCTAGTCAGATTTTAGTGCAGGGTTCAATTTGCAGTGTAAGTTTATGCTAATTTAGTCCCTTAGTTTGTGCGAGGCAGCAACTACTCATGTTTATTTTTTGGGTGATACTTTCGGTGATATTTTAGTAATTATTTCCCAAATTAAAGGCGAGAGGAGTTTACTTATGCATTAATTACCTTTTTTTCCAATTACCGATTGATCATCCCCAATACAACCTGCTGCCAAAATACATCGGCCACATGATAGTTTTATTGAGCAACTAATCAGGCGTGTTATTGTATGTGATTGCTGCGGACTAATTTCCTTGTCTTTGTTGTTGTTTTTGCAGGAATAACAAACAACAGAGGACGAGGAAATTAGTCTGAACCAATAACAAACAATGAAAGACTACATTAGTTATTTTATGATTTTATGATCATTTTTTTTATTCATAGTATCTTTAGTTTGTTATGCATTTTATTTCATATTTCCATAAGGTTTATGTATTCTATTTTGTATTTATTTTTCAATATTGCAAACTTCAATCCTTCATTTTATATCATATAAGTTTATTTCAAAATTTGACTGATACAAAATCACATTGATTTATTTTTTTCCATTTTAGTGTTGGTTTGAGGTTGCTGTCGGTTAGTCTCCAATGATATGTCAACAGTGATGTACTCTTTTTATATTTATCGTAAGTAAATGGTGATGTATGGTTGGCTAATCTTAGTTTAAAGGGTTGTTTTTGATATTCCTATATAACAATTCACTTGTAAGGCTTTCTCCTGGCGTGATCTTAAGCTCTAATATATCATTTGATTTCTTATATTATTACATTTGAAGTATTTTTCTGGATAACTTTTTCATCAGTGATAATTTAGATAAGAAATAAGTATTACTCATAAGATTGCAGGGACCGTTATGAATTTTAAGCGGGGGGGGGTCAATATTTGGCAAATCTTCCATATAGCGATGTTCACTTTCCAATCGATTCTGACAGAGATCTTTGAAGAATAAAAACAAAAAAAAGCTTTCTCGATTTGACAATTTATCTTTACGAATTCTTTTTCAAGAAATCTAGCGTTAAGAAAATGTATGTCTTGTTATGTTGCTTGCAAAAAATGGTTCTTCTAGTGTAATGTTCCAATTTTTAACACCCAGGCTTAATTAATTAGAAGTACAATGGCTGTTTATTCGAATGCTTATGACAGGTACTATACAACAATATATACTAATAGATATATCAGAGGTACACATTTATCACGAATTTTCACGAATTTAAATCACCTTTTCATGATTGATAAAAAGCTCTCATATTACCATTGAATCTTTTGTCTGAAATTTAAAAAAAAAACTTTTCTGCAAGAAAGATTATGCATTTATGCATTTCAACTCATAAATTGTATATTCGTTTGTACTCGTGCTGGTATAGTCTTTAGTGTTGCAAGCCATTGTCAGTGAGTTTTATGATGTGCTCACCTTAGTCTAGCCAACGTTAACCCTTGTATGTCACTGTGAGTTTTAATGGGTGCAGTAATATTGTGGCCCTCTGCCAAACTAAACTTGGGACATAACCTATGTGTAAGTCCTGAACACGAGTAAATTCAATCCCTCACTGTTATGGTTTTGTGACTGACTGTGATCAGCTTAGTAGTATTTCCTGTCGGACATGTGACATGAAATAGTGGCTTCCAGGTTAGTCTTGCTGGCAACTGCAACTAATTTCTGCGCTCGTTTGATGCCGTCATTTCATTGTATGCTTGAGGTGATCAGTTGAAAAACTAGAAAATGGGTAATCAATCAAAAAGTCATTTTTTTGGCTGTTGGAAAGAGACCACTAATAAGACTGTATTTTCAAAACACAAGCATGACTGCAGTCGGAAAAAGAGTAAGGGGTAAATTTAGCATTAAATTACATTATTAATCTTGTGAATATTAAGTGTTTCTCTCTCTAGCCCTCAAGCCAGACCCACTTGAAAAATGAAAAACCTACGTTGATTGTTTTGGTTGACGGTCTCTCAATTATATTCCTTGCATTTTTTTTTGCAAATTCATATAAAGAAAAACTTGATTAAGTCTTATAAGGCCTGAGATAGGATAATCTGTTTTCTATTGTCACTGATTGTGATCCAGGGCAATGAAAGGGTTAAATGAAACCTTTTTGAGAATTGTTTCATTGGTGTCTATTCCTTTTCCCATTAATTATAATTGATTACAGTTGAAATGAATATCAAAGTTGTGCAGCCTGAATGTAGCATTTCAACTTAACACAGGGACATTACTGTGTATGAATAAACATACACTCTCCACTGGGATGTACTGTGTGGCAGCTGTATTCACAATTACCAACAGCATTCCCGCAGCATCCCCATTTTCTATAATTCTTTATACTTTTAGACTGTCTAGTCTAAATGATACATTCACCTTGTGATAACGAGAGATTTTTCCAATTAAGAGTTTCATATAATATAACGCAATTCATAATCATTCTATTTGATCACATTTCTTAATAACATGACATTTCTTACTAACACGCTAAAAATGAAAAGTTGCTGCTTATATATATATATATATATATATATATATATATATATATATATATATATATATATATATATATATATATATATATATATGCAGGACTTCTCAATTCAGTGTGAATTGTTGTTCTGCCAATTTTCAAAAAATAAATTCCCCTTGTTTCGTCATAAGATAACGTCACCTTTTGTGAAGCTAAAAGACATTTGCAAAAATAAATAAATAAATAATAAAACAATCCTTGTCTGTATTCTTTAATCAAATCTGCAACAAAAGACGAGGAAATTAGTTTGCCAGAGCCATTACAATGAATACCACACCTTGACAAAAAAATCAGACAAAAATTAGTTCTCATTATTCTTCAAATGATGACACTACTTAATTTGCACCTGCAAACTTAAAAGGTCATATTTTATCACGATAATATAGCAATGGGGAAAATAGGACAATGAAGCTGTGAACAAAACATTGACATCAATCTGCACTTTCAATAAATGACAGAATTTTAACAAGCTTGGCTGCAGCAGTGTCAAACTCCACCTCTACTTTTAATCCAACAGGTTATGATTACTTCAACTTTTGAATTGTATATATCATAAGTAAACGTGTATATTTGCCAATTTGGATCAGTTGGTAAGAGAGCTGCTTATTGATAACTTTGCAGTAAGAAAATGTCAATTTTATTCATCGCCTTAGCTTTACGTAACAGGACGGACAAACAAAAATGAGTTTACTCCCCTGAACGAGGTAAAGATTGTTGTTGATGTTCTTACGGTAGGAAAACAAAGTCAAATCCAGCCTTCGACTTGAGCGGTAATTTGATAATTATCCATGCGACGTTTTCTGTTTGTTTCACCGTCCGGAACAACAGATTTTTCAATTCGATGGTAACAATTTTAGCCGATATAATACATCCTGTCTATTATTTGAAACAATGGCCACTAAAGATGAGGAATGAGAGTTCATACCTTGTCGGAGATTTATTCTTTTTTCCGATTTGTGCTGCTTTGTTAACGAAGCAACTAACGAAAAAACGAACAAAAATGATAGGATTCTATTTCAACTACCTGGATCGTTAACCTAAGGAGCATATTCTCAATATTTGAACGCGTGAACAGAGTCCATAATTGTCGTTAACTTGTCCGTTTTCGAGAATTGGGCTCTGTTAGTGGTCACCCATAAACAAGGAGACCAGGTTTGGTCCGAGATATTAAGAATCGGATACAGGAGGAACAGATATTCTTGGAAATTTTATGCAGATTGTTATTGAAAGAGCAAGAATTTGTTAAGTTTGAAAATGACAGGATTTGAAATAAACAAATTTCTCATACACAGTTAAATTCCCCTTGAAAATATAATTCATTCGCTGAAACAGTTTTTAAAAATTCATTAAAACTAAGAGGATATGAATGTTTTGATCTCTATGCGACTTTTGCACCACCCTGTAGAATGACAAACTTGGACCTGGATAAAAAGCAATGGAAATAAGATGGTAGGAAAATTAGCCGAAAATTAATGATGATTGCAAAAGACCTTGATGCATTGATACAAATGATGGCTGTGTGTGACCGTGGATCAGTATTTCTTAAGCATGGATACAGGTAGTTGAATTCTAATCTGAATTTTTCATTTAATATTCTACGAGTTATGCGATTTATATACATTACTGAATCTTGTATGAGTTGACCTCTGACTTGGGACAAAGAAATCGTTAGAAACTTCATACCATAAACGAAAATAATTTGAGAGATAACAATTGTCAACGAGAAAGTAACCATATGATGATATGTCATCTTGAATATGTCTGTTTTTATATTGTGTTTGATTATTTTAATAGTGGAAAATATTTTGTCGAGTTGTCTAAATATTTTTTATTATTTTGTGAAGAGTAATTATCATTCCAAGTGTTGCCAAAATTGAGAAAAGGTTTGCTGAAAAATGTATGATAGTAAAGCAGTATTAGTTGGTAGAAGGGGACTAATTTTCCTTTCCTAATCCTGTTCAGCCAATCATATCAGGGAAATGAGAGTATCGTAACTGTTGATGGCATGGAGGATGGAATCGGTGAACTTGAACAATCCCTGTTGGAGGATTTTCATTTTTACTCCCCTGAATTTGGTGAAGATTGCTCTTGTTGTTCTGGTTGTTTTTGTTGTTCTTGTTACGACAAAAAGTCTTATTCTTGACAACAGTTTGTATTCACTATTGAAGCCCCCTTGAATCCATTTTCTCTCTCAGGCATGGGTAGTTCAACTTGTGCATCGGGCTTGCAAAATCCACAATTGTTACAAGCAATAATTGGTTTTTCATGGATTTTTTCAGAGATATAGACTAAATGATTGCTTTATATATTGCAAGACAACTGGACAAAAACCTTTCAAAAACGACCCTCGAAAAGCTCAATATTGTGTGTTTCGAAGATTTCCCCTATCCTCCATATTCTCCAGACATGTATGTCATCTACTAATTACGTTCTTTTTTAAAAAAAACTTTTGGACAATATTTGCAATTGTTTGGCAAGAATTACTATTCGCAACTGTACCATGACCCTCTTTCTTCTGCATCTTTGGAACTCATAGATCCATTTCAGCACTTCAGAAACGCTCTGAATAAGCACTTTCACCTAATGTGTCATCGAAACTTATGAATACCAATGTCATTTTTTTATCTCACTATTCCAATCCAAACGGAAGGTATACGTTAGAACTTCGTAGACTAATGACATACACGTGAGCTACCACCATAGAGATGCAATATTTTGGATCTCAGATTTGATATCTGGAAGTGTATATTAAAGCTGAAAGTCACTGGGCAGACAACCTAATTTAAGAAAAACCAACAAACTAAATCAGTAAAAGCAAAAATATGTCACCAAAAGTCGTAGATCAATTTAGAAATCAAATTACGAATAGATTAAAAACTCATATTCTAGGCTACAATAACACAATATTTATCAATTTAATATTTAATTTCATAATTCTAAAAATTGATTTTTGTTACCGAATTCACTAGAGTACAATTCGACCTTTAATATAGTGCTACTCCCATTTTACATATCTATAACAGTAATATATTTTATCTTCTTATCGCAGCAAATTAAAGAACCCATAAAACATAACACAATAAAATGAAACACAAACACTAAAGCTGATCTCAGTCAGTCACAAAACCATAACAGTGAGGGATTGAATTTACTCGTGTTCAGGACTCACACATAGGTTGTGTCCCAAGTTTAGTTTGGCAGAGGGCCACAATATTACTGCACCCATTAAAACTCACAGTGACATACAAGGGTTAACGTTGGCTAGACAAAGGTGAGCACAACATCATAAAACTCACTGACAATGGCTTGCAACACTAAAGACTATACCAGCACGAGTGCAAACGAATATACAATTTATGAGTTGAAATGCATAAATGCATAATCTTTCTTGCAGAAAAGTTTTTAAAAAAATTTTCAGGCAAAAGATTCAATGGTAATATGAGAGCTTTTTATCAATCATGAAAAGGTGATTTAAATTCGTGAAAATTCGTGATAAATTTGTACCTCTGATATATCTATTAGTATATATAGTTGTATAGTACCTGTCATAAGCATTCGAATAAACAGCCATTGTACTTCTAATCAATTAAGCCTGGGTGTTAAAAATTGGAACATTACACAAGAAGAACCATTTTTTGCAAGCAACATAACAAGACATACATGTTCTTAACGCTAGATTTCTTGAAAAAGAATTCGTAAAGATAAATTGTCAAATCGAGAAAGCTTTTTTTTCTTGTTTTTATTGTTCAAAGATCTCTGTCAGAATCGATTGGAAAGTGAACATCGCTATATGGAAGATTTGCCAAATATTGACCCCCCCCGCTTAAAATTCATAACGGTCCCTGCAATCTTATGAGTAATACTTATTTCTTATCTAAATTATCACTGATGAAAAAGTTATCCAGAAAAATACTTCAAATGTAATAATATAAGAAATCAAATGATATATTAGAGCTTAAGATCACGCCAGGAGAAAGCCTTACAAGTGAATTGTTATATAGGAATATCAAAAACAACCCTTTAAACTAAGATTAGCCAACCATACATCACCATTTACTTACGATAAATATAAAAAGAGTACATCACTGTTGACATATCATTGGAGACTATCCGACAGCAACCTCAAACCAACACTAAAATGGAAAATATCAAAGCAAGCACACATATGCCAGAATATCAAAACCCCCTGTCACCTATGCCTGGATGAGAACATCAGAATCCTTGCTTTCGATAATAAAACCAAAAACCAAAAAACAAACAGAATTGTTGAATAGAAAGAAATGAAATAACATTGAAATACTGGCACCGCTCAATACTTCTGTTGAAAACATAATTTAACATCCCACGTATAGAAATACTAAAAACAAACTACCATAGCTACATTATTCCTTTTGTTATTACCATTAACATTATTATCATTTGATACCTCAAGCCACTTTAAAGACCAGCCCTATTATCATAATTATCTAAAACACGTAAAAACAGACCAAACCCAGAATGATCAAAATATCACCTGTCATGTAAAAGTGAACCATAACACTGGGAAAGAGATTTTAGGAGGTGATCATACCAACGCGCAGTGCATGGGGTGCCATAGTGCTTACAGACTATCCAGTGGATGTACTCGCCTACTCGATCGTGTCTAAGTCTGTATTTATCGAGGGGTGGAACAGAACATCTGGATATGATGTAGTCGATAAAGACAGCTGCTGTTGTTGTTGTTGTTGTTGTTATTATTATTATTATTATTATTATTATCATCATCATCATCATCATCATCATCATCATCATCATTATTATTATTATTATTATTATTATTATTATTATTATTTTTTTTTTTTTTTTGAAAATTTATTCTTATTATCAGATGAAGTATTGTATCTCGAAAAAACAATTAAAACTCAAGGTGAAGGTAAAGGTAGTGTTTAAAACAGCTGACAAAGACGCCAAACTGATAAACCACTGGAAAATTAGCGGAAGCAATGATTTCCATGAACAGCTATCTTTTTATGATATGAATTTAGTTTTGACTCGTTTTTCCTCTAAAATTCTTTAAAACAGTTATCAAGTGCTGAAATTTGGTATGTTTTAAATTAGACATAGGGTTTTATATGAATTGTATGTTGAATGTAAACTGACTATTCAATTTGTTTATTTCATTGTTTATATACACCTTGATCAGCATCTAATATTAGCATGTCACACTTTTTTGAAAGCACAATGTCTTAGCGATGGCATATTGAAATCCAATCTCTTTAGGTCTATTTTCGAGTGTTTCAAATCCGAACTGTTGCTAGATCCATATGATGGAAGTTAGCGTTGACCGGTTATCTTCGCTTCTGCTAAATTCTGAGCGGTTTATCAGTTTAGGTAAAGGTAGTCAACATTAATAAAATAGAGGCACGTATTGTTGATCTCATATCGTGCATTCATTTCTCGTAGTTGATGGGATGTTTATATGATGACTGGGGAATAGTGAACTCAGACATCTAACAAAGGAATTTGTTGAATTAAAATTGGACAGAAAGCAAACCTGGGACTTATCTACACTCGTCAAATTTTTGAAGCTTGTGAATATGCCATGTTTCTTCATGAAACGGGCAATCATGGTAATTCACAGCTTTCTCTCTTTTGGTGCTTTCAGCATTTATTGCTCATTCTGGACCGCTCTTCATTCTTTCGGTACCTGATCAAGGCATAAATAAAAAAAATACATTTCTTCACAGATGTTAAGACAGGCCAATGCTTGGTAGATGAGATTTTTGCGCGTTTCTTCATGTTTAATGCCCTTTCCCTCTCTCACTATCTATCTAT
>OY735217.1:43207911-43337911 GCA_963457665.1 Thysanoteuthis rhombus | reverse complement strand
GAATATCCTTACATACCATTACGACTGCAGTAAGTTCTTTCCGGCCTGAAGGCTTCTCACTTATTGCCTTGCACCTGGTTGAGCTTACTTTAGTAAAGGACTCGTTATCACAGTCAATAACTGAACAACTGTAGAGTCAAAATGTGAAGTTTCGTGAAAAATTTTATCGAATAATAAATATGACCAGAAAAGAATCTATTTATGGCATCACTGGCGTTTTTCACTGGTTAATCATCTAAAATGGAGTGACAATCGTCAAGAAATATCTAGATTCTCCCGAATCTCATAATTAAACCTGTCAAAAAAACCCCAAAATAAAAATAAGAATTAGATAGGATCTTGTAGAGTATTGATGCCAATGTTGAAGTCTGTAGAGAACATGGTACAGCCAGGAGCATAAGCAACCAAAAAAAAAAAAAAAGACACAAAACCATGCATTTTCACCATCTTTGGTGGCTAAGGTTTTAATCAATCATGTATATAATAGAATATAGCTATCCTCTGGATTTCGAAAGTTTGCTTTACGCCATTTTCCTACTCTTACGAGAAAAAAGGGAAGGCGTAAATAGTGTTCTACACCTGTTTTGCAGGGAGTCTTCCTCTTTGTCTCTTTCCAAAGACCAAATCTCCTGTATCTCCCACCATCCCGACCTCTAAGATACCTTCATTACCATTTTAGGGTCTAGGAAAGTGTAAACAAGTCCAGGATAAATTAGTGGTAATCACTTTCTCACTTTGCGCCATTCTGCTTACGGAAGGATTTTATTAGGCCACTATACATCCGAATAGCGTGGAGAGAACATATCAAATGAAAAGAAAGAAAGAAAGAAAAACAGTAGGCAATAATAAAACGAAATAAATAGAGAGAGAGAGAGAGAGAGAAAGAGAAAGAGAGAGAGAGAGTATGTAAAAAGCCAAGAAAGATAGAATGAAAGAAGGCAAGAAAGAAATGAAGGAAGGAAAATAATGATAGAAAGAAAAGAAAGAAGCCATTATCATGCAACAGACAGAGCAAGAATTTGGAAACAAAAAAAGGGACAAAATATAAGATGAAGACGTCATAGAGAGAAGTGCAAGCGATTCGAAAGAACGATAAAATATTAATAGGACAAAAGATTTTTTTCAAAAAGTAGAAAGATAACAGATCTATCAAACAACAAGAAGAAAACAGTCACAAAACAATAGAAGAACTCACAATTTACTGTCAATAACCTCAAAATAAACTCGGATCACACATTTCAAGTCATTGTCAGCCATCTTTATTATCACAGTAGAAAACGCAAAGCAACCCCCCTAAGTCATTGCAAAATACGATGATTGCTAGGTGAACTTTGAACTTCTTTTTGCAGGACCGTAGGCGACAGCTAATATGGTTTCATATTTTTCCTCTTACGTTTTCTATTAACTTCCTCTCAGTTTGAAGATTAGCGACTGTAACCCCAAGATTGTGGAGTTGGAACAACGCTTTCAGCTGAAGACGTTGGCGGAGTTCCTAACCTGACACGTTTCTTACATCTTAAAACTTGTTTATTACGTATAAACGACTCAGAGACTTCATTGCCTGGACTAATCGAATGGGCATGATTTAGATATAAAGCAAGGGACTGCCGGCCAAAACATAAAAAAATGATTTTAACCCCAGTGACATATTGATTCATGCAAATGCAACTAAATGTTCATAAAGAAGAGAGTTATATTCTAAACAAAAGTAATTTGGTGACAATATAAAACTTATCAAATCCGTATAATAAAAAAAATCCTTCCATTCGTAGATTGTCTCAAAAATTAGGGTTGGGAGATTCGATAATTCAAACATCTGAAAGAACAATTATTTGAATAAATTTGCGTATCCTTCTCTTTTTCTTTCTGCCTGTTCGTCTGTCTCTCTTTATATATATATATATATATATATATATATATATATATATATATATATATATATATATATATATATATATATGCATATATAATATACACACAGAGCGTAGTCAGTTTTTCAGAGAGGGCATTTTACGACATAAATTTTATTGTGATGATCAAGATCAGCTAAAGATGTAATTTCTAGAAAACTTTATTGCTGAAATGTGTTGTATACTTATTGAAGGTCCACTTATCACATGAAATAACTAAGACCACACAACAAAATATTGATGAAATGTTTATCAAAATCATTGATTATTTTCTTCAAATAGGTTGATTCATATCGCATGAATCAGAAAAAAAACTGCCAGATTTAGCCGAAAAATGGATAATTTGCCAACATCGGTTGTCTACAATGGAACATGTGCCTTTTTCAATCGGGTAAAGTGGAACATTTTGTCGTATTTTATGGCCCATCAACCCCTAGTGATTAGTGGTTTTCAGTTGAAGATCACCAAGAAGACGAAATTGATAACCTCTTGTTTGTTCCATAATGTGAGAGGAAATGAATTTGATGTGACACAGATGTCGGCTACTCAGCAGATTCAAGTCGTTTTTTGCGGGAGGGGGGTCCCTACCGATAAAGTATACGGAACTTATGTTGCTAAAAATAACAAACCATAATTAGGACAACAACTAGGATATTTCATTCACTAAGCAAAACTTGTACTTCTGTTGAAAGCAATGGATACAAAATGTGTTAATGCTGGAGAACTCGAAGATGCTTTGGCATAATAGGCAAAACATGTATCACTTAAATAATTCAGGGAAGATATTATTTTGTATTGGAAATATTTTTCAGTAATGGGAAAATTTTATTCAATTGGCGATTAGAAACAGATATTTGCCCCACAGCTGCCCCTACCAACCCGTGCCAAGAAGGCCGACGGCTGCTACCCCCATTGCTTCTTTGGTCCTAGTGCCCCCGTATGTTTACACACACACACACACACACACACACACACACACACACATATATATATATATATATATATATATATATATATATATATATATATATATATATATGCACGTTTGTGTGTGCGTGTAATATTTTTCTTTCAGTGATTCCATTTTTTTTTAATTACTATACCGGTCAAAATGAAAGAACAATCTATTCTACTGTAATTTTTACTAATAGCAATTGCCGTTGAAATCTATAGAAACTATTGTTCTTAGGATATACTTTTATTGCAAGTGTTTATAGAAAGGATAAATAATAAACAAACAATACAGTGGACAAAAAAAGTGGGAGTTTTTGCTTTTTGTCTTGTTCTACCTCACTAAACGATAAGTCGCAATATTTTTAGGGTTGCATTTTGTGCCAGATATACACATCGTAGTGACTACTGTTCTACGACAACTATCAGGAATTATCAGGATGATATTCAGCACAGTAAATTCAATATAGTTGGATCTGACGGCAGACAGTTTGTTCGACGTTATACAGACGACAGACTTGAACTAAAGAGTGACAAAAAGTCCGCTAGGTTTGGAGGGGGAGTATGAGGGTTATTTTTCTCTGGAGCTGTTGGGCCTATTGTGAGAATTAATCGGGTGGTAAATGCTAATGTGGAGCAACATTCCTCCTCTAAAACATCTCCCGACCAATCAGCCATTTCTATACAGGACAATACCCCTAGTAGGACTGCTAAACTAATAGGATATTGTTCTGAAGAAAATGAGAAGATTGAAGTTGTGAGATGGTCTGCATGAAGTCCAGACCTAAATCACATCCAGAACTCCGGGAAGAAAATATTTGACAATGTTCGAAAACGAACCAAAGATCTGCAACCAATCTATAGGAAAAACTGGAAGCGACAAATGTAACAACACATATGTGCAAGAAATTAATCATACCTTGTGGTCCAATTATTCGCAATGTGAAGTTTCAAAGTTATAATATGAATGTTCGAATATTATTTTGCAAACTTCATCATAAAAAGATATTATATACTCGTTCTCTGATTTTGTCCCTTGTCTGTTTTTCAAATAAAATATTTTCTTGGATATTTTCTCCATAACCACTTTTTCGTTCATGAATCGTAGACAAAGATCTACGACTTTCAAGATCCTGTGGCAGGAACAACATTTAAATGAATCATTCTCTCATTTTGACAGACACTGTACGTTGTACGATTGAATTTGAAAGTTAAGATACTGTTAACTTATTTGTGTAACATTGATTTCTGTTGGTAACATAAATTTCAATTCTATATTGTATACTTTGAAGCCGCATAATGATGGCACAGAATAAAACCTTGATTTTAATAACCAGATTGATGTAACGTAAATCTTCCTTATTTACATTATGTATAAAAATGCTTTTCTTCACCAATCTTAAGGCTTTATGCTGCTATCTTGGTGAATTATTTCGGATTTTTCCAATATAAGCAAGATATTTGTTTTTCAGAATAACATAACACAAACGGGATATTGTGAAAAAAAGTTGTCTAAATTCAGGCCTTGAGAAAATCTGCAGGAAACTGTATTTTCTGTATGACTGCCACGTTTATTTCCAGATTTTATCTCATCTGCGTCTTTCAATTTTACAAATTCTATACTTGGAAAATTTTACACTTTATTATCTAATCTTTTTCTTCGGATGGAGTATTGTAAACTATCATTAACAAATTTGAATATTATTTTCCGTCATTTTTAGTGTCCTTTTTGTCACGACTCAACTCAGGCCATCTACCTGCAATAGCAAGTAAACAGCGCAGATCAGAAATATGGAGAGGCTCTTCGTGAGATTCGAACTTTTATTTAACTGAGTTAAATAAAACATATTTATAGAATAAAATGCTACACACACACACACACACACACACATATATATATACATATATATATATATATATATATATATATATATATATATATATATATATATATATCAAAAGTCTCATATGTATGCGTTACACATTTTATATATGCATTCAATTATCAAAGCAAAGCGAGGGTCTACACACAACCCATTTAGCATCATTTGCAGTTTCTCCCAAGGAAGTTGTAATAAGAATTATTGGATAGAGCAGGAATTTGTTTCCGTCGAACTATAAAACAGTGTCCTTACGCTGACTCCAGTTCCAGCTGTTCCGGCTGAGGCTCCACATACCACATCGCTACTTACTTGGTACTTCTTTGCAATACATGAGAAACACTTAGAGGCAACAAGCACCTAAAGTGGCTTCATACACTTGATTTGATTTGTTATCTATAGATCGAGTGGGAAATGGATATACCTTTCTCGGGGTCATTGATGCAAAGTGAACACAAATTTTCAAGCTGGAACTCGAACACTTTTTGCTGAGTCCATTGTCAGTTACAGTAATAAAAAAAAGAAGGGGAGTGATGATGACGTAACAATTACCGGTGCAAAAACCGGAATCGATGAATCGGAAGTGTTATGATTACGCGAACCAAATCGCTGCCATACAAGCAAAACTAAGAGGAGCCCAAGTTGTAGGGCTTTGAACTCTAACCATATTGCAGCCAAGATCAATGGCCCAACGCTTGGATCCTAGGCATGAAGATGGTGAAATTTTTCATTATAAAAGAGTGCTTTCAAAATAATAATTCTGTTAATCATTCCATGAGTGCAATTCTCATTCTTAAGTACAACAGATAACAATGTTGAAGCTTTGGGTTGATATTACCAATTTTTAAAAAAATCATAAACGTAAATTTTTATTAAAACAAAACCTATTTCGTTGTTGAAATGCTTGGTGTCTGTTCCTTGTCTGGTACCTGGACACATTTATAAGGGAAAGAATAGAACAGTATGATCCCCAACCGATATAAGTGACAAATGATTTGAGATCTCCTCGTAACAATATGAATAAATGAAAAACAACTGCAAATTAGCATCGTTATGATATTTCACACGATTATCTCCCTTTGGCCTTTGGAAAAAGATCTCTTTCTGAAAATGTATTATTTGTTTGATTTAATTTTAGAGGAAAACCTGGATTTAAAGGAAATCTAAAGGAATTCCATGAATTTCTTTCATTACTTATAACATCGTACTGCACTCTTAGGAGGCAATGTTTAATGTTTTCAAATCATCTATTGAAATATTGACTCTCGTTGAAGAATCTCGCGGGAACGAGATTTCACTGTAATATCACAAACAATCTTTAATGCGTTGATGTATTATTTTGTTATATTGCAAAAGTATATTTTTTGTTCCAATTATCACTTTTTGCATTATTTTGTTAGCTTTCCCCTGAAAAGCGTTTGTTTGTTGAAATGTTCTTCTTTAACATTCCTTATATTGAATGAGAGGAACAAAAAGCTCTTGAGATACTTGTCAACTTGAGATGACAATTCACATCCATCAAGAGGGTAAGCGTATTCTTCGTACACATTTTTATAAAATAGCCTTTGTTTAATGTTGAAAACATTTATTTGTGCACGAAAGAGCTTTTATGCCGTTGATCGAAAAATAATTCTTGTCAAGAGGTTCAATTAAGGATTTCACAATTCATTTTAGACTCAATTTAAACTAACTGATTTATCATTTTTTTTTTTTTGAAAAAATGGTTCATTTTATAACAAAAAACATTTAATCTCAGATACAATGTTTTAAGCGATCCGATTATGTGCGTATATTTATGTATGTGTGTGTGCGAGCAGGTATATGTGTATGACAGCTTTACATATATGTGTGTGTTTATATATATATATATATATATATATATATATATATATATATATATATATATATATAAATAAACAATAGGGAATGAGACAAACTCAGTATTCTTATTTGTTAATTCATATATAGATGAATTACTATGCTATAGATGTTTCGGGGAGGGGGCATCCCCAGCAGCATGTGTGTACCTTTTAGTGGTTAAAAGGTTTCCGTAGACAACGAATTGAGCATAAGATGTTTTGCTTTGAAAGTAAAAATAGAAATCAAGAATGAGGGTTCCTGGGGGATCATGGTAGTGAGTCTGGACGCTTTTACGTCTGTGAAGAAACCTGTTGTTTGCATGGGTATTTTGTTTGAAGTAGTAGCAGCAGTTATGTGTGTCCCATTGGTTGAGTTAGTCTGAAGAGGTGGGTATTGTTAAGAATTGGTGGTTATCGATATTGGGAAGCTTGGTAATGGTTCGGTGTTGGACTATTTGGGTATTTATTAAGTTGAGGATGAGGCTATCTCTGGTATTGATTAAGGTGCAGGGGTAAGGTTAGAGGGATCCTTGTTATGTATGACTGAGTATCAGTTGGGAAATGTATGTTCCTTGATATCTTGGTAGAGAATCAACCCGAAAGTCTTCTTTGTAATTAGTATTATGGTATAATATGATATCATAAGTTAGTTTGCATGTAGTGAGATTACCACCAACAAAACGGATTTAATATTTGCATGGGTGAACACTGAACAGAAGTGACAAAGAGCGAGTAACGTCTTATGTTATATATACTGATCCCTCATCGTTTATTGCGTTTTATGGGCAACTTACATAATTAAGCCTTAAATGATTTGCAAGATAAAAAATAACAACAAAAATAATAGCAATACATCACGATAATACCCAGTATAAAACAACAAACTACATATATGACTTGGGCTATAGATCAAAATCATAGCTGAAAGGGAGGTGGTGTTTGATCAATACTGCTGGGGTGCCACGTTAATGTAACTGTTTTTTCTTACAGAAAATTACTTGGTAAACAACTGATGATCCCAACGAGAGGAAATTCACTCGAAGTACCATAATATCAAAGTATGTGCAAAACATAAAAAATACACTGAAGAAAATCACATAAATTACTTTGACAAATATTGGGAAATGAGTGACTGGAATGACTGGAAAATTGAATTTTTTTCAATGTTTTTGGTGTTTAAAACTGTGAAACTTTTTCTCAAATCTACCTTTTTTAAACTAAGAATAGATAAGTCAAAACTATTTTGTTTGGTGAATTTAAAAATATTCAATTTTTTCCAATTTCTGTATATGTGCGGTTTAATTTTTTTGCTCGTTTTTTGGGATGAGGTAATCTTATTACGATACGAAGTCAACTGTGCAGTTTGATATATATATATATATATATATATATATATATATATATATATATATATATATATATATATATATATATATATATATTGGAATGAAGATGATTAGATCGGTATAGTTTATGACCATATGCACAAACAATTATTCAGAACGTAAGACTTGATATTCATTCAAATTGGCTGGAGGTGAGTGAACTACTGGACAAATGAATACCTATTCACGCAATGACAGCAAAAAATCCATTGCCGACTTTAAGGTTGATCCTTTTTCTTTTCGATCTTTTCTTTCTTTTTAGTTTGCTTTTTAATCATTATTCTTTGCATTCATTCCAATACAAGTTATGATTGTTGGTTAGGTAATTTTCAGGCCTTCGATTATATATCTTAGGATTTCTTAGTGTTAGTGCCACGTTAGGTAGTTTATTGATGGGATAAGAAGATTTCCTGATATGAAACTGATCCAGGCTTGTTTAAAGTTTTGAAAAAATATAGACGAGCAACGACCATTGGATGAAAGAGAGAATGAAATGATAAAGCATGAGAGAAGAGGAGGGCTATAGAATAGTGTTTTCTCTTAGTTGGCAACATCGGTAAAATTATCATCGGTTCAGTTAGTTATTATTATTGTTTATAAACAACTTTTTATTCGCCGAACAAGCATCACTATTCCTGTATTTTTATTTTCCTAAACTAATCTTAGAACATCACGAAGCTAACTTACAGGAAATGATTTCTGGAAAATTGTGTTGGGCCAAAGGTCAAAGTGATGATCCATCCCCACCGGATGGCCATCAGAATTGATATTGGGAATCCTAACATTTACTTAAACTTGATATTTTCTTACGAAACAAGATCAACAGATATAATCAGAGAGCAGGAAGATTCTTATGTAATTCTTTCATCTGAGGAAAGGCAGCTTGCCTGCGTATATACATGCTTTGGAAATCAGTATTCAAAAGCCTAGCATTTACTTGAGTTTGAACACCGACAGCTGGTGCAATTCTATAACCTAGTGGTTCTCAATTTTTTTCTCTTGTTGGATTACTCATTGTTTTGAATATACATGCAGACCCTTCAAGATTTTTACGTTGATCAGGTAACTATAGAAAAACGTCAGAAGTTCTCAGAAATACAATTTATTTGTAAATAATTTCCCTTTTGCTGACCACTAATGGTCCAAAAGACGATACTGTTGCGAACCACTGCTCTAACTCACTAAGCAGACAACACGTCTCTTGTACATCACGCAGTTCTGCTCGATTATAAAGACATTCACACCTTACAGTGAAATAAGGATGCGCTAACCAAGCGTCTATTGCAATAAATTGTGTTATAGATTGAAATATGTTGTTTTGTCGTTTGTGTTCGTCTCTTGTCGTCATTGATGCAAAAATGGCGCCGAACTAAATGACAACTAAAAAGAGATTTCGTGGAGCGATCGTCAATGGATGAAAATAATGCAAAGAAGTCGTTCGAAAATCTTATCATCCTAATATATTTATTTTAAATAAATGCTTCTCGTAATTGGAGTTTATTTCCTTTGTAACTTTGCGCTGAGACATTCAATTTTGACTCTATTCTTCGTTTTATATCACAAAATATGAATGATTGGCAAATATAAGCTGATTTAGATAAAAGAATATATAGGCAGGTCTGATTGGTCACTCAATAGAAACCATCACGTGACCAACGTCCTTTGGCAGCATGCCGTTTTGGGGGTGATCAATTAAATATTGGAAAGGAAAAAGTATTGATCAATGAATAAGTTACTTCTCTCGCTTTATGCTGGGTAGTGATCCTAGATAATTCTGAATTGTCGAAATAACAAACGTTCATGCCGTCGGACACGAACTAGGGGACCAACTTCGTATGAACTTGAATTGCAAATTGAACCACTATTAAAAAACCTAATTTGGTTGGATTTTCGAAATAGGAAAGGGAAGTTTTTTCCTAAACATGTGGATTTGAAATATCCAGTCTTCAAGTTCCAATAGAGAGGACTGAATGCACAGTATATACATGCATGCGTGGCCAGCCAAACAGCCTGCCAGGGCAGTTTTTGTGCCAGTTTTGGTTGTTGGTTTCTAAAAGATGCTGGTTGCAAGCTAGCTAACAAGCTAGCTAGCTAGATATGGACAGACTAGGATAGATAGATAGGTATGAACTGGTAGAGACAGATAGATAGATATGGACAGACTAACATAGATAGATAGTTATGAAGACACTGAGATAGATAGATAGACATGAACAGCCAGAGATAGATAGATAAATAGATATGAATAGACAGAGAGATTAATAGATAATGGAATTACTGAGATAGACAGATATCAAGAGTTACAAAAGCAATGAAAATAGATAGGAACAAACTCAGTTTGACAGAGATCGGCATGAATCCATCTCTCCTCATCCATATAAGTAGCAGGACAGCCAGTCTAAGCGGCGGACAACACTGAATTCAAACAAGGAAAGTCCAGCGTCGTGAGAGGGTCACAGTGGACAGGGTAGGGAAGATTTTTCACGAAAGGTACAGTTAACAGGGCTTTGCTGGAGCTTTGCCGGAAGTTGATAATAATGAATTGTTCATGAAGAGGAATAAAAACAAACGTACGGAATAACACCACCGTCGTCTCCACCCTCCACTACACTTCGAGCACAGATTTAGAAATGAAGAAGAGATATTATTTCAAAAGGATGAACGGAATGATGAAAACGTTTAATCATTAAAAAAAAAAAATTCAAATGGCAATGGGCTGGTCATGTTGCAAGAATGAAAGACAACCGCTGGACATCACGACTCACAACATGGATCCCCAGAGACCACATGCGAAACCGAAACCGACAAAAAACAAGATGGAGAGATGAACCAGACAAATTCAGAAAATACTGGCCCCGCTCCGCCCATGATAGAGAAATGCGGCGGATTTTGGGAAAGGTCTATGTCCAACGACGGACGTTAAAAGACTGGTAATGAAGAAAAGATGTATATCTAGGTTTTTTCCTTTATAGCAAAAAACAACCCAAAACAAATCACAGATATGACTCAAAACAATATTTGTTGTTATGAACTTCCCGAAATACAATTCAAACAAATTAGATTAAAATATTTCAATCTTAAGCACATTTTCCCATCATGGAATCATCCTGTAATTTGCATTTCTAAAACAAATACCAGCACAAGTCTTATGATGCTAAGTATCAAAAATGCTTGAAGACTTGTTTGACTTATTGCTAGACTGAGCAATTTGAAATGAGACATGGCTTCAACAAAAAACTCTCAATTGACATAGTGGGAAGAATAATATAACAACTTAGAGAAAAAAATCCAAATACTCAACGCTATATGATTCATAACAATTGCTCTAAATGAGCATCATTTTCATTGTTTTACGACAGTCACCCCCAATTGATGCCTATGTAACTACATTCATTTAGCTTATAGCAGTACTGTAATACATTAATGGAGCATCAAGTGAGGATTGGACTTACTAAATATATAGATATGAATATATAGTGATAGATATGAACAGACTGTGATTGAAAGATATGAACAGACTGAGATAGATAATGAGCAGAGGAAGAAGGAGTGAGAGAGATAAAAAGACACAGACAGAGATGAACATAGATATGGACAGTCTCGGATAGTTATATAGATATATATGAACCGAACAAAATAAATGGATAGATAGATGGGGAGATATGAACGGACTGAGAGAATAACGAATAGATATATGGATATGAACCGAACGAGATAGATTGATATATATAAACAGACGGACATAGATAGATATGAATGGGCTGAGATAGAGATGTTCAGAATGAGATAGATATAGAGAGATGGATATGAACAAACTGCAGGATAGATAGATAGATATGAACAGACTGATAGATATATAGATAGGTAGATAGATAGATATTTAGATAAATAGTTATACAATTGATCATGCAAGAATCTAATCGAATAAACATGAGGAAAAAAGTGTGGATGCCGTTTTGAAGAGATTTTTCAAACTGTAGTCAAGGTTAAACATCATTTCTATAAATTTTCTTCGGTGTGAAGAAAATCAAGCGAAATCTCAGCCCACGCATCTCTGCAGTGGGAGACTAAATACAAAAGTACCACGAAAAAGACCCCGTATTCCATTTTAGGGAATAGCTTTCGCATAAAGAGCGGCAAGGGTCAGATGGACACTGCATTTTAACCCAGCCTTTGGAAATGCCTGGCAACCTTTTTCCCGTAAATCCTAGCATCGTGGAAATGACAATACTATATACAAAAATGTGTTTAACGTTCCGTATTTCGACCGATCCCCATCCAGAGGAGCTAAAAAAAAGACGCAAAATTCACAAAGAATTTCAAGAAAATCTCATTCGTTGTATTATTTGAATGGAATTTGAATGGATTTTGAAACTTCATTTTCTTTTTATAATTCTGTTCTGTTCGTCTTCCATAAATTCTCTCATTCTTTTTATATCCATGAGTCATTTTAACCTCAGATATGGGCGGCTGTGAAATTTTCACAAACCCACCTACATCCATCTTTATGAGTGGCACGAGACGGCGACGTGTTAAAATCAGTATATCAAAAAAATATTGGCTGTTAAAAAGATAGATTAGAAATAAAAAGGAGAGAAAGAGAGAGAAGAAGAAAGAAAGGGGGATGAGGAGGAAGAGAGTAGAAATAGAGAGAAAAAGGAGAGAAAGAGAAAGAAATAGAGAGAGAAAGATAGGAAGAGGAAAGATCGAGATAAATGAGAAAGACAGAGAGAGAGAGAGAGAGAGAGAAAGAGAGAGAGAGAGAGAGATCTTCAGAGAGAGAAATAAGTAAAAGGAGAGAAGGATTAAGAAAAATTGAGAAAAATGAGTAAAGAAATGAACACAGGGAAAAAGGGCATCTGTGTTGCAGCGAGCTGTTATAATGACAGCACACATCCCCTCCCTCTCTCTTCGGCTTCACATACCATCATAAGCATTTCAGGGGATCTGGGATTTCTCAAAAGATTTTCATACATGAATTGATGGTATTTGTTCCTTTATTTATGCTATTTCACATACGAATACACTACTTTGGGATTGCAAGGGAAAACCTGTGCGTGCAAAAGTTTTCGACATATCTCCTTCCTTCGCTTTCATTCTAACGTTCCATTATCACACACTCTGTGTGTCTGTTTGTCTCTCTCTCTCTCCCTCTCTCTTTGTCCCTCTCTCTCTCTCTCTCTCTTTTCTCTCTTTCTTGTCTGATTGATTCCTTTAATCTTAACCCTTTCTTTGATTTTTCCGCTTGATTGGTTTTTGAGCACTAACCCCCCCCCCCGTATGATATAATGGTAACTACTTTCCCACTTCATGCCATTCCAGCCGGAATGTTTTCTTCGTGGTAATAGAAAAACTTTCA
Source organism: Thysanoteuthis rhombus (assembly GCA_963457665.1). Lineage (NCBI taxonomy): Eukaryota > Metazoa > Mollusca > Cephalopoda > Oegopsida > Thysanoteuthidae > Thysanoteuthis > Thysanoteuthis major. The sequence goes on along the minus strand of OY735217.1, from coordinate 43,324,567 downwards.
ATATACATCTCTATACATATTTCGAAACATCAAGAAACGGGCGTTTAGAGTAAAACAAAGTCATTGAAAAAAAATTGTCTGGGAACGCTCAAGAGGTTTTCCATATGAATTAATGGTAATTTCTCTTACGCTTTACGCAATTTCAGCTTAAGTTATGTTTTCATAGGCTAGCTCTTCTTCTATTAGCCGTGTGAATTCTTGACTCATCTTTCGCACATTTCCTACACACATTTCCACCTTGATTTCATCCGTCGAAGAAGCCGAGGTTTGACTGGAACCAATCGCAGCAACAACTTTCAATTTATCTCTGCATCGATTACTTAAGATCGAGGAACTTACTTAAGGCCACGGCTGCTTACAAAACAACGAATCGATTGAATGTAGGACTAATGGGCCACCGTATGACAGAATCGATGATCCTCTGCAGTGAGGAAACGTCCAAAAACAACAAAAGAAATAAGCAAAACACGAAGGACGAAAGTAGGACCGGACTTTACAAAATCATTTTCACAAATATAACATTCACTGAGTAAATACTGAGTGTACAACCACTGGCCACCTAAACATTTACTATGGTCAGTACTTATAAAATGAATGGAGTCTGGCAAAAGATTGAATATATATATATGTGTGTGTGTGTGTGTGTGTGTGTGTGTGTGTGTGTGTGTGTGTGTGTGTGTAAGAAAGATATTGAGTGTTTATACCTGTGGTGAAAATTTTCATAAACAATGACGAAAACAAAGATTGGGTTGATGTTTCAAGAGAACAGATGTTTCGTGGAGAGCGACCCAACATGGATGTGACCCACACATCAACGAGATGGAGAAATAATATCTAGTTGTTAATGCGATTTATGTAAGCTTTCCAATGGGTTTCAAGTTTTATGCAGAATTAGAAATTATGGCACCATGTGTGATTTTTTCTTGTTAGGATCAGTAGTCGTCTACCATGTAAACGTGCCAGGGATTTAATCACAACATATCCTTACACACAAACACATTATATATATATATATATATATATATATATATATATATATATATATATATATATATATGCCTGTATAGGTGTGCATGTGCGTGTGCGTGTGCGTGCGCACGGCGAGGAACATGTATAAATACATATATACAGATTTAAACATACTCACACACACACACATATATAATATTTACACATTACACACATGAGCCGATATTCCTATGTTCGGTCCGATCAACAGCTAGCATGCCTAATGATTGGGAGAATTAGCTCTCGGGCAAAGCACTCTTCTATAACTACCGCCCAAGCACTAATAATTTGTGACGGTTTTATTACATATTGTCAACTTAAGCAATACACACACACACACACACACACACATATATATATATATATATATATATATATATATATATATATATATATATATAAAGGAACATTGACGTTGAGAGGAGAGGAGGAGAAATACATATTTGGAAGAAAAAGATAATGGGTTGATGGGCTTTCGCCACCCGCTTTCTCAAATTAAATCTTCGGTCAGGAAAAATAACGGAACATACCGGGAATTGCCGAAGGGGAGTAAAGGTACAAATTATGCTGTCTCGCCACAAACGTTCTTATTTACTTGGGAAATGATAATATTTTGGAGATGGAAAGTTCGGGCGATTCTTTTTGATCAACCACACTTAGGGAGAGGAAGCGAACTCTGAGAATGATTTTGCTTACTATTATGCGAGTCGATATTCCAGATAGTGTTTTTATAAGGAGGAAACGAAATGTGTAATACTGGTGATTGATGTTATGTATGCATTGGATTCTCTCAAGTACTGGAGTAGTATTGTTATATTGTCTCACACTAGGATCGAACCTAGAACCATCAGACTACTTAACAGTAATTTGTCTGATGCTGTAACCACTGCACTATGTGTCCACAATATTTGAGATAATACAACAATACTTCTAATGCTAAGAGGGGAGTACGGTCAATATACCCCCGTCGGATAGATAAAGGGTTCGGTTCGTTACTTCCCCACACCTACCAGATGATACCTGACGAAGGCCGTAGAGTGCAACAGCCGAAACGTTGTATGAAAAACAACCAAGATGAGGATGGTCCGTATATCAAAAGAAATAATAATAATACCTCATCTCAAAAATTCCGAGATATAGTAATCGTACGTGTTAGGTGAAATATTTACTCATTTTCCACCGGAACCAAGATGAGAGTCATTACTTCGAATGGTGATTTTCAAGGTAAGTGTGCACTCCACTGTTGAAAAAAAAGCTGAGCTTACTAAATAACAAAAAGCAATCAATTGCAATCTTCTCAAAGTGCTTGGACTTTAGTCAAGATCTATCGATATATTCATGCTGAAATAAGGCGTACACGACAGGGACAAGTGGAAACACCCTGTTTTCAACGATTGCATATGACAAATCACTGAAAATGGCAATGCTTATTAGTGTAAATACCAAGGGGTTTGGCTCATGTCCGATAATACTTTCCCAAGACCAAATTCTTTGATAATCTCTATCGATATGTCGCGTGTTTGGAATTCTTCATCGATATTTTCTTTTTGAAAACCCCAATTCTAAATCTGGACGTTATCCAACCTAATCAGGTTCTCTGCTATCACAACGAGTGGCATGCACGCCTATAGAGACCGATTTTTAGAAACCTCAAGTTTTGCAACAATTCATCCGTTTATCTGCCCTAGATTGTGTCTATATACATGCATCAGTTTGTTCATTTCTAGCTATTTATCTATTCTCTCAGTCTATTCATATCTATCAATTTGTGCGATCATATGTTAATGTGTTGTATATAATGATAAATATCATTGATTTCCATTCTAAAAGAAATCATTACCTGATATTTGAATGAGCGTTTAGAGAATATGCATCCAAGGAAGGGTTACATAAATATGAACCTCGAAGGAGGTGCTTTTCCCCAGGATTTTCTTTCAATTGTAGAAAGACGCTGTTACTAAATGACATACACTAACAATTACACACACACACACACACACACACATACATACACACACACATACATGTATATCTTTTTTATGTAGAGCAATTCTTTTAACGTTCCAAAACCTCAAAAATGGCAATGTCGGTATGTTAGACTGAGTCGTCGGAGATCACGTTGATAGGAGGTACAGGAGACACAGGGAGAGGGAGAGAGATGGATAGAAAGGGGAGAAGTTGCTGCATGCGGCCTCCATGAAGGCTTGCTGTAAAACAAAAGCGAGAAAATTGTGTGAAAAAATCTTTCGGGAAGCAGGGAATACCTGTTTATAAAAATATACGTATTGAGAGTCCTACCTCAGAGCAGTGGTTATTATGTTGGTCTGAGTTTGATTTCCACAAGTTACCTGTTTTTAAAATGAATTCCAAAGTTTGATGTGCTGATCAAAGTATCTACTCTTAGCTTGGGACGAACATCAATCAACACTTCATCTCGAAATCAAAGTCACTTCGCCATTTTCAAAGTTTTCCTTTGAGATTGGAACCAAGACTGAACGTAACACACAGGCAAACACTGTATTAATTCCAGTTTGAATCAAATGGACACCTACATTCTCAGAATAAATCAACGTTTCATGAATAAAAAATTTGAAAAGCCTTACAATAGTTTATGTTTGCATGCATAAATAGTTTTACATCATTGGTATTAAAAATGTGTTCCATGGAACCCTGGTGTTCCACGCTATCTTTCCGGGTGTTTACAGTAGTATTTTTGCAGTATGCTTAATAATTCTTCATAACGTAAACGATTCAAACACGGTTTTTACATATCTTCGTCTCTTTACACAGAAAACACTTTTTATATAAGGAAAACTATATTCTGCCCTTTTGAGTAAAAACTCTTGACACCGATGGGGTTCAGCCAATACTCATTCATATGTCTATCCCAACGTCCAGTTAGCTTCGTTCTGAATTTCCTCTTCGAATGTGTATTTTCTATTTGGATTCATACACATTCGGACAATTTTTATAAACAAGGCCAAAATGCAATAGTTACATACATAAGTAAATATATATAAGTGTAGAATTTGAAGTCTCTTTTTAGATTAAATTGATTTAATTGTTGAAATGGCTCGTCGGAGAACTTTAAACTTGAAGGCTACTGCTTTTCATTAATATACGTATATATATTTTCCCAACCCCCAATATCATTCGGTTGAGAGCTTGAATAGAGTAAAGAATAAGAAAAAAGAATGGGGCAGCTTCAGGAACCTAACTTGCGACCTATAAGGCAGCTGCTCCAACCTTGCGTTGCTCTTACCATTGAGACTTTACATTACTTGTTGCTGTTTGGCTCAATGGTAAGAGCAACGTTACGTTGAAGTGGCTATTTTATCGGTCGCAGGTTTGATTCCTGCAGAAGCTCCACTTTCTACAATTCTTTATTCAATTTATGCAGTCTAGGCCAAATGATAAATTCGCCTTGTCATAAAAGGAGATCAAATAGAATTTCAAAGTAAAATTAACGTATTTATGACATATATATATATATATATATATATATATATATATATATATGCATTATTTCTTTTGTTTCGTATTTACACATGTCACTCCCACATCCTTGTACCTTTACTTATTTTATATATACATAGCTCTATTTACTGTGTTAAATATTGAGCACTGTGAATAAACATCAACAACGGACAACATTTTTTCTGTTTCTTTCTTTTTTTATTCGCACTAACTGAATACATACATACATACATACATATATATATATATATATATATATATATATATATATATATATATATATATATATATGTATCATTCTAATGGTTTTGGGACGCACTCAGAAAACTATTGATATAATCATTGGATTATTTGTGTGACCCTCATCAAGATATCGACCTGACGGCAGTTCGATCTTGGCAATTGGTTCTTTGCAAAGGCACCTCGGGAGGAACCGGTAACTAGTAATGAAATATAAAACACGTGCTGCATAAGAGTTCCACAGCACAGGGAATCTATTAGTTGCTTCTGTTTTTTTGTTGAGGATTTACTTTTTTCCATTCATTTCATACGCAACCCTTTCTCTCTTTTTCGATCTTATTTTCTCTTTTCTCCTTTTTCTTCCATCTCTTATTTCATTGTTCAATTCTTCATATATTTAGATGTATGAGAAACCATCAACCAAAACTGTCAACTGGCTGACTGGATGGCTATGTATCTGCGTACCATGGGATCTAGAGGGCTGAAAATTCAAACTTTTACTCCTTATTGTGTCTTGGAGAAATTATTTTTGTTTTCAGATTCAACAACCCCAGATTTTTTGTTAAATTGTTCAATTTCTATCGTAAGTCAATGTTAAATTGATCCCAGGTTCGTACTTGGTAGTGTTTACGCTTGTTTTTTTTTTCCTAACTGCCAAACAAAAACCGAGAACAGTAACTTATTCACTGGTCACCTATTTTCCAAATTCTCCAATTGATCATCCCTGAAGATGACATGCTGCCAAAAGACGTTGGTCAAATGAAAGTTTTTCTCTAGTTGATAATCTGACGTATTCTTTCTTTTTCCTCTCTTTCTATCTTTTTACCTCTTCATAAATCGCCTCCTTGCTAAATGATTTAGCAGAAGATTTTGTATCATGTTGAAGATTAGCGAATGTTTCAAACTGTTTGTTTGAAATAAAAATGTATGTATCAAGTATTTGTGTCTTGACATATTTGAAAATACGTCTCTTTGTCATTTTTCAATTGAAAAATTCAACAAATACTTGTTTCAAGTTTAGAGCAATACACCACTGGCATGTCTTTCCACAGTGGCTGCAGATAGAGAGATATGCATTGACTGAGATAAATAGATCGATAGATAGATAGGTGGATAGATAGATAGATAGATATGAATAAACTGAAAAAGATAAAAAGGCTAAGATAAATAGATAAATAGATAAATAGATAAGAAGAGATTAAGATAGATAAAACATATATATATATATATATATATATATAAATATATATATATATATATATATGTATATATATATATATATAGAGAGAGAGAGGGAGAGAGAAGGATATATATATATATCCTTCTCTCTCTCTCTCTCTCTGTATATACATGTATACTTCTCTCTTTCTCTCTCTCTCTCTCTCTCTCTCTCTCTCTCTCTATATATATATATATATATATATACATCCATCTCTCTCTAGATAAATGTACGTGAGTATGTGTGCTAAGGTCAAGACTTGTTCAGCGTTTTTTAACACTGGTGACAAGTTCAAACTCAAGTAAAAAAACAAAATTTTGAATGCAGATTTTTTCACACAGACTCTTCCAACTTGAAAGACTCGAAGCAAGATCTTCCTCCTCTCTCTACGGCTTTCTATCAAAGATATCTCAGTCAATTTCTAGAAACATCCACTAAAAGCATACGTGAGCATCTACACATTCATGCATTCAGCAAATGCTACGAACATAACTTCAAAATATCTGCAAAAGAAAGACACCCATGCGCATGCGTAGATAGTGTGGCATAAAACATGGAAACCATATTGTTTACTTGGCCTCTTAGGCGCAATACACCCGTGGAAGGTACAAGTGTGTTGGCGTCAGACACCAACCTCATCTTAACTAATGATAGAAAAATATTATGCTACTTTCATCTCGGCACCCTTCTTCGCATTTTCTCAAGACTTCTGGCGATGTCCAGCTTGTAACAATTACAAGCATAGACGGATGCTGGAAGATCTGTGAGAGAAAATGCGAAGGCTTCTTCATGCTACACAAATATGTACAACACATGGAAGAGGCAGATTTTACAAGTTAGAAAAGATGATTAACAATCGGTCGATGCTGCAATGTAAATTGCTGCCGTTTTCATGACAGACTTCCTGACATGGATTATAGAATGTAAGTTCGCAGCGTTAGAACAATGGGGAATTGATTTTTCATATAAAATTTTATAATTTTTATAATTCATAATATGAAATAACATTCCTTTGCAATACATTATGATAAAGTGACAAACCATGTACAACATGAGCTATGTATTAAAATCATAGCAGAGAGGGAGGTGGTGTTTGATCATCACTGATACGGGTGATCCCCAAAACAGTTACTTGGCAAACAGCTGATGATCCTAAAAAAAGATAATTTACACAGGGTACCATAATAACAAAGTCTATTTCTATTCCGACTGAACGGAAGTTTTTTTTTTGTAAATGTACTTGATAAAAATTTGAAAAACTATTTCTCTTAGTATGAATATATTTATGAGAATGCCTGTCTGTAAAATGAATTTTGTAGTTGTTCTTTTTATGGTAGAAAAAGTCATCTTGAGGATTGCAGGGGACTTTGATACAAAGTTGCATTTTCAAAGTGCAAAAGTTTATTGAAAATTTTTCTTCAAAACACGAGAAATCGAAGCCATTTGTCATTGAATGTGACAAGTTAAATGACATCTGTGATACAATCTCGAAAGATTTCTATTGCCTAACACAGATTTGCATTTGTTTCGTCGACATGCCTTCTTTTAATTTAAATTCCATAAAACGTCAGCCAAACTGTTGATATAAGTTTCTTCAGTTTTAATTGGATCTGGCAATCCGACCCTCTGTCTGTTTGTTTGGCCATGTACGTATCATGCGTACAGCACTCATTAACGGAGCTAAAGGGCTGAAAATTCAAGCTTTTCTTCCCTATCATGTATAGAGAAAAACAGATTATTTGTTTTTTCAAAATTCTCCCCGAATACGGTTTTCATGGAAGGTTCAATTTTCAAATGTAGGCATGTGCTTAATTGAACCTTCAGTTTGTGCCGGCTTCTTTCTAGAAAATTCAGACTTTTTTTTAGTGATCCAACAAAAAGCAAGAAAATTAACATACTTGGTGATCACTACTTTTCCCAATGTTCCAATTGATCACCTCCAATACAGTATGCTGCTAAAAGACACTGGTCACGTGACAGTTCCCATTTGGTGACTTTTTTGGGATATATGTCATCATTTTTGCTTGTTATTCGTGAATTGATTATCTACAAGTGATGAAATCTGTGATGAGTCAAAATATTTAGAACAATTTGGCAGTTAATATTTTTCATAGAATTGCGTTCTTTATCGTTTGATTGTACATGAGTACAACAACACACCATGTATATAAATAACCCACACCACAGAGATATCACCATTTTCCCTCAATCTCAACTATGTGAACAACATACTATTTAATCTGCTCCGCTGCAAATTCTCTGAAAAAGATGGTTTGCAACCGTTGGAATGCATCAAAACATGCCTATGTGATAATAACTGCTGATTGATTTGAAATGCTCCATCTCTTGTTTCGATTCCCAAAGCTCTGATTTTGATGTTGTGCTTCACATCAACTGCTTCGATATTTGTAATTGTAGGTACTCGTTCTGTCAATAGAACCGTACAGAACTGTCAGTAGCAGGTAAAATCTCTGGGCAAATATATTGCTGTGAAGTGTCCAGATTATTCAGGTATGTAGAGAGCTCGTCCATGATACATTTTTATTAATAGTAAGATGGCTTGTGTTGTGTCACATCCTGACCAGGTATGAACACGTGTTTTGACACATGAGGACTCAGTTCCTCTCTCACTACAGGAATGCATGTGCGACATACTGAATCTTTTGTCTTGCAGACAGCCCCAAAATCAATACTAATCGTTCAATTATTCAGAGAAATTGCCGACAATTAACGCTAACACGTCAATATCACTGGATCCTACAATCGTTTTATCTGCCAGGCACAACTCTAAGACACATGCAACAATTGCATGCAGAGGAGACCTTTGTTTTCAGAATAGCCATCAGACTATCTCATTTTCGAGTCTGTCAACAAAGTTCTTGGTATTTGTATTAGTTCACACTCAAATTAATGCTTCATACCCTCTAACATCTCAACTTAGTCCATCTATCTTGAAAATAAAACACTTTGATCGATATGCATTGTTTCGTCACCAGCTTTGATCCCATTCTTCAATAATGCTAAGTTTTTCAAAAAGCTTTTCCTGTTATCATATACGTCAGCTAACATTGAATTTTCCATACACATTTGAATTGTTAATCTACCATTCTCACAATCATCATCGAGTTTTGGGAATAAGACCGGAAAATGCTCAATGTAAAGTAGCAATGCTGTTTTCAAATGAATCATGTGATTTAAGCCGGTCCTTGAGCCGTTGCATTCTGTCATACCGTCTACATGTTGCTCCAATCCTGAAAGTTTGATCTTAGTGGACGCTAGCACATTTATGCATACTTTATACCCATAGTATACGAACAGACCCAGTAAACCATAACTAGGAGTGAGTTCACCATATGATGCTTTATGGCCAAATCTGTCCAAATACCCTTGGATACAACTCCAATCCTACTTTAGACAAACAGTGAAGGGCTTACTCCCCTAAATTGGGGAGGATTGTTTTTATTCTTGTCGTTGTTATGGTAGAAAAACAAAGTCAATTCAAGATTTAGACTAAAGTCTGACAATAATCTGATAATGTAACGAAGGGTGGTTATGAAGTAAATCACTCATCATTTGCCAGCAAAGATGGGTTGACTTGGCATAAATAAGGGGTCTGCTGCAGAAAATAGATCCGGAATTAGTGCTGCAGCAACTAAACTAAGCTTCCAGTTTCCTGTTGGCTCTTCTTGGATAAATAGTTTCAACGATTGAATGAGATTTTTCAGTCAGAGATTCATTAGTGAACTCTTTGTAGCAGAAAGTAATTGTTCTACCAGAGGCTCTATTGTCTTAACGATAAACAAAAGTTCAACCTCTAATGTCCTCAACATCTTGAAAGATTTTTCCAACCGATATTATTTACGTGATTGGTTAGTCACTAAATAGAAAATGTCGAGTGACCAACGTTTTTTTTTTGCAGTATGCTGTGATGAGGGGTGATCAATTACAAAATTGGAAAAAGTGATGATCAGTGAATAAGTTATTTACAGGGCACTGATCTCTAAAATGCTGGAATTTTAACAAAAAAAAAACCAACAAAAAACAGACATAAACTAAGGATCAATTTAGCATGAATATACATTGAAAATTGACCCCCTCTTACACACACCTACCAATCTATTTGAGTGGATTTAGGACATGTTACTGTAAGCTAATGGCCCTGTCAGTTGTACAAAATTCAACTTGGTGTCATTTTTCTCCGGGGTTCAGCTCGGTTATAGCATATTTTCCTGGACTATTGAAGGCTTTTGATCTCTTGGTCGTAATTTCAAGACACGATATGTTCAATTTATGTATAGGTCTGGTTCCAAGTGATGGGTTAGACAAACGGTGATGAATTCATTGTCCCAATTTTGCTTTTGACATGTCTCTGTAGATCGTCATTGAATTTGCATGGTATGATATTGAATTCGTTCTGAAAATATCCACTGTGTTGTCAATCATCATCATCATCATCATCATCATCGTCGTCGTCGTCGTCGTCGTCGTCGTCGTCGTCGTCGTCGTCATCATCATCATCATCATCAGTTATTAATCGTCCATTGTTAGACATAGAACTTCCCAAGGATTCGCAACACTACTCTATCATGGGCGTTGTGGAGCCAATATTACCTTTCCACATTGTATCGTCATTTTATATTCTGCTGGCCTCGGTTCTGCATTTGATTTCTGGTGTTCTATGTTGTGAGTCGTGATATCCATTCTCTGACTGCCATCCTTGCAACATGACCATTCCATTAACATTTAAGCTTCCTAATGGATTCTATGATGTCTCGGACTCCTGTTTTCCCCTGGTATACTGTGTTGTATTGTGGTCTTTCCGTGTAATATTGAGCATGATACTCTCATGTGCACGTTGCTATATTGTTTCCGTGGTTAGTTTTCGTCAAGCGTTTTGACTATTCGGTTGGTGACAACTTTGGTTTGCAGATCCAGTTTAGTAGACTTATTGTTGTCGAGTTGTTGAGGTGTTTCGGGATTACTTCTTTATGTAACAGCATCATGATTGCAGTGAGACTTTGATTAGTTATTTTCCAAATAGAATTGCATTCAAGCTGTCATTTTTATTCATTGAATAAATGCTGTTTGAAAATTGCAGCGTCTATCTACTTATGTCAGGTTGATGTTGCTTACTAGATCATCGAATATGGTTTCTGTTTGAAAATAGGTGACTGTAGACTTTTTGTCATATTTTCAGAGATCAGCGAATGAGGGAAGCTTCTATTTATGTTCATCTATCCATCTATCTATTTGTTCATATATATGCATATATCCATCTATGCGTCTAGCTATATGTCTATCTATGTTTGTTTATACCAACCTATCCATCTGTATGTATATATGTTCATCATCTATCTCTCTATCTCTCTCACTCTCAATACATGTTTCTATCTACCTATCAATCAAACGATCGATTGCTCTCTCTCTCTCTTTATTTCTGTCTATATTTTTGTCTATCCTCATATCTATCTATCTATCTATCTATCTATCTATCTATCTATCTATCTATCTATACGTCCATCTATCTGCATATCAGTCTCTCTCTCAATCCATTCTACAATCCAAGAATCTATTCATATTCGTATATATCTGCTTGTCGCTCTTTTCATTTTCTATCTATCTATGGTCATATTTCTCTCTCTAAATATAAATGTACATATCCGTGTGTGTGTGTGTGTGTGTATGTGCGTGCTTGTAATGCAGATCAGGGATATGATATAATATTTCATAATATCTGATGTGTGATAGTTTATTCCAAAAAGTGCTTGATACATTCAGCATTGAACATTGATTTTTAGTAAACCTTAGAGTATAATAGAGTGATTTTCGTATCTATATCTACATTCATCTATCCATCAATGTTCATATGTATCTATCTATTTATTTGTTTATATATCTGGTCATCTACTTATGCATTTATCAATTATGTATCTATTCATATATATTCTTCATTATCTATCTATCTATCTATCTCTATTGCCTGTATGTATATCTTTATCTATCGATCTGTCTTCTTATCTATCCATACATGTTCATTTTATATCTGTTTGTCTGTCTAACTATGTATATACATTTGTCTATCTTTTTATCCAACTTTTTTTTATCTACCTATTTATTCAAATTTATCTATTTATGTATCTCTCTATCAATCTATGTAGGTTCATTATCTATCTCTCTGTCTGTTTATTATCTATCCATTGCGTCTATCCATTTATCCATCTATGTGTATGTCAATCTGTGTATCTATCTATCAATATCTATGTATTTTCTCTCATATTCATATATCTGTCCATTTATCTTTCAGTCTGTCGATCCATCTATATCAATCTGTCTACTTTTCTTTTCTCTCTCTCTCTCTCTCTCTCTGTATCTGTCTGTCTGTCTGTCTCTCTTTCTCTCTCTCTCTCTCTCTCTCTCTCTCTCTCTATATATATATATATATATATATATATAATACATATGGTACAGATCAGGTTAGTGGTATAACATAATATAACAATATATTGATACTATAAAGCAACTCCTGATAAGTAATAGGTTTGTATCTATCTATGTGTGGGTGTTTTCTATCTATTCATACATCCATCTTTTTGTCTGTATGCTCATCTATCTATATATCTATCTATCTGTCAGTTTCTATGTCTGTCTATCTATCTGTCTGTCTATCTATCTTAATTTGTGTTTTTGCCCATCAATCTATCTATCTATTGATTTATCCATATACATGCCTATCTATGTTCATATCTATCCCCGTAACTATATGTATATATGTTCATATTGATCAATATATCTATTTATCTATACCTGTCCGTCTATTTTTTGTATTTATCTATCTATCCATCCATCCATCTATCTATCTATCTATCTATCTATCTATCTATCTATCTATCTATCTATCAAGTAGCCTTTGGTGGTCTGGGGACATTTTTATTGACAACAGCGTGAAGCAAAATGATATTCCTGCTCCCAGCCTTTTTTCTGTCTTCTTTGGTGCCTTGACACACTCTTTTCAAGACTGTGACAGGGCTATCAACTTGCGATTCAGAATCACTGAAAAAGTTTTCCTCTTGAGATGGTTTAATGCCCATTCGATACTTGGACGCTATTCTGTAAACATATCAAACTGCTTGAGCGTTTTCAGCAGAAATATCTTCGATCCATACTCAATATGAAGTGGAAAAGTAGAACTCTTAATACTGATGTCCTTGTCACGGCTGAATGCCCGAGCATCGAGTCTTTTGTAACTGTTTCAAGGAGAGCTACCTCGAAAAACTTCCTCAAGACAAGCCGAAAAAGGAATATGAAGACAGCATGAAAAACAACCCCAGACACCTGGCAGACAACTAGGTCTATCTATAACCAGTCTATCAGTCAATCTTTCAATTTATTTATTTATTTATTTATCTATCTATCTATCAATCTATCTATCTATCTATCTATCTATCTATCTATAGGAGCTGTAAGTTGGGTTAGTGGAGAGGGCGTATGAAGGGTGATATCAACGATCTCGACTAAAATATGAGAAGCTAGACGTGTGAATTCTGTCAACGTGTACTTCTCTCGAAGGCTGTTTACGTTAATCACCTGGAGACACACGAAAAAACAATCACCGAAGATATTCCCCAAAGACACAGTGCGACAACCTACGTGATATGTAATAAAGTTTGTAGAACCAGTTCCAGACTCAAAGACACATGGTGGTGCACAAAGATCAGATTCCACAAAGCGATTCAATCGATGTTCGTCAACCACTTGTGCTACAAACCATTCAGATCTGCAGAGGGTCTAAAATGTCACCTACTAAGTCACTAACGAAGAGGGGATGACAATGAAGAAACGTGATGGTAGTCATCTGTGAAGATGCAGCATCTATCCATCTATGTTCATATCTATCTATCCATCTATCTATCTGTGTCTGCTGTCTATCTGTCTGACTATCTACCTATCATTCTCTCTCTATTTGTCCGTCCGTCTATCTATTAGTCTGTCTGTATATTTGCCTATCTTCATATCTATCTATGTCTGTCTATTTATCTATATGTTTGTCTATCTATCAGTCAATCAATTAATCTATTAATTGATATATGGATCTGTTCATGTCCGTATCTATTCATCTGTCTTTCAATCAATCTACCAATCTGTCAACATTTTTAGATTATTACTTAAGATAGTTCCTCACGCCAGTGATCCATGTTCAGTTCATGTCAGGTGGGTGATTAATTCAATGTACAAAACGAAATAAAAATCAATAACCTTTTTGATATCCTTTTTAATATAAGCATGATACCATTTTAGTCATGTGAAAACAAATATTACTGCATTGAGAGGGATTATTTTCTGTACAACTACAAAGACATCAGCAGCATCAATTGCAGTATTAGTAATTGTAGTGATGCAAACACACAGGTGCAGAAGAACCTTGCTTCACTTCCCCCTCTAATTCTTCAACATTCTTTCAAGATAAAAAGGGCATGAGCTTTCATATTCAAAGTTATATATATATATATATATATATATATATATATATATATATATATATATATATATATATATATATATATATATATATATATATTGAGTACTAACGTATATGTGTGTGTTTGCACTTCAACCCATCGAGAAGTACACATCACAAAACAGAAACAAAGGCATGTCTGAAATCAGCTGGTCTTAATTTATCCTTTGCACATATTTTTAAATCAAATTTTGCAAATCGGAAGTTGTCGATTTCTATTGGGTCTGCGTTTGCACTCTCAAGTCTGCCAAAATATTCTCCTCGATGTTTTCTTTCATTTAAGATTTTCACAAAATTATTTGTTAAAACTATGAAATCAAACTATATGCATATTTTGAATCAGCATTATCCAGGATGTTCTTTCATCATTGATTCGAACCTATTCATATGGGGTAGGGCAGTGTTGTTTTTTCTTTTTGAGCAGTAATTCTTAGTCCATCGGTCATAGCGGTTCGATAGCGGTTGGAATAGGTTGGAAAATAGAATGGGATGATTATGTTCAAACTCAGACAGAGAAAGTTTTTTTTCCGTTTCACTTCTATATTTTTTCAAAATGTTTGACTTTCAAATCGCAAGGAGATTTGTCAGTTTTGATAAAAAAGCAACAAAACTATTTTGAGGTTTCAAAGGGGTGATCTATTCACAATGTAGTTACAATGCTGAACTGGACCCTCACTTTAGGCGTGTCTGCAACTCACAATGTATTTACAGCACACAATTTTAAGGTTGAATTTTCAAAAACAAGATCTCTGATGTATATGGGATCTGCGTTAGATAGTATGTCGAGATTTTTTTTCATCTTGGATTTTCTAATAAGTTCTTAAAGATAGATCTATGAAGTCAAGCTATACGTATATTTTGGATCAACATTCTCTGCTTTTTATTATTTATTCAAACTTATCCACGAGTGATGCTTTTTTAAAAAAATTCTTTTTGAGCCATAATCTGTTGTTTCGAAGTTCAATATCCAAATGATTGAAGCTTTGGAAAAAGTGCTGGACCACGTTTGAACACCAACAGCGATAGTTTTTTTCCTTTCAGTTTTATATGCTTTCAAACTAATTATCCAAACCTCAAGGTAATCAGTTAGTTTCGAAAAATTAAGTTTTTTACAGTTATTACACGAGTTTTCTGTTTATCTTGTAGTTGCAATTCTAAATAGAACACTCATTTTCCATTTGTCATTCGAAAACTATGAATGTGAACTATTTTTCTCGGTTCTGTTCCAATTATTGCTATGTCTATCTTATGGAAAGTATTAAACTTTAGATATTTTTTGCTTTTAATCTCATGTGCTTTCAATTAATTAGATACTCAAACTTTCAGGAAATATGTCAGGTTTGAGAAAGGAAATATTCAAAGGTTTTATAACAGATAGTTCTATTTGCGATGTTGCTATAATACTAAACTGTAACCCTCATTTCAGTTCGACATAGGTAAATATGGATGTGAATTTCTCAGTACTTAGGCCAACTCGCCTGAGGTTGAACACTGGCCTGCACGGGACTGCCTTTTAATTTGTACTGGCATAACCAATGAGGGATCACAGAGAAAAAAAAAGGCATATCCGAAATCAACGAGGCACTAATTACTTACAACACACATATTATGGTTGAATTTTATAAAAATTCGTCGATTTCTATCGGTCCTGCATTCGTGCTCACATAATAACTAATTTCATCACTGAGAACAACAATACACCAGAGTTTAGAAACGCAGCAAATACAATCAGCAGACCAATTTCAATGCAGAAAATTCTACATATTTCTACCAATTTTTCCCGAAATCAGGGCTGAGAGAGGAGATGTTTAAAGGTTTTATAAGTGGGGGTTATATTTACAATACACCTCAGCTATATATATATATATATATATATATATATATATATATATATATATATATATATATAATCATTAGTCATTGTTCACTGATGAACCTTTCTCATTTACTTCCTTGCAAGTGCTAATCTTTGCCATTCCTTATTGAAATACCTTCTTGGTCTTTTTGCTGCATTCGTTGTCGCACTAATCTGTTTAATTTTTGCTCCATTCCTGCTTCCTGGATAGTCCATCTTCATTTTTGTTGCTCAATTTTTTGCATGGCATTCTTCACCCTGATCCGCTTTCGAATCCATGTATATCCTCTTTCTATAACTTAATCCATAGCATTGATTTTTCCATAACTTTCTGTGCGACTCTTAATTTCTTTTCAAGTGGTTCTGTTTTTTCCCATGATTCGCTTCTGTGTGTCATAGCTGGTATCATACATTCATTATACACTTCACGTTGTATGCATATTCGAAAGGTACCTATTAATGCTTCTCTTTTGACGATAAACACTGCTAAGCGTACAATCAACTTTGATACACAATAATTGTTTTTCAAAGCATATATTTAATTTCATTTAATAAAAGAAATAAAAATCAGAAATGACTGAGACATATAGCAAAGCAGGATGTATGAATCAATTCGAAGAGTATAATAGATTTCGTTTAACAAATTCCGTTTGTTCTGAGGTAAAAAAAACCGCGTTAGATACAAACGACTATAAGTTATATGATAGGAATTTCTAAAATATTTACGGCTGATTATAAGAAAAATCAAATACACAAGATTTATAAAGATTTATTAGAATTAAAAAAATTTGGGAATGGGTGACCAGTGAATGAATACTTCTCTTGCTTTTTGCTGAATCACTAAAAAGTCTAAATTCCCCTAAAAAACTGGCAGCTGCAAACTAGTGCATAAAACTACATGACAAATTTTCACTTGACATAAGCAGATGTTAGAAATCTCTGCGTTCGTAGGTTTTTATTGACGAAATCAGTGATTCCAAAGCTGATGGTTTCTTATTTTGCGAAGGTATCTGAAAGTAACTTATTAATTAAAAAAAATGATTTATGTGAAGAATGAGCAGAGACTGATTGTCTTTTGAGGCACCTATACGTTTTGCTGCGCTTGAAACTTTCTGCACCCCCAAAGGGCAGTAGAATTAGAAATTTCTTTCTTTCAAATTTTCACAAATCAAAATTTCGGCAGAACATCACAAAATTAAGAATTATGGAAGCATCGATTTTCCTATTTAGTCATGATTGAAAAATTTCAGATGTTCCGTGAAATATCTGTATGAATCTGACATCAGATGATTTGTTTGATTTAAAAAAATATTTGAATATTTGGAGGAATATAGAAATAGATAGATAGTTTTTGATTTGTTGCTTTAAAAATGTCATTGCTTTAAAGGATGATTAATGTCTTCCACTTATCACAGTGATAGGCCAGGGTTAAATCCACTGCCAAGTCAGACTTGAAAGGTCTTGTTAACCACCAGATAGAAACTGTCACATGACCTACGTCCATTGACAACGTGTCATGCTGAGGGTGATCAATTAAAAATCAGGGGAATGGTTGATCATTAATTTTTTTTGAGCTGCGATCACTTTAAAAACAAGCGTGAACACAGTCGGGCATAAGCATAAACTTACATTTCATATTGAACCCGCACTAGCAACTCATTTCGGAGAAGAATTTTCAAAGCACAATAAAAAAAAAAACGTTTATTTTTCCAGACACAATGATGAGTAAATTTAAAATTCTATTCCTCTATATCCATTATTACAGCCTGTACACATGATACGCACATATGGAACCAGCGATCTAGCCAAGGAGAAAATGGAGAAACTAATTGACAGTATTGCTTGACGGTTTCTGATACTCACTGTTCATGATTTGGGAATCTCTCCCCGAGGCTAAAGGGTTACAGTTAAATCACGTTGGATATATCAAGGATACGCGACGTCGCATCTACATTGTTGCATCCCCAGACAAGGGGAAAAGCGGAAAACAATGATTCATATAAGTAATTTTCTAACTATGACAAGGTAAGAAGGTATGAAAAGGAATGTATCACCCTTAACGCCAGATATTTTCAAACATTCTGCTGCGACACTTTAGAGTGTCACGGCTAATCTCGAGGTGCGTCGCGAAATTGATTTTGAGTTTTTATATCTTTCCAAAGATACTTCTCCTGAGTCACTTGAACTGCTGGGGTGACATCATATATTTTATTTGGTTAACTAAACCTGAATTATGTATCCCATTTTTTTAGTTGATAAGTGTGTCGCCATTGCAAAAAAATGGAAAACTCTGCTGTACGCTATGACACATTTGGAGATACGGTAAGTAAAACATTTGGTTATATAATTGTATCTTTATGAATTGTATCAAGATAGGTAAACACGAACTTTATCTATGTTTCATATATACATACATACGTATATATATATATATATATATATATATATACACACACATACATATATATATATATATATATATATATATATATATATATATATATATATATGCATGTGTGTGCTCGTGCGACTGTGTGCGTGTGACATGTGTGTGTTTGTATACGTGCGTGATTTCCTGTTTATTTCTCCAAGCATGAGACATTGATCTGTTTTTGCTGGTCACGGGAACGGACGCTTTATTCATTCAAAGCAGCAAAATGGCGCCAAGTGATGATTTTAGCCCATGGCAGAATTTCAGACTTCTTATTTATCACGTGATGTTTCCTTGACAAATTGTTTTTTTTCCAAGGCGCTAGGAGAACAAATGAAGAAAAATCATTGTTTCATGTTTTAATGAAATCTCGATCGCGTCTATCGCATCCTCATCACCATCATCATCACTTTCTTTTTTCTCGTCTTATTCTTTCCCTTCTTTTTCATCTTCTTTCATCTTGCTTCAGACGGAAAAAAAGACGAAAAAGAAGCCTGCTTCTTCTTCTGTCTGAGGCAAATTCTAAGGACCAGATACAAAATATAACGATGAAGGCCAAAGAACGTATAAGATGAATCGACGGGCTACAAACAACAAAGATGAAGACAAACATAAAACTATATTGAATTATGGAAACACTTCCTCTCAGAACATCATACAACGCTAGGAAGGCAAAGGAATGTGACGGCCGAAATATTGTGTTAAAACCACTGAAATTGCCTTAATCATCTCTAATTCATAGCGGAAAAACTTTTGGCGTTCCCGAATCCAAATATTGGTGATGATGGTATGTTAAGCAGGGTCATTGGAAGTTGGGGAGGTGTGTAGGGAGACTGATATGTAGGAGACCCAGATCAAGAGAGTTCCCGCAGCCTCTTCGACTGCTCACTGCAAAATAAACATGGAACGATAAAGCCTTTGATTCGAAAGAACACAAGTCTTCGACTCAATAAGAGATCCAAATATTAGTATAAATCGGAATTATATGAGAAGTGGCACTATGATAATTGATACTAAAGAGATAAAGATTGGAAAATGAGTGAAACAAGGGGCTATAACTCTTTACAGTCAGCCTTGAAAGTGCCTTCCGGAAAACAGACTGGGAAAACTTGGGAGTACATAGATAGAGAATATTTCAATAATTCATGGTATTGTGCTGATAATAAATCCATAATAGAAAATGCGAAAGATCGTGAAACTGAAGAGTAAATTAAGGAATCGATTTACCAAGGTCAGGTGATAAGGCTAAAGAAAGAACCTGGGAATGGAATAAGACAGCGCATGATGATTGGATGAAAAACATTTGGTATTAATTGAAATTACACAAAACACGAAGTATACAATCAATGCGAAATCTAGAATACTTACAAAACCACTGGAAAACAAACTCAGGATATCACAGCTGCTAATTAAAAGATCAATGATAGGAACTATTCTGAGCGATAAGAAAAGGTCAACGTGGACCTGAGAGGACCAGGATGAAGGATATCGTACAAGCAATTAAGCAACAAAATTGGACATGACAGCACATACAGCGAGAGGAAGGGTTAGCAATAGAGCTTAGGGCTAACCGATTGGTGACCATGGGACAGTAAACGCAGTAGTAAAAGTCCAGACATAAGATGAAGAGACGAGATAGAAAAGTTTCCCGGTAAGACATGACAGAGATTAGCGCTATTACGCTTGGATGAGAAAGGCTTTTGTTCATCATTGGATATATACAGCTGTTTTTAAATTAAAACTTATGAATTTCTAAATTCAATTTGGAAATGTCATTAACTTATTCACTTCTGATTATGATTTATAGATTTTTTTTAAATATAGGATATTGGCCTCATACAGGTTACCAGATATTTGTCATTAAAAATCTTTTGAAGTTTTCACTTTTAATTCCAGACTTCAAAGTGATCTCGCTTATTTAAAATTGTCTTCTATCTTCGAACCAATCAAGTGTCCATCATCTCTCCAAGAAAATCTTGGCGTTGGGAATGTTTCGAAAACCTTCAAAAAATTAATTGTTTCTCCAATTTCCGAAGGTGAAAAATGTCTCAAATTTCTGTCACACTTTTTTCTCTAATGAATGGCTGAGAGTATGATTGCAAGGAGAATCGGATCACCAAGATCGAATTCTAGCTGAGACAGTTTTAAACGAATTTCACTTTACAATACTTCCCTAATCAAAATTCTAAAAAAATAGCGAAATCGGCAATACTGGGTACGCATATTCAAAAGTTGAAAAACATTATAAAAATCTGCAGCCCTACCTTAAACGCTACTATGAGGTCATACCCTACTTCTATTCCAACAGAAAATGATTGCTGAAACTTTTGTATTGTACATATAATAATAAAAATGAGTTAATTTTTACACTTGTCAATATGGCACTGTTGATAAGAGTGGAGATTTTACTCCTGTAAGTTGGACGAGATTTTACTCCTGTGAGTTGGACGTGCATTGTTCTTGTTACAGAGGTGGAAAGTCAATTCAATCTTTGAGTGGAATTTGAAAGAGATTGATATACCTAGAAAAAATAGTGATTAAATGAAAATAACTCGATTCAATGTTGTGGTAGCTTCTTGATCCTCATCACTGATCGGGCCCAGTTGAAAGACCACCTCACTGGAAAGAGCGTCTCCTTACCTGGCCCTTACACATTTGGATTTTTCAGACTGAACACAGTTAAGCTTAGCATATGTTGAGAGAACTCGGAGTTCATGCAATCCATTATATCACAGGTAGGGTGTATTATATGAATTCGTATTTATTTGTAATTCTTTTTTTTTCATCCACTGTAGTCATCACATATATAGTGATGTATCTGATTCTTGCCGTTGGAAGAAGAAATGGAACTATCAGCATTACTTCTTTTTCTTATAGCTATCCACTGACTTTTTTTGCTACTTCTACGCTTCTTTGCTTCGCTTTTACTATATTCATTTTTACGAAAGATTTGTTTTAGCAAGTTTAAAATTTCAATCTGCATGTTGGGTAATAAACATCAAAAGACTGACAGATCTGGGCGAGGAAAAAAAATGTACATGAAGATTGACTCGCAAGGGCACTGCAAACGCGACGTTCATACAAAATACAAGATCCCTCAATAACACCCCCCCTCCGATTGAGTAAACCTACGGGAAAGATGACCCCTGATTTTTTGACAAGTTACAGCAAGGCTGCGCAACCATTTCTTGATATATTCAAAATAGCTTGAGACTTCGAGAAGAGAACTCTCCCTATAGATTATTTGCAATCTAGTAGTAATTCTACATGTGCACCTGAGGGAACCTTATCATTTTGATGATTAGAAAACATTTCGCTCGGAAGCTTTAGCTCACGGAAAACTAGAAATGATTGCCCGCTGTTAGCATCAATAACAATAAAAGGAATACGGATCAAATTAAATGCAACTACGCCAGGAAAAAGGAATGAATAAGGTAATTTTCAGGAACCCAGGAAGAAATAGAATAAAAAACCTCGAGATTAAAAACGGAGGGAAAACACATGATCATCATCATGATCATCATCATCATGATCATGATGATGATGATGATGATCATGATCATGATCATGATCATCATCATCATGATCATCATCATCATCCTTTTGGCGTCCGTCGTTGGACATAAACCTCCCCAAGATTTGCCACACCTATCTATCATGGGCATCAAAGAGCTAGCATTTCCTGAATTTATCAAGCTCGTCACATCATAGCACTTTCTGTCGGTTGCCTATGATCTCTGGGGATCCACTTTGTGAGTTGTAATCCCTGCAGTTGTCTGACATTCTTGCAACATGTCCTGACCATTGTTATTTGTGTTTCCTAACTGTTTCTATGGTGTCTCAGGTTTCTGTCTTTTCTCTAATACACTGTTTTATGATCTCTCCAAGTGAGGTCGAGCATGATTCTGTGATGTGATCGTAGCATGATTTTCAGTTTGGGGGCCAATATTTTGGTTACGTTCTATGTTACTGTTCCATGAGTGGCTATCGGTCGGATACATTGGTTGTATACCCTTTTTAGGACTAGCGAGATTTATGTATCATTGAAAGTTGAGCTTGCTCTACTGTAAACTTGCTGACCTAATGTGATTCTTCTAGCGTTACCCAATTTAGTGCTGATTTGCTAAAACTCTATTTCTCTATAGCTTTCCTGATAAATTTAGTCAATTTAGATAATGAATAATGGTAAAAGACACCATCATGGTTCGTGTCCAAATTTACAATTTGCCATGTGTATGAGAATAAACACATAGACATAGACATACGCAATAATTCATAATTTAACTATATACATCGACACGTTCCTTGTGATATTATTTATCAACTCCGGAAAGTAGCTACCAGGTGAGATATACAGCACCGATCTATTCCATTTTCTTGAGGCTCAACAACGACGTATTCTATTTTAAATGGTTGTTAACACAATCTCTATTTATGCTATGATGTCCCTTTAACGAGTTGTTTTGTTCAGTACTGCACTCAGCTTATGGTATTTTTCTCAGCCATTAATCATTTTTCTTCCAAAATCTACGTTTTTAGGCTTATACAAGTATCCCTGATCCTTGAAAGTTTGTTTTACGCTTTTTACAAAAAAAAAAAAAAAAGCTGAAAGCCAGGATAGTCTTCAGTTTGTTTACGGCCTTTATTAAGTCAGTGCACTGTCTCTCGCTTTTTTTTCTGCACATCCTACTACCCTAAACTCATCTTAACCGACAATAATGATTATTAGTAGGTTTGGCAACGCTCAAACAAATTTGTTGGTGAAGCAATGATAATTACTCTTTCACTTTCCACCATTTCACCTTACAAAAGTGTTTTTAATGGGAATATCATGATATCAGAGAAAACATGTATATTTTACAGTTGTGTTATGGAGCCAGTGATTTTTAGAGATCCTATGAGATTTTATAAAATCCTTGAACACTTCAGTACTTCAACTCGACCTATAGTTTCACAATCAATGTAGTAATGGACAATCAGCTTGTGATGCTGACCATCACTGCTGTAATGAATTCGAACCTCATTTGATGCCCTACACCAAACTAAGCTGAAATTAGTAAATATCAACTATTTTTATTTCAGTATTTAGAGTGCATGTACAGAATAGTTTGACACAAATCCACGGTGGGACACCCGGTTAGAATTAAACTTATTACAGTAGCGATAGTCAAAACTACAAACTTGTTAACCATTACTGCACTAACTATGAGACCAGGGAATTCATGATAATATTGGAATGTTCGCGGATGTTACGAAATCCTGAGGTATTTTGTAGAATCCATAGTTTCACGATCCTGATGTAACATATACGTTGAATAACCAAAATTTTTTCTATTAATTTTATTCACCGAGTTCATTGGTTAACTTATCGTTATTTTCCAATTTGGTACATATGCAGACTAATACTCATTGCTTGCATTGAACCTTAGTGCCAGGATCTGACATGTTTGATGGATTAAATTTACTGTCTTTTATGAAGACCATCTATGAGTAACTAATTTCGTGATTCTTGTCGTTCGCTGCATGGCCAGTACAGGTTGGGGTAGGGTAGGGAAGATTTGACTTTTATTTTGACCATAGTGTAGAGATTGGTCTCCCCTATTGTTGAATTAACAGGATCGCCACGGGAGGATTTCTACACGGTCCTCAGCTGCTTTGGACACATTTTATTTCCAGACGGCCACCCATATAGGTAATGACTTGGCCCGGTGCTTAACTTCGATGTTTTTAGGAGAGCCGGTTCGTCCAAAGTGATTTGGCTGTAATTTGTATAATTGGAAATATCCTGAAACATCTTTGAATGGAAATAATAAGATTTTTATGCATGTATTATGCATCAGAACACACACACACACACACACACATATATATACGTATAAAGAGATTGGAATGACAATTGGAAGGCAAAGAGAAAAACAGAAGAGATAGGTGTTACATCTGGATTTTTAAAAATTATTCTCTTGGCGTATTTCGGCCAGCTATCTTTGTCAGAGGAAAAATATTTGCAGCTGTTCACAGAGAAAGAAATTGCTGTTTACATGTCCGATGCTGAAGAAGAGGATGTTTGGTTGTTTAGTAGGAGCGGGAGGGAGTGTTTGTACCTGTGTTAATGAGGGTAACAATTGGTTTAGAATGAGATGAGTCAATAAAAGGCAGGGTCAGGGGGTTTCCTGTTTCTGTGGGTATTTGGCTTGTCTTAGATAAGAAATGTAGTGAAGGGCTAGAATTGTCGTTCTCAGGGAAAGTGGGTTTTGTTATTTTTACTATAGGATGAAGAGGTTGTGTCTAGTATTTAATGGATAGGTGTTGATATATGTGGGACAGGATGTGAGCTGGTATTTTCTTTTAATTTTTTTATTTTTGGTTTATAGTGGGTGAGACTTTTTAAATTCTTTCTTAAAGGGGTCGTGTATGTGTGTATGTAGCATTTTTCGAAATGACTGTCGGTTGTTTGCCAAAACCTTGGGTTTTGGTGTTGCAATGTATTGTATTTATGTGATTCTGTTTAAAAATCAAAGTATTCAAAGGGTTTGCTATCTGACAAACACATCCCCTCCTGCTCCTACTAAACAAGCAAACACAGAAATATTCAGATTCTCTTCTTCAGAATCGAACTTGTAAATAACGAATTATTTCTTTGTGAACGGCCTGAAAAAATTTTTGATTTGAAAAAGATGGCTAGCCCCTATCGAATTACCATATCTATGTATATGATTTAAAAGATCATGCTATGTACAAATGAAATGGAGATACAAAAAGTGGTCTTTGATATAGATTCATTGTATGGTGGTCTGTGGTTTAGTGATCGATAATCAAACAAATTGGATTTTTCATGTTCTAAAAATTAAGTCAGGACTAGGTCCTGTATATGGCAAGCAGACATTTTAGATATATTCCTTAATTCAGATCCACTGCAAAATATTATTTGATATCTTTCCGGTTGACAATAAATAGCACAGTCCTGCCCTAGAAATTCATTCAGCTTAACCATTAATCGTTAAACCCACGGACAACCAAACATGGACTGTATATAACAGAACTTCTTGTGTCTCCATCATATCACAAGCCTGGATGAACTGGCAAAACGTAATTTATAATCATTTATACACGGTGAAATGAAATCTAGGTTCATCACTTCGGGTCAGAGAGTAAACACCAGAGTGTGAAATAGAAACACTTGCAATACCGAACAAAACCGTACGATTTGAAGCAAAAGCCAAGGTCTATCATCAAAAGATGTTTTGCTTTTGCATGACGATATACAACCACATACTGCTGCCCACATTGTTCAAATTGTTCAAACACTTTGAGAATTGGGATTCGAGGTATTGGAGCATCGTCTCTTTCTCAGATTTTTCTCAGATTATCAAAGACACTTCAGGTCATCAATTTGCCCTGGGCCAAGATCTGGAAGACGAAGTGCATATGTGTCTGAGGAGCCCACTAAAACCATGTTCTTTTGGGCAAATCTGAATTTACGGGTGCTAAGGCAAGTGCATCACAAAGCTAGGGGAATATATAGAAAAATAATGTATTCGTAAGTTCTGTACCCGTTGTTTTTATAAACTATTATACCAAAAGTGCGAATAATTATTGAATACGCCTAATAATTCATATACAAATGTATATGCTGATTTTTGATGGCGTGAATATTTTTATGTAAGTTCATCGTTACGTGGTTGAGCATAGCAACAAAAAAATATATATATACATCACACATACACACACACTCACACTCACACTCATATACTAATCAATGAATATAATTTGTTATATAATCGTATAAAGTAATTGTTTTGAGCAAAACTTCACGGAAATTATTCATTCATCTAATTATAGATAGTTTAATTTCTTTGTTTATGTATATCTTACGTGACTTTATTTATCCAATCGTCAATGTATTTATCTACTTATCTCTTAGAAACCGTTAATCAAAACTGTCACCAAAACCGTCGATGTAGGTTTCTTTAGTTGTCAAATTAGTCTCACTTTGTATGAATGTATGTATCACGTATATAGGCTGCACCAGTAGGACGAGAGCTAGAACATTTCAACATTTACTCCTTATCTTATTTCGACGAAACTTTTTTTTATTCCCCCCCCCCCTTCACTAGGATTATAGTAAGGGCTTTGATTTGCTAAGTAATTCTATGCTGAATTGATCATTTAGTTTGTGACCAGCAGTACTCATGCTTTTTTTCGTAAAAAATTCAGACTTTTTCAAGTGATCACCGCCTAACAAAAGGTGAAAGAAGTAAAATACATTGATCACCCTTTTCCCTAATTCTTTAATTGATCATCTCAAACACGCCAAACTGTCTGAAGATATTGATCATATGACGGTTCTATTGTGCGACTAAACAGACCTTTATCTAATTCATTTTGCCTCTTCTCTTGCTATTGGCTTACCAACTCCAGAAAAAGAAAAAAGAAAGAAAAAATCCTGACGATGAGTTATTTTCTTGTTTGGTTCTGAAACCTGTAATTTCCTTAATCATTTCGACAGAATGCAATATTATTCTCTATGTTCTTCCGGGGTACAATTGATGGGTGGAGCACGTGGATAGGGGGAATTCAACGCAACGCACGCAATAAATATAACAAATTATTATCTTTACCCAGCGGACATGTCTTTACAGGCTGTACCTGGGAAGTCAATGTTTCCCCTATGTTAACAAACTTTTGCTTCTTTTTTGACACTTAATAATATATAGAAGTTGCAGTAAAAAGCAATCGAAATCAAGACGAAAGAAATACAAGTCAAAATCAATAATAGTTGATAATGCTTCTCTAATAAGTGATTGGGGAGAATGAAAAATGAAATGTTTAAATTTGCCGGCAGAAGACCAAATCTTGACATCATGATCTCAACCCCCAAATATTCTCTTAGACTGAATGTTTCCGAGAAAGGTCAGTCTTATTAGAAACCTTCAACCCAAACTGCCACTGAAACTGTTAAAACATTTTTTCTTTTCTAAGTTCGTTTGATTTGCTAGCTATTCAGCTGACTGACCGTGTATGATAGATACCAGGCCGCATCTAGGAAGTTAGAGGGCCAGATATGTGAATCTCTACCCTTCGTCACGTGTAGGGAAAAACTCTTAGTTGTTTTTTTTTTCAATTCCCCTCTAAAAAAGTTTTAATTTATGTCTGGCAGCATACCCACTCAGTTTCTGAAAATTCAGATATTTTTTGTGATCACTGACCAACGAAAACTTATTTATGATCAACCCTTTATCGAATTTTCGTTTTATCATCCCAAACAATGGTCGCTATTGAGTGACTAACCAGACGTATATTCTTAGTTGGGTTTCAGATCAGCCAAGTTGTCAGAATTTTGCAATTTTGCACGAAGAAAAAACGATCAAACCTGTTAAAAAACAAAAACAAAAAGAAAATATCACAGTATAAGGTATTGCAATTTCATAACTTTTCGTTTCAGACGTATTTGTTTTATTTACTTGCCGTATATTATACTGGCTTGCCATAATTTTTTTTATTTACTTGTATATTTTTTAATATGCTTGTGATATTATCAATTTGCTTGCTGTATTATTTTAACTTATTCGCCATATTTGAGATATTCAATTTGCATGCCGTATATTTTTTTATTGGCTTGTCATATTTTTTAGTTTGCATGCCATATCGTTCAGTTAGCTTGACGCTTTTCTGATTTTGTTTGTTGTATTTTTAGATTTGTTTGTCACATTCTAAAAAATCCAATATTTTTTTAATTTGCATGCCATGTATTTAAATCTGCTTGCCTTTTTTTTTACTATTATTGTAGTGTTCTTTAATTTTCTTTTCTTATGTTTTTAATTTGCTTGCCACATCATTAATTTGCTTGTCGTAGTTTTCAATTTTTCTAACTGCGTTATTTTATTTGCTTGCAGTATTGTTCAATTTGACTGCCGTATTTCTTATTTGCTTACCGTATTTTTTCAATTTGCTTGTCAAATTTTTTCACTTTGCATGATGTATCCTAGAACTTTCTAGTCGCATGTTGATTTGCTTGACGAATCCTTTAATGCACTCGATGCATTTTTTTCAATTCAATTGCCGTATTTTTCTTTCAATTTGCTTGCCGTAATTTTTAATTCGATTGCAGAATTTTTAAATTGCTCTGGAAAAGTGATACTGTAGAGAATTCAATTAACTCAGTAACAACAACATTATAGCCTTGTGTCAAACTAAGTAAGGTTTATATACGCAGCCCCTCTTGATATTATCAAAAAACATAAACGCCGTTGAATTTTGATGCAAACTCAATGTGCGAATGAATCAAGAAAAGGGTGAGTAGTTTCGGCTATGGGAAAATAGGAATTGGACGTTTGCTTTTAGATATCAATAACAAATTGAAGTTATCTTTTATCTGAATGGTTGGACTAGAAATAGAAACGTTGCAGGGAATTTACAAAAAAGAAAAATATAATTTTTTCGATTCCTCTGTTGAATCCAATCATTTGCAAAAAGAAAAAAAAGAAGGAATCTTTAATCTCTGCCAGGCTATTTCGATTCCATAGTTTGTATTTCTATTTCCAGAACAGAGTGAGCGCACAGACGTAGACGCACACACACACACACACACACACACATACACACACACACACACATATATATATATATATATATATATATATATATATATATATTACCTATAATTTCACAGTGCTAAGTTCATGTGAAGGTCTATAATTTCACTGACATCTGGATTAAAGCATTTTTAGTTATTGCCGATGTAAGGGTTTGTCATCATTTTTTCATTTTTAAACTGTAAATCACGTCACATATATCAGTGGCGAATGGTGCTTTGCATCAGAGGTGTGCTCTGTACTACAGATGTGCAAAAAGTGCAATAATATTTAATGACTGCAAAAAGCAAAGGGCAGTAAGACATTAAGATAGTTCCAATTGTAAAATCATAGAGTTTCACATCCTTGCTCATTCGATGTTGCAAACGACGAACAAATAAAACGAAATAAGAGAATAAATGGAAAGTTTTTTAGTGGTACAATTTTTTTTAAATTTCTGTACGTAGCGGATGCACATTGAGATATAAAAGAGGAGGAGAAAACATTAAATTTCTTAAAAATGACCCCTCGAAAGCTTTGTTGACTGATACTCATCAGAAAAAGGTGGTCAGAAAATTTTTTGTTGCGTCATTCTCTCATGAGTGTCAGTCGAAAGAAACTTCCAAGATGGTTTTTTAAGAAACAAATTTAAAACAATTTGGGACCATCTTTCGTACATTATACTAGAAAACCTTTACAATCTATTACTTTTTCTAAACACTGAACTATTTATGCATTTATAACACAGTAAACAACCGTGATTCAATATACCATACGCATCTACGCATATATATGAGCACCTTATCATCTTGCAGATCACTCCTCTCCAGGGATTTCGAGCTCTCTGAATAAATAGATATGAACAGACTTTGATAGATATTAACAGATCAATATAGATATTTATATACCTATAGTACATATGGTCCCAGGATACTACATGGCATCATTATTCAGTGATCGAGGTATCTTGCTTTGCTTTTTCATTGCCTTACGCCACCTGCCAGCTAAATTGTGAATCCCATCGATGGAGAACGATACCGACTTTGATTCAATGACTTATCTGAGAAAATGTTCTCCATATTCCAATTGTTGAAACGGCTTATGAGTGCTGCATGGAGAAAGAGATTTTGTTGTTTGAAAGTGACTGTGTAACTCGTTTGTGTGCATTTCATTTGTGAAGGCTGGCCAGGCACTTCCTGAATTCGACAGATGGACAGACTAACAGAGAGAGAGAGAGAGAGAGAGAGAGAGAGAGAGAGAGAGAGGGGGGGGGAGAGGTGAGAGAGGTGGAGAGAGGGAGAGAAAGAGAGAGACTGACTTTAATAGGCAGATATCAGTGACAGTGCTGTCAGACAGAGACTGATTTAGACAGACATACAGTTTGATTAAGACAAACAAATACAGACAGAAACTGACTCAGACGGATAGATACAGAGGCTGACATGCACATGCTTGTGGAAAAAGGAGTTTAAATTTACACTAATTTTACTAGACTATGCAAGCATACAAACTTGGACTCTGAAAAACTAATAAAAGATTTTGTAGAAGAAGTTTTCAAAGCAATTCTAATTGTGATTTTTATAAAAATGTTTTACATATATACCATTTTTCAAACTCATTCTCATAAATATAAACCAGTCTGGATTGTTCTCTTCCGAGTCAAAATAATGAGACCACTGAATTCCTGACCCATGGTCGGTTTGATTGGTATGTTTAAGAAATTTCAAAGATTTCGGATGAGGCTCATTGGGGCAAAAAAAAGAAACGGTGGAAAAATTTAAAGGAAATAATTCGAATTTCAAATATTTTAACGATTGAGATGGAGAGAAAACATTCCATTTACACAAAAAATTGTTTACATATTTATAGGCTACTTCGTATTGATCTATCTTCAAATCTGTGGTGTATGTGGCTCTTCCTGCACCTCAACCATTTACATTGTGTACACATTACTTCATACGACCCCTCATACAGTGAACACATTATTTTATACATTCTCCCTAAAATCGCCTTTTTGTCGCTGGTACCTTACCATTCACGTAATAATTTGAATCTACCCACGTATATACGGTGCACGTATGATCTCGTACCCACCTCAAACACGTTTCCCCCAGTATTACCTTACTAGCCATGGATATATTAAATTAAAGTGTTGCCAAATAATTCATTGTCCATACTTATGATGTACATGATCTCTCCCAATTCTTTACAACCAAACTGTCCCTAAATACCCATGGGTCAATTCAAAATGTGTGAATATGCCTTTAATTTCGTTTACTTCAGGCTACCAGCACTATAATTGCCCCCTCTCCCGAAATCCCAGTCTGTCCTGCTATTTCAACAATAGCAGGTGGGAGAATTAAACATTCGAGCGAATTAAACGCATACAGGTTTGATCAGACTTAGAACTCGGCTTGCTGAATCCATTGTCCATGCCACTTACGGCTATTTCACTCGCTATTTTAGAATGCAAATTTCAAATTTATCAGGAGCTCTCAGAAGAAGAGAAGGAAGAAAGGAGGAAGATAAAAGCAGGTTTCTTTTCTTCGAGGATTTCCATTATAGGGGCGTTTAATGACCTCTTAACTATCAATCATGAGCGTATCCCTAAAAAAACGACAAAAAAAACACAAAAACAAAACACGTACACACGTATACACAGGAAATGATGCCAGTATGTACAAACAAAAATGCTGATAAAACCAAAAAAACACGTCTGAAAAATTATGCATATGCACTCTGACGCACATAGACCTCTGTGTTCGCGCATGTGCGCTAACTCCCATGGACCGTGCTTATATTTTCGAACTAACAGATATTTACGATAACGAAATAAAATTCGTGGCGTTCGCTTTCTGTTCTTGATAGAGATCTCCCTTCGATCTAGATGACAGATTCTGTCAGGGACTTCATATTGAATATTATTCCCGTTGTTTGCTAAAGATAACGGCTGATATAACTAATTTTGTTACTGATATTACCAGCATACACTGTTTTTAAATTATCGCAGTACACACGCTGTTGTGAAAAACTTTGACGACAATAGCGGAAAAAAATCTAACATAATAGTGTCAATATTGGAATGGAGGCCGTGTGGTTTCTGTTCCATTTCCTAGGCTAGCAGAATTCATGCGGTGCTCCAGTGTAGCAGAATGATTAACGACACGAAGAATGGGATTGTCGAGCGGGGTTCGAACTTCGTGTGAGATAAAGAGTTATATGTTCAGTTGAATTGAAACAAAAATCTGATTACATGTAGTCTTAATACCAATCATTTTATAGTGATGAGTCTGGAAAATTATGATCTGATCAAAAGGGATTGCAAATAAAAACGAAAAAAAAAAAATGATCTCAGGTAATGTAACTGTTGAATCATTGCATTCTATCGAATAACCGCCCCAGTCATCCAAGTGGCGAAACATTTTCCCTTATTCACTGAGTTTTAATGTAGTGCTAGCGGACACACAGTTTGGCCAAGAATTTTTCCAAATCATCTGCCCTTCACAAAACATCTTCTAAAAATCTTTTGGGGATATGAAAATTATTTTTTCTTTTTCTCATTTTTTTGGTCTTCTAGGAATCTCGTAATCTTGCATCAGCGCTATCAGAGACATGTTCTGGGTCTAGAACCTTGTAAACTCGCATGAATACATTTTGTTGTCACAATAAAAGAAAAATATTACTTACTAAGTAGAAAATGCAGGTTCTCCCCCCAAAAGTACATTTTTGAGTGAGTATCAGGCGCTAACTTTGTTTCTGCTACACCGCACGTGTATTCCACATTCAGATTCACAGCTGTAAATGAAAACAAAATAATTGCAAGGGAACTCTGGAGATGTCATGGATGATTTTCCTCCTTGAATATGCTTTTTACCGGGAAAAAGATAGTTTTAGGGGGAGGGGGGTTTGACACTGTTATGGATGTGTCACTGTTACCAGACATACTTCAGGGATTCATTCAATGATAAGTATGGTGTGTCTTTTACTGTGGTTGTTTCGATAGCAACATATCTGCCATTCTGCTCCGACTATAGCCGGGGCGCTTCATCGCAAAGTAATAGTTTGAAATTTAACCTAGCAGATCAGCAATACTGTTGTGTGTTCGGCCTTGTGGCTTTCCTACACTTATGACAATCTAACTGGTCAAGTTCAGCTTATCATATGTACAGGACACTCACCGTCGAGTAATGATTCGAAAGCTAGCCTTGCACGCCATTCGTTATGATTTTAGTTTATTCCTGTAGACTTCTGAGGCATAAAACCGCTTTTCCCGGCTGCAGATTCAGTAGCAGACAGGCTTTACGGGATGGAATTTCTAGCATCACCTCCAACCCTCTTGGTTTATAGAGTCTTGGATCAGTTATAGTGACTGCAAATGTCAGAATACTCTTCTTTTAGACAAGATTCCTTACAGAGTTAAAGGGTCACAATTGTATTTTCTTATAACTTATAACTGGAAGAATGAATTCATGTCTTTCCCAAGGAAAGAGTTAACGTGAATAGCTTTGAATTTGGTCCGATGATTCCGTTTTCTATGCAAGTAACCATCAGATAACTTCGGACCTTCTAATTCGTATTGTATTGATTTTGATTTTTTATAGGCTAGCTCCGACTTGTGGCAAATAAAATACTGCCTGGATGAAAAAAAACAATGATCCATTTCGATAATTGCACATTAATGGAGATGAGAGAAGGGATCAGCCAAAACGCTGTGGTAAGAAAAAAGGATCCAAATTCCGAACAGCTCTTGGAATGTTGATTACTCATCTCAAAAGAACAGGATGTAAAATACATTTTATACGCTCGCAAAATCCACCGTATTCATGATGTATAACTAAAAGCAATATAACTCTTGTTAAAACAAAAAGTATTGTGACTATGATATGGGTAGTTGGGAAAGGGGTTAGGCTTTGAGTTATTGACAAGGAGTTGGGTGAGGCAGTGTGACTGGCTAAAGTAAGGATCGATTGTTATCGCTTTTGTTCAAGGACAGGACAGCGCACGCCAGGTGCATGCTTGGAATAGAACTGAAGAATTGCGTAGCGCAAAGCGAGCGAAAATTCCCGATTCCCGCGAGAACCGCCAGAGATCCGCCCCCAGCGCCACCAACAATGTAATTTAGATCAAAATTCAATTTAGATTAGGACGAAT
The DNA here is from genome assembly GCA_963457665.1 of Thysanoteuthis rhombus. Taxonomy (NCBI): domain Eukaryota; kingdom Metazoa; phylum Mollusca; class Cephalopoda; order Oegopsida; family Thysanoteuthidae; genus Thysanoteuthis; species Thysanoteuthis major. The sequence goes on along the minus strand of OY735217.1, from coordinate 43,290,100 downwards.
TTCAAACGACAGACGGATATGGATTAATCGTTCATATCACAAGTTCGGTTCGACGCTCCTCAGAAAATGTTTAAACATGGCTGGATTTTATCAAAAAAATGGACATCGTGGATAATTTGATATTGTTAATTGTCATATTTTTTTTTAAATTAATCATAGGAGAAACAAAATAGCAGAACAGATATTTGCACGAGAAAGGGATTTGGTAAATTGAGTTCGAATTCCGATAGAGGCTGCTTGCCTTCATCTCAGCGCTTATGATCTTAGGAAAGATATCTTTGAGCTTCGTCTCTATCACGATGGTTGGAGAAGAACACCTGTGATCATGTACTATACTAAGTCAAGCTAATCATGCATTTCGAAAGAATTCAAGAATTCTCAGATTGAATCCATGCACAATTATCTATCTTATGTCTCCTACCACAAAGTATCGCTGAAGGTTCTATCCGAATGTCAATTTCTCCATTGTTCTAAATAAATTTCAATAAAATTTTTGGGAAAAGTTGGGAATAGATTAGGGAAAAATGATTGAATTCTGGAATGAACCCATGCACGAAGATCCTTCCTGCACTGAAGTTATCTGCCTACACAATAGAATATCTCCAAGAATTCTCTGTCACATCCACACGCTATTTCAATAGATTGCAGATGAAGTGATTAAATTTTGGAGATGATCCATGAACAATCACCCTCTATGTTATATCTATCACTCCAAACGTGTTTTATCTTAAAACAACGGTTTATGATATTTAATTGTAAATAGCTCGAAATGACTAGTTCTGGGTGTATAGCTTTTACTCAACATGAAATGTTCGTTTCAACGATATACAATATACCCATATTTGACCAAAAAATGTCTGACGAAGGTAGTACAGCATGTCTAGTATGTCCGATTGGTTTCATTAGTCAATTAAGAAAATATCATTACAGCAATCGAGCTATTAGTAATGATAACAATCTGAGAAGCTCATAGACTATTATGTCAAATACTATTTGGGCAAATGATAAACAAACGATATGGAAAAGAGACAACATGAATCAATTATAATGACAAAGCTCTATCTAGAAAATCGTTGACTGTTACAGATCTGATATCGCATCACCCACGTGTAACATATCTAAGAAAACCCAGCTTTAGCACAATGCCACATTCATTGGGCACCCTTCCGGCAAGATACGCATTAATGATGCGCCATCAAATAAATGTCAAACATCTATAATGCAATATACTACTCGTCATATTCTTTTATTAAAACATTGTGCAAAGCATTAAATAAAAAAGGTGATAGCTTGCATTAATGAACGGACGGCTCTCCATATGGTCCCAAACTCCTCACAGCACCTTGCATTCCTATGTGGTCATCTATCTAAGTACTGACCAGGCTCGGTGGTCGTACAAAAAACGACGTATCTAACGCAATATGGCCATTTTTATCTTGCAATGTATAACTATTACTTTTCACCACCACTGCAGTTAATGGGTTAATAATTTTTTGCAGTAAATAACACACACTTTCCATTTAATAGAAACTCAAACTTGACTCAGATGGCCTCTTGAAAATGGCGTTCGAGCTTTGAATGGGTTTGTTGATTTCTGCTTGCAAGGGTTTGAGCCATTAAGAGAAGAGTTAAGCGCATTGTTTTATTGGCTGGCGCCGTTTTGGGGGCAAAATATAATTAATCAGTGACAAAATACCTATTCGGTTTTCATGTGGCCAACCGACATCGACGTAAACAATTTCAAAACAAATAAAATCTCTCTAACAGCATATTTGGGCGCCATCTTTTGACACAAGACGACGTGAAGACTGGAATGTATTTCTTTCTAATCGAATGTTTAAAACACTTCACCCAGCCAAAAGGATATTAAATAAAAATACAACGTATATTAAATAAAAACTAAATGTATTGTGTTTTTAAAACCGAAAAACAAGCATGAAATTTTATCACAGGATTACATGATCAACTCACTAACTGCAAATGACTGAAATTTCCGTCACTGCCGTGTGGCCAACTCCATTTTATTGTAATTAATGACAACTCAGTTCTTTCCAACAAAATGTATATCTAATTAAAGAAACAGAAGTATATTAAATAAAAAGTGAATTATTTTTTTTTACAAAAGAAATAAGTAGCATAAATCTTATACATCATGACATGATGTTTTCAAGGGTATTTCGTGCTGAATTGAAATCTGCTGCCCAGCTTAAAAATGACCAGCAATGCCTGAAAATGCCTCAGCGTTATATGTATATATGTATGTACATACTTTTTGAGTGAGCAAGGTGGAAATGAATGAAACGGGCTTTCGTAAGTTTTCACATACGAAGAATTCAATGCCATGATATGATTTTAGATCGAATTTGAAGTAGCTGCTTGAATTTTGTATACATTGCAAAAATAACCGAATTGACTATTTGACAATGTTTGCAATGTATATAAAATTGGGCCATTTTCTATACATTCAATCTATGACTAGATATTGGCAATTTATTTCCTATCTATGAAAACTTATAAAGGTACATTTCATTCAGCTTTTCACCTTGTTCAGTCAAAGAATATGTACACAGATACATTTAGGACCGCAGCGTTGGCCATCTTGGATTTCCCAATTCTCAGGTATTGTCGGCCATCTAGTAGATTTGGATACAGAATGCCACCAAATACCCTTAAAACACTGTTTACCATAAATCAGCACGATTTGCTGTCAGCACATTGAATATACACATTTTCAGAATAGCGGTCATCTCGGACCTCTCAATTTTGAGGCATTGTCAACCATTTTTGTGCATTTAGCATATTTTGATTCATTATTCTCACAGTGCCCCTAAACACTGTTTCCTATGAATTCACACTATTCACTTTGACGGTGAACATTTCTTGGGAATTGACCCAAACTACACATGATCAACTAAGAAAGTGTCAAGTAATGTAACGGTCAACAGCGCGGATAATGAAATTGGCGAGTCGTTCAAGCTCTGGTTGAAGCTCTGGTTGAAGTTCACTGTGCATTAACCCTTTGGTAGAGAGATGGATTGAGCACTTAACTTCCCGCTATCATCTATGGGTAAAATAGCAGGGTAAACTGGTATATCTAGTCTTGGGAAAGCAACTAGTCTCGGGGGAAGACAACTTTGATCCCAAAACAGGAACTTGAGTCCCAATTAGGTGATTGGATGCCAACTTTTGCGTCTTTCCAACACTTCCTGATACCAAACGTAGTATGCTTCACTTTTATTTGCACTACTTCAGCGAAGTTGAGATGTAGACTCTGTCTCCATGCATTTCACCCGGGCTAGCACCTTCGAAGGATCAATTTAGAGTCATTCCTTTGTACATCAAAACGGAAGGTGTCTTTCTTCATATATGACTAATTACATTGATTAATTATATCGAATAATTAAATTGATTAATCATATTTGTTTACATGATAATATGTTGTTGCTCTCTTCCTGGAGAGAGTGATAAGATATTCTGCCGACCTGATATCACACATTGATAGGACCTCTAATTAAAATAGTGCAATTCGATTTCGTTAACGCTTTCTTGGTCCACTCATTTGCACTTAGTGACAATGTTTATGTCTACATCACCGAGTCAAAAACATCTTGATAGCTAAAATTGGTGGTGCCGATTATAAGGTTGTGTATACACATCTGATGAATCGGATTGTGATTTAAGACAATTTTTTGGAAAAGTGAAATCAATGATTGTCCAGGAGCAGCTGACAACATATCTCGCCAAAAACTTCTTTGTCCAGGATCATTTCAAAAAGTCAATTATAAGTGACTTAATAAAGTGATACTGATCCAAAATAATGCCTGGATGGACGATGAAATTTCACAACTAGCCCACAAGCCGATATGTACCGCTCCTTACAATTTTCTCATTCTCCAGTGGTGTTCCTTGCAAGTAAGTCAGGACAAAAAAAATTCGAGAGTGAGGTGGGTTTTTTCTTCATGAAAGAGTTGGTGAACAATCCTCTGTATGAACTAGTATAATCATGAGCTCCATTGGTGAGGTTTAATGATATTGTCCCTGTGTCTCGCATTGATGTGATGAACCGATCTGATTGGCATGTCAGTGACTATTTTTTACAGACATCTTGTCTGTCTGGACATAATCATAACCATGCATTATTTATATGATTGCAATTACAATCTATCTATATATCTATCTATCAACAATAAAACTGATTAATGCACTAATTTAGCCAAGAACACAGTTTGAAACTTCCTATTCATTGAATATTTAGTTATTCATTTGAAGAGAATGATACATGCCTGGAGTTACCATTGTACTCATTTTCTTTGCTTTTCTATCACTTTGCTTGGTTTGCTACAAGGTCAAAATCGTGATCGAATCTCAATACACAGATGCGGCAAAACTTTCCTCATGACATTGAGCCCATTTATGGAAATATATTTAATAATCTTAGCAAAATCTTGTACAGAGTTCCCTCGGGAAAATCAATATTTGAAGATCAAGAGACAACATGCTTCAGGAGTTTTTTTTAATTGATGTGCCCTGAGTTTTTTAACCAATAGCATTTAGTGGCTTTCACTGGAAACAGCCAGTCTCCTCAAAACCTCAGCGATCTTCTCAGTATTCTACACGATTTTAGGAATGGTATTGTTTGAATATTCTAAATTATTATTTGGATTTCAAATACTTACTAATGTGATTGGGAGGTTGGATCCTTTCTCGAAGGTCCTCACCGAATCTAAGATCCATAATTTCAAAGTATAGACACCCAAGAAGGAAAAATCAAGTCGCATTTTCTTTGAGTAAAATTATTACATAAAAAACCGTTATATGACTGTAGAATAGGCTTTGCACAGGCGTTTTAGCCTCCGTGACAGAAGATGACAATGTCCATGTCAGACTGGCTTCCAGGGAATAGGATCCAAGTTCAGGACTGGTTGGTGGCAATTTATTTATTTCCAATAAACGTGGCTTGCTTTAACGGTCTTAAACAGTGATATTGAATCTATGACATGCGTGCCGGCAAAGACATGCCATAGGTTTTTAGGTGACACACAATGGACTTTGAAAGAAACCTTTTAAAATTTCATCTCAATTTTTACGTATATTTTGAAATTCTAGGTTATATTTTATTAAAGTCCCGCTTTTATAATTATCTCTGGAAAAAAATAAGCAACTTATCTTCAAGCATTTGCCTAAAACTAAAATATCTGTAGTTGCAATCCGATAACAGGATTACTCAAAAACTTGAAATGGCCTCACAACGCAGAGAAAGGGACGACATCATTTTTTTCATAAAACGGGTAAAAAACAAACAATGTAAACGTTTCATCAAAGAACTGGACTAAGTTAGGAGTTATTAATATCTCCTAAATGTCCGACTCTTTATTGCTTCATTTTTAAACGGAATGATAAATAAGATTAGCCAAAAATTGAATTAGTGAATTAGTTCTATGAGTAATGATACTTCTTTTTTTAGAGTGTGCAGGTCTTGTTGCCTTTTTTTGTAGGGGAAACAATTATTTTGCTTGTTTCATCAGAGATTTAAAACGGGAACATTTCCCCAACATGGGTTAATGACGAGATTTGGGGATGTCAATGCTACCATCAGTTTTAACGAGTGACCATTGTTAGCAAGGAATAGAGACGAAATAGTGAATTTATTGTACATCAGCAAAAGTTGAAATATAGTTATGTTTACAGGAAAAGCTTGTTATATTCATTTTTCACATAATTCATTGTTTCTGAGAATAATAAATTAATTTCATTCAATGTTATTGTATATTGTTTTTTTTTAAATGTCAATTTGTTCTAGACTGGGTTTGCATTCCGATATTTCCATAACACCATGATGCTGATATATCACGATATCAGAAATGATACGAGAGAAGAGATAGGAAGACAAGAAATATTGCAAGGAAGGAGAGTGGAGGTGAGTGAAGTGGACAGACAGCAAAGAAGAAGAGGAGAAAGAGGAGGATGGGAAAGAACACAAGGGAAGAGAGAGGAGAGGGATGAGGAAAGAAGTGGATAGAAGAGCAAGGGGAATAAGGAAAATGAAGACAGAAGAAGAATACTAATGAGGAAAGGATGGAGAAGAGAAAGGTAAAGAAATAGGCTGGTGGAAAAAGGAAGAGAACAGATGAACAATAGAAATGGAGAGGAAGAGGAGGAAAAGGGACGGAAAGACGAATAGGGAAAAAGAAAAAAGTTAGTAATGAAAAGCACAACAAAAATCAGGAAAAATAATGGTAAATTAGTCGAATTATCAATAAAAGCAATAGAATCAACATTTCTACGATATACAAAAAGAAAATAATAAAGGAATTGAAATAGAAATAAATAAATGAAGATAAATAACTGGTCAGGTAGTTCAGTCAATAGAAACAATTACATGACTAATGTCTTTTGGTAGCATACCATGTTGGGAATTATCAGTTAGAAAATTGGAAAAAAGAATTACTTTGCTCGCCTTTTTTGAGACAGTGATCACTAAGTCTTATTTCCAAAAAGCATACAGACACAAACTAAGATCGATTCATCATCTTACATTACAAACTGAACTTTCTTTAAGATAGTATTGGGGTAGGGTGAAAAAACAAAAACACCGTTTTACTAGACATAATAAGGAGTGAATGTTTCCAGCACTCTAGTTCCATAAGTGCAGCAAGCATGCGTGATGCATATATATATATATATATATATATATATATATATATATATATATATATATATATATATATATATATATATATATATCCTGTCAGCTGGGTCAACATGTAAATTGGAACCTACGTCGACAAGTTTGGTTGACGATTTCTAATAGAAAAAATGAATAAAAAGCAAAATAAATTGAACTAAATAGTTAAATAGAATATAGATGGAGTGATGATTTAAACAAGTTCAGAGTGTATGACGCCAAAGAGCAAAGAATAGCAGATCTTTAGAGACGTTTAGGTCCTACAGCGGACTTCAAATACCTGTAACAGGTGCTGCTGCGGGTGTTGCTCATGATGATGAACTTTGATGATGATGATCATCATCATCATAGTGGAGGTGGGGATTTACTCACCTTGGACACTTTAGAGATGCAGACTTGAAATCTGATATAGCAATGGCGGACAGGAAAAAAGGTAACAGTTTTGGACTAATTCAATATTTGAAAGATAAGCAATTCTGAGCGTGTGAATTGGGGAAGAATTTGCACATGAATTTAGTATGAAGATAAAAACAACTACGAGTGACCTTTTTTTGAATAAAAAAGTAGTCTTTGGTTTGTTGAGTGAGCAACTGAAAGGTGTTGAATAAATAGTCGTGGAAGATGAAGAGATTTAAATGAAGAGTAGAGAATGCAACTATAGGAGAATTTGTGGGAGTAGATGGATCAAAGAAAAAATTTGATTAATTTTCAGAAGAGGAAAGACTATTATAAGAATAAAAACAATGAGAAGAAGAAGAAGAAGAAGAAGAAGAAGAAGAAGAAGAAGAAGAAGAAGAAGAAGAAGAAGAAGAAGAAGAAGAAGAAAAAGAAGAAGAAGAAGAAGAGTGCGAGAAAAAAAAACCCAAATCAGTTTGGACTAAGATTGCAGAAGTTCAATTGAATTAAATGACTATTTTATCAGAATGCTTCATGCTCGGAAGTGTAAAAGTTTGGGAAACGACTCCGGTAGAAAAGAAGTTAATCATTTCTTTCATCAGAATTTACGTTCTGAGCGCCAATCAGGGAAGATAATAATTTTTCAGATGGACCATGTTGATAATGATTTCACCTTTGCATTCAGTCTAACTAATTATTTAATTGAATTGGTAAGTATAACATTTGCAGCCTTTATCAGTCTTGGTGAGTCTGTTTCTCTCTCTCTCTCTCCAATCTGAGAAACACGTATCAATGATTTCTTAATCATTGATACGTATTTCTCTCTTCAAACCAAATATGACTCTTGGATTAAAAAGCAAGATGGGGTTCCATCTTATCATTTCATAAATATTGGCGTTTATTCTTATTTCTTTGTAATATATTTTCGTTTTGTTTCATTCAGTTTCTTTACTCATAAAAATTCAAAACTGATTTCTATTCAACTATAAATAATTTGGACCTTGAATACATTTTCATCTATTTTGTAATTATTCATTTTTCTTTAATTAACTCACATACAAAGCTTAATTACTTTCATCATTTTTTATTCTTCTCGTCCATTTGATTTGCATGCTTGGTAAATCTATGTAAAGAATAGATTTTGATGAAGTATAATTGAGAAATTTATCACTTAGACAGTCTGTCTTTTGATTCCAGTTTTGATAGTGTGTGCCAGCAGATTTGCGTTTATGGCCTGTTTAGCCCTGAGTGTCTTTTTTGTTTTGTTTTGTTTTTTGTTTAGATCTATCTTCGTTTCAGGGGTTTAGAAGAATATTATAATCGAATTAAATGTACATCTAGAAAATTTGAAGTCCTACTCAAGCATACATTTCTGGTAGGAGTTAGGAGAAGAGATTAAGGAATAAAAACGAATAACTAGCACATTTGAAGAAAACGGAGATACAACAACAGGGACAGAATTGTCGAACGCACCCAAGGAAACTGTTCTTCAAGACATAGCCTACAACAAAACAACGAACAATATACGCAAAACGCACACAATCAGTACGAGAACTTCCCAGAATTCACACCATGTGATAAAACAAGCCATCAAACAAACAAGAAAAGGAAAAGCCCTTGGACCAGATAATATCACCATCGATGTACTCAAAAAAGCTGGTAAGATCGTCAATAAGAAAAACTAGCTATTCTATTCGTGTCTAAAACAGAGTAAAGTCCCGAAAAACCAGTACACAGCAATCATAATGCTTTCAAATAAAAAGGGAACCACTACAAACCTATAAGCTTATTGAACTGCATCTAAAAACTGAGAAGCATGCAACGCGTGCATGAGAGAAACATGCTCAACATGGAGAGATTACAAGATTGCAAAGTATATCAGGAAGAAAATGGGAGACCGAGATATCATAGAATCTACTAGAAAACTCAATTGGCAATGGGCTGGTCATGTTGCAATAATGGCAGATAACAGATGGACATCACGACTCAAAACATGGATCCCTAAAGATCACACGCGAAATCGAGGCTGGTAGAATGCAAGATTGAGAGATAAACTACACAAATGTAGAAAATACTTGCTCTGCGACGCCCCTGCCAGAAAACGTGTCGGATCCTGGGGAAGGTCTATTTCCAAAAACTGATGATGATGAATTGAGAAATGAGTATTAGATGGAAAAAAGAAAAAAAAAGGGGGGGGGGTCGTCTTCAATTATTGAAAATTCGGTTTTTGATTAACAACTGTCAACCAAAACAGTCAACGAAGCTTTATTGAGTTTCAAGTTTTTCTGACTTCCTGGCAATTTATGTATATATGTGCCGCACATACAAACTATCTCGATGGAGCTAGAAAACTGAAGATTTCAAAATTCACACATTATGTCTTGGAAGTTTTTTTATCAGATTTCTTCCGAGAAAAGATGTTTTTAGTCGGAGGTGCAATTTTACAACGTATTTTAAAACTAAATTGGTCCCTTAGTTTGTGCCCGGCAGTGTTCATTTCTTTTTTAGTTTGAACTATTTACTGATCCAACAAAAGGTAAGAAAAAGTAATTTATCTATTGATCACCTCTTCTCCAATTTTTAATTGATCATCCTAAACATAGAATGCTGCCAAAATATGTTGGTCATGTCACTGTTTTATGTAAGTTCATTATTATCACGCGTTTTTCGAACTCTTGATCTAATTCTTTTAGTGGCTTTCGTTACCACAAGGTTTTGATCAATCAATTCTCTGTTCTAGGTTATCTAAAACAGTAAATAATAGCCAGTATTCAGTTGTCTACCCGAAAAGAACATATCTATATGCAAAGGGTGTGCCCCTAATGCCCAATGCCACTGTTTTGTTTTTCTCAATAGAGATGAACCATTTTGAAAGGAATGAGCTTTCCAATTAATTACAACGAACAGAAAAAATAATGGTGATAGTTCTTATTGATTGGATGAACCAACGACGTGGGTAACACAGGCTATTCCATATTTTTTGAAGACAGGGATAGATTTATTCACTTACAAGGAAAGGACATTCATATTGCTCTGATATATATATATATATATATATATATATATATATATATATATATATATATATATATATATATATATGTCAGTAAGCTCAGTATATGCTGCTCTCTTCATTTCTCTCACCATTCAGCAATGCACACGTATACGCTTTGTGCGATCTGCTCTCTTCCAGATATGGTCCACTATTCAAGACTTTTGTACTTCTCCTTTGGATAGAGCTTTCCTATGTTTGAATCTGAATTTCGTCTGTTTTTGTTTTATTTTCAAATTTACTTTTTCAGTTTATAGGTATTTACAAACTTAGCATTATCTGGCATAGGTACCACAAAATCATCGAAGTTACAATTAAACTCCCTTGGCTGGAATATCTTCTAGCAACACTTATTGTCCGAAAAGTATTCAGATTTTCGAATATTTCCAGAACAACTAATGTGAAACTTGGTAAACAACTAGTCACTCTCCTGTGGGGTTAATCATCCGGTTGTGTGACCCCATTGAGCGAGTTTGTGACCGTGCAACCGTTGCATTCACAATGACCGAGCAAGTAATTCTTCACGTCTTGTGCAATGGCTGACAGACCCACAATATCCAGGCATGGCTCTTTGCGATTTCTTGCTTTTCCCAAAGTGATTTGACGAAATTAAGGAAAACGGGGCGAAGCGATCCCGAAAAATACCTTTACCTGTTTTGAAAAAAGAGTGAAAGGGACACTTAGATGAGTGTGTGAGATGAGAATACTCTAAAGGGACTAAAGTGTCATTTCCTTGAAAAAGCTAGTCTTTTATTAATAAAAAATGGTCGGATAAAATTGAGGTCAACCGTATAACTTACAATATGAGATACGAGATAGCAAAACGATTATTACAGTAATGCCCGAGGGAAAGGTTGTGAAGCTGCATACCTGTTCTATGCCCAATGGCAAGATATCTTGACTCTATGGTTGAATAAACAACTTTCTTTTAGCTACTTAACTTGTCGAGACAACAACATAAAGATGTTGATGTACTCATTGTCAACAATGACAGGTACCAGTCACATCGCACTATTATTGGACATCATTGGTATCATTCAAACCCAAACTGTTTGCATCGATTTTTTCATTTTCTGTCTGATTGGCTATGCATGTATGTATATATATATATATGTCGATAGGTCGGTAGGTATCGCACACACTGCCAATGGAATTAAAGGCCGAAAATGTTAAGGTCTACTCAATTATATCTAGAAAAACATTTTATTTTTTTAACCCCACCTTCCAGAAAAGGTTTATAGTGGGTCACTCACCCGCTAATATCTGGTTGCATTCACGCTTGTTTGTTTTTTCTCAATCCACACTTCTTAGTGATCCAAGATTTATTTTAATTCATCACTCAACATTGGCCACAGACACTTCATAGTTTTCAGTTATATTTTAATCAGTTTAGATCCAATAGTCACAAATGATTACTAAAAGGGGGTTAATTCTTATCCATTATATATATATATATATATATATATATATATATATATATATATATATATATATATATATATATATATATGTATATATATATATATATATATATTCAGTTTTCTTAAAGATTATATCATAAGTTGGTTTGCATGGAGTCTGAAATTAAAACCGACCCAACAGTTATAATATTCGCATGTAGGAACATCCAATTGAAATGACACGAAGAATGAGTAATATCTGTTGTTATACTTTTTCGGGGTCAACCTATGTAAGTAATTCCTATTTCAAAAAACAGACATGTAGTATAGAATAATATCAATATACAATGCACACAAAACATTATATAAAATGACTAACAACATATATCACATAAACCATATGATAAGAAAGGGATGTGGTGTTTGATCAACACTCCTGGGGTGGACAATTTATATACGGTACCATAATAACAAAATATAGGGGACGCACAAAAAAAAAAAACACTCGAAAAAATTATATAAATTGCATTGACAGATATTGGGAAATGGGTGACTGAAGTGACACAAAGACATCTTCTGAAATAAAAATTTAATATTTAGTGCTTAAAGCTGTAAGGCTTTCTAAACTATATGTAATCTAACCAAAGTACAATGATACATATGTATAGTACACAACCTTGCCCACGAAATACTTAGGCTCAGTGCGGAGCTTTTATCAATTATGTGGTTCTCTGATCCTCATTTCTTCATTGCTGACTCCTTCAAGCATTTATCGATCCCACACAGCATCTGGATACGTTTTCCAAGGTCCTGATTAAGTGATATGTGGAGATATTTTTTGAATGGTCACGCAATATTCTGGTGAAGAAACATGTTGACTCTTACAGAGCCATCTAATCTTTTTGCAAATACCATAGGGATGTCATAATCCGAAGCTGAAGTCAATTAATCGAGTCATACATATTGCCCGAGCTCTTCCATTTCAAAAAAGAAGATAATTCTCATCCCTATCTCCATTTCTGGAGGAAAGGGAAAGTAGATTCTGCCAAAGACTTCACAGCTATTTTTCCAGAACCTTAATTTGATATGAAATGCTAAAAAATCTTGCAGGTAATGTGTGAAAGTTAGTCAATGTTTTTGGTGTCATTCGTTTTCGAACCCAATCAGCAATATAGGATTTATATTGTCATTGCCCTATTGCTTTATATTCTTGAGACTAGAAACTGAACGTTCATCCATGACCTCAGTTGTATTCAGGCAAACAATATAGCTGCTCTCTTCTGGTGATAGGTTTCCCAATTTCTGAAATGTTCTAACAGTTGCCTTTGACCAGCTGTAATTCACTTAATCTAAACAGATTGGTTATCTGTTACTCTAATCGATCCCAATTTCACCCAGACAAGCAAAGACATTAAATACTGGAAATGAAAAGGATAACAATTCTTTGTGTCATCTATCTTATCCTGCATCTCCCCATCACGTGCATAAAAAGCCCATGGCAATGAGTTTTGATTATTAGAAATCGTCAGCCCATACATTCAGTTTTCAAGTTGGTCTGGCTGTCTGTCTGTGTATGGCATGTATTAGCCGTATCAATGTAGCTAGCACAGAGTAAAAATAAATATTTATTCAGAAAAAAAAAGAATTTTTTTTTTGTTTTTCGAAAATCTCCCCTTAAAATGTTCTGGGAGGTGATGTAAACAACCTATGTAAGTTTATGTTAAATAGTTTTCTAGTCCAAATCCAGCTGCTTCCATGCTTGTTTGTTAAAAATTCAGACTCTCCCAAGATCCAACACACGGTGAAAGAAGTAACTTATTCATTGATCACTTTCTTTTTTCTGATTTTTAAAAAATCTATCATCCCCAACACGGCATGCTGCCAAAGGATCTTGATAATGTGACAGTATCTACTGAGTGTTTAACCATATGTGTTTTTATCATAGTCGGAATGGAAACTGTTTAAGTTATGACGATTATCTCCAGAACCAGATTCTTAGAGAATGATAATCTGAGAGTAAAATGGCATATAACTTTGTGTGATTATTGTATTTTCTTGCTATTGGCTAATAACTTGGAACATAAGCAGATGAGCAGAAAATCCTGCGCCGACCATTCAGGAAAAAACAAAAGTCTAACAGTGATTAGGAATCTCATTGACAAATTATTTCATTAATTTCACTTGTAATAATGACATGCAAAATATTTTTCTTTAATATCAGGTTGTTATATTTGAAATGTCGTTCTTGAATAGTAAAATAAAGGATGATATGAACAAGATAAAACGGTAAATATTCAATCAAAATATAACTCGTTTGAAGCAATCACATTCTCAAACAATCTTTTAATCACGATAGCACATCAGAGTAAAATCACGAACTATGGCTTCAATATTATTAAACAATACATTACGCAAATGAAGTTGGGAATAATAGAAAAGACGATAATCTATAAGAGACATATCAGTGGAATATGATGGATGCTTCAAAACTTCATATTCCTTTTCTCTATTCTTACAATAGTCAGCTGAGTCTTGTGGGGTCAGGTATAGTTGTGGAGCATTTCATCAAGCAAATGTGAGGTCTATTTTTCTAATTTTTCGACCGTTTCTGCTGCCTTGTGATAATGGAAGTCTGAAAGTTTCGATGAAGTGCTTGAACCGTTGTTCATTTGTATTTAGCCATTACTGTCGGGAAATTTGAGAATGAATTTGGATCTTCCTGGAGATTTATTATTGTTATCCATATATCCAGGCATAAAACAATTGAACTGACGCTGGGGAGATGCATTATAGTTGTGTCCACTCTAAATGCCTTGTCAAATGCCATTGAAAAAATCGTTGACTCACTTTTTAGACAATTTTTTTCTTCATATGGAATAAATCGAAAGAAGAACGGCAATATCTACATCACACATTGAATAGCTTAGATGAACACATTAATTTACAATGGAGTTTAACGAACACAAAATTCCATTTTAGACTGTAAAATCATGAAAAAACGATAATAGCCGAAAAGAGTACTCGAAATCTTGGACTGGAGGAACTAAAGAAATACCAACTTAAACAAAACTATCCCCTTCTGCTAGGACTGGAATTGAAAAGGCCACACAATTAGATAGACAACAATTACTGGCAGTAAACACTAAAATTGATTAATCAGCCATTATTCAATTCATCAACAACCATAAACCTTTAAACCCCAAAGTTTTTAAGAATACAATCTGATATTCACATCATAAAAAGAGATTCTCACAAGAACAAAAATTAGAAAGAGCTACTGAAAAAAGCCACATACTCTTGGAAAAAAGAGCCAGAGGAAAAGACAACCAAATTCATTAGACCGAATTGCAGCTTATGCATACTTTTAATAGGAGATAAATACACTTTCAAATGTAGTACAACGTTTAAAATCAAACCAAAGATCTCTTGTGACGTTGAAAACATCATCTATGCCATCATTTGTCGAGGTTACGACAAAAAATGCACAGGGAAACTTCCCACCTTAGAAAGAGATTACAGTACATAGGAGACAAATATGACATCCCTTGTAAAGGATGCTCAAAGTTAGTTCACACATTTTTCGTTGTTCTCCACAAGAATCAAAATTTTCAGTTTTCCCTTTTTACAAAATGAACACTGACAATGTTGTACGAAGAAGAAAAAGGGAGAACAAATTCATCTTTACACACACACACACACACACATACCCCCCCCACATATATATATATATATATATATATATATATATATATATATATATATATATATATGCATGTATTCATATATATATATATATATATATATATATATATATATATATATATATATATATATATGTATATGTAAAGATATTTATATATATGGATGTATTCATAAATATATATATGCAGGTATATATGTGATTCTATCCGTATAAATATACACGTTAATATATGAAGTTCGTTACGTATATATATGTGTGTGTGTGTGTGTGTGTGTGTGTGTGTATATATATATATATATATATATATATATATATATATATATATATATATACACACACACATAATTGGCAGCATATATGTGTGTGTGTGCATATATATCTGAATGTATATGATTATGTATATTTGTGAATATAAATATACATGTATCTATGTGTGCGTGAGTATACATACATATATACAAATAAGCATTGTTGGGCAGTGATCACTAGAAATAACTGGATCGTCGAAAAACACGCTGCAAAACACAAAGACAAACATATAGCATACAATAACGTTGTGTATAAAATAAGCCATTAAAAATCTATTTGGGAGAGTGAAAACCCTTCTTTTTTTGACATAATAGGGAGCAAATGTTAGAATTTTCAGCCCTCTACCTCTGTTGGAGCAGTCTGTACACGCGATACATAAACAGCCTGACTGACTTGAACACTCGAGAAAACCTATATTGACATTTTTGGAGACAGTTTAGGTTTACATTTTCTAATATA
The DNA here is from genome assembly GCA_963457665.1 of Thysanoteuthis rhombus. NCBI lineage: Eukaryota > Metazoa > Mollusca > Cephalopoda > Oegopsida > Thysanoteuthidae > Thysanoteuthis > Thysanoteuthis major. The sequence continues at coordinate 43,274,096 of OY735217.1, read as the reverse complement.
AACAAATGTAGAAAGACTTCAAGAGTTGGAATGGAAATGCCATAATATCAGCAAAAAAAGTTGTCAACCCTTTCATATTTCTTATTTTATAACTGCCTCAATTTTATTTTTTACTGAACTGAGCTCATCTTTTTTAATGGAAGAAATGGAGTCTATCCCCGGCCCCCAAAATGGAGTCTATCTCCGACCCATCCCCAATAAGTAACTTCTCCTTTTTCCCTTGAGAAAGTCATGAGTGTTCCTGGATAAACAAAGCTGCTGTTAAAAAATCTTTTACGTTACAAAATCAGGATATGCAAAATGGCTAACATAGTCTTCAAACCACTCGTAGGCAGTTTGTGATATTTTTTATGGTTTCAATGTATATAAGATTAGGAAATAATAGTAAAGCAACTTTGGTCGAATTAGGTATCCTTAAAAATGGTATGACAGATATGATAGGAAAGTACAAGAAGAAAACAATGGATGAAAAATAAGACGTAAAAAAAATTGAGTTAGAATGAACAGAAAACGTGAAAACAAAATAGGCCTTCTTTTGCTTTGATAGACAATGGAACGAAACTGGAGTGAACTTTCCAGGGTGCAAGCCTATGCAAAGCATATGGGGCTACTTCACTGCTTGAGCAGCCGGAATGACACCAAAGTTGGCTTCGAACCGCTTTACGAAGATTTCGAGTTATCCTCCTATTCCTGGACTAGTAACTTTTTTTAGACTAGAATTCAGGGGATTTAGAAAACAATACAATGAATGCCCTTGCATATCTCATTGTAAATAATCTATTGACGTTGAGAAGATGAAGAATGAGAGCATTATACAAGCCTGTTTCTCTATTTTACAATAATCGTCCACATGCTACGTAGGATCGGTGGAAGTGCCGAATTAGTAGAGTTTTAACGTTTTTTTTTACCAAAAATACATAAATGAGTAGTTTTTATATGATCAAAAGTTTATCTAATCAAAACTAGGATATAAGGTAGCTTCTCCTTATGACAAAAAAATTATGTGATCAAAGTGAAAAAAAGGTGGACTCACCATCACAGTCAATGATTGAACCAATGTAATGTCAAAATTCGAACTCACACAAAAAAAAAATTCAGAATAAATATATTCAATTTGATTCTATTTATAACATTCCAAACGTTTCCCACTGGAAAATATCTTGAATATAGTAAACAAAAATCTAAAAGAATCTGGAGAATCTAGATTTTTTTCCATAGAAAACATCTAGAATAGAGTGAAAAAACATCTACAAAAATATAGATTCTGGAGCATCTAGGCGTTATTGGTAAATCTGCCAAAATAAGATCCCAAAAAGGTAAAAAAAAAAGTCCCCCTTCCCCTCCAAAATTGGAATTCTTCTACTGGTGTCCTAATGCCAATTTTCAAGACTGTAGACAAAATGGTAAGGTCAGGATCGCTCAAAAACACAAGTGCAACCTCATATAAAAACATTTTGTACCCTCTGCCACCTTTGGTGGCAATGGTAGTTAAATTACACGAATCACGCAATTTCACGGGGTAACATACATATTTTTTTGACTATCTTTGCATTTCATACTGACAAAGGTACTACAAGACCCTTGAATTGAGATTTATCATTTTGTTTTCTTAAAGTGGTGGATGTAACCAAACTGAACAAAAACTTTGGTAAAAACAAGACATACAATTTCGATAATGACCTCGAGAAAGTGGAAGAAGTTCTTGACGAGAGGGAATGGATGTTAAGGCTAAAAACTCACGAACCAAATGGCTTAATTAACAATTCTGGCGAACTGGTTCGTATTCCCAATAGATTGTTTACAAAGATTTATAAGTAGACCACGTTTTTTGTAGCATTGATGTGTGACGTTCGAATTTTATTTCATTTTTCTTGTAGAATGCATCAATAACGTTTTGAAAGTTGTTATACATTTGAATTTCAACTGACAAAGATATAGAATGCATCGAAAAGGTTCACTTTTATTAGATTATATCATATATAAGCATTTTGAAACAGTTCTCGTTGTTCTTCTTTTAGTGAACTAAGAATCCTGGGAACAGCCCAGGCTATCCAGATAATTGCACAGTAGAAATTAGTAGAAATTAGCTTGAATACTGAGGGAAGTCTAGGGGTATTAAAGCGGCTTATTGTAATTTGATCATCAGTAAAAGCCATTAAGCACTAGAGGGGGATCAATTTTCTATTGATATTAAATGACGAACCGATTTCCCCAATGATAAATAGATCTATATCTATTGCTTAATTAAAAAGTCTGTTTCAGTTTCTGTATTTAAAACCTCATTTCATATGTAACACTAATACTAATAGTTCTGTTAAAATCAAAAAGGTACGATCAGGTGATTTGCAGAGTTTTAATTTCTAGCACTTATAATAATTTGAAGGAGATGCATACGTACACATTATATATTGAAATGTTTTGGCGTACTTATAGAAAGTTTCGGACTGTTTTCAGAGTCACAATACTTCAAATTGGGGAGTCAGTACGATGATAGTAATGAACTGAAACTTCCAAATGATTAAAGATGTGTGTGTGTGTGTGTGTGTGTGTGTGTGTGTGTGTGTGTGTGTGTGTGTGTGTGTGTGTGTGTGTGTGTGTGTGTGTGTGTCCAGAGTCTCTGGTTTTGCAACATCCAAAACCTGTCTCACCCTGTATCTGAATCCTTAATTATCTGGATAATCCTTTCTTTTTACCAGGTATATAGTGAAAATGAATTTGCTCATGGTGTGTGCCTATTACCTGTTAAATCAGTTCAATTGAGTGTTGAATAAATTTCCTTCATCTATAAGTGATGAATGCCCTCTTCTATTAACGAACTCTAATAGGTCAGCAAAATATAGATGACCAGAGGGAGAAACCTTGGTAATAATCAAAATATGTAAGTATATTCCCCGTATCAAAATAGCGTCATATAATGTGTGACATTCTCGAATTATTAATGAATTAGTATTTATCTTCCCTTCGGGGAAATTTCGTAATGATTTTGTCCGTCTTATCTATCATGGCTACACGTCAGAAAGCAAAATCCCAACCACTCCTCTGTAGTGATTATCTAACCCCTGTGATCTGAACCCTTAACCTTGATGCCTGACATGGATAGATAAGCTTGTAACTTGGGTAAGTGTTTCGTTTTTGTTTTGTTTTTTCACACCTATTATTTGAATCATCATTTCATTCCTTTCTCCCCATCAAGTGAAGATACAGATGGCCTAAAGATCAGGAGTTAACCGAATTAAAACTTTGGTAAAGGCATTAATTCATATCTCCTCTACCCAGTCGTGGGTATATACCGGATTAGACAAGGCCCCTAAGCTTTGGTTAGTAACTAGTCTAGGAGACAGACAGCTTTGATTTGAGACGGGTTCAACCCTTTGTCCGGCATCATGAGTGGCGGCCAACAGACGAAGTAAGGAACTTGAAATGTTTGGAGCTCTTATGAAGTTTCGACTTGCCAGAGGTGGTTCATCATAAATAGCAAAAAAAGGGTAAAAATGCAAAACAGATCCGATAAGTCACTCAATAGGAACTGCTACGTGACCAACATCTCCTAACAGCACGCTGTGTTGGAGGGGATCAACTAAAAAAAAGAAAAAGGGGTGATCAATGGATAAGTTACTTCTGCATTTTCTTGAGAAATGATAACTAAAAAAGCATGGATTAAAAAAAAAAAACAAGCTGATGCAAACTTGGAGGTCGATTTAGCATAAAATTACGTTGCAAACTCAACAGCTTTGTAAAAACCTTTTCAGGGGGACCCCCTCCAAAAAGAAAAAACAACAACAAACAAACGTTTTTTTTGTAGATATAGAATATTTTTAATCAATCTGGCCCCATTTATGTAGCCTGTACATACATACATACATACATACATACATACGTAACCTACCAACCGGATCAACTTAAAAACTGAAGAAAACAGTTTGCACGGCAATTTCAGTTGACAGTTTATAGTAATACCATGATCACCGTCTCCATCTCCTCGTGGCACACGAGTATTTGTGGAAGATTTGAAAAAAGACGTTATCCCTAAATATCACCCTGGACCAGCGCTATCGTCGCACAATCCTTGATGGTCAAACGTACAAATCCATCGTGTTCGAACCAATGACCATGCAATGAAAGGCAAAAATTAGCACGTTCGATGTTCAGAAGAAGATCTCGAGTAACTTGCAGCAACAGAGTCAATGTGTTTTAGGCGGAGCAGAATGGATTGTGTACTTGAATATTTTTAAGTGAACCTTTTATTCTAGGGACAGCAGAAGTGAGGACTAATGTCGACCAATGTTTCGGTCTGTTTGATAGAATGAATAATATTCACGGAATTCTGCATTCTACCTCACATCCACTCGATACACACGTTTTTTTCTCTTCAATATCCGGAATTCAGACAGAACGAATTCATTTTCGATATGTCCACGCATCTCTACAAGAAACTTTTCTGTCCGCCTGTCTATCCCCACCATGTCGAATAACAGTTTTCTCAGTTTTATCATGTTGGATTGGTATGAAACTTGGTCCAGACCTATGGGTCAACCATCCTCATCTTCTTCTCCTCCATACTATTCACCCTCTTCCTTTTACAACAACTGCAACTCGTTATGTCAAATATCAATTTTCTCAGCTGCATCATTTTGAATTGAACTTTGTCGAACCATCTCGATCTTCTTCTTCCTTCTCCTCTTCCGCCTGCTACCACATTTAGTCGATGCATTGTTGAATTTATGTTTTTTTCTTTTACTCTTCTTTTCTCTTCCTTTATTTCCTTCTCAACGTCTTCCATCTTCCTTTAAACTGTATTTCATCATTTCTTTTGCTTTTCTTCTCCTTCATCGTTCTTTTGTTTTTTTCTTTCTCTCTTTCTTTCTCCTTTTCATTCTTTCGATATTCTTTTTTCTTTCTTCCCTTCTTTCGCTCATCTCGGCACTTCCTTCCCCTAATTATTCATCCCTCTTTCATTTTTCATCTTTTCATTTTTTGAAAAAGTTACTCAATAAAATTGAGCCATAATACTATAAGCACCAAAATGATGCATTTTGTAGATAGAAAAACGCAAAACTTTTGAAACACAATTATTCTTTTGAGAATATCAAATATTTCAATGATCTTTATGTGACCCCTCTCGGGCGAGGGACACTCGATAAGTTCTTATTAGCAATGTCCTACATCAAAAGTAATACAAACCAACATATTATTTGTATGTTTCTCAGATATTCGGAAGATTTAAGTTAGAGAATTTCTGATTAAATGAAATAAAAAAACAAAAAAACTAATGCTCCGTATGAGGAATTACATTCTACGTTATATAAAATGCAGTAAAAAGATGTAAAGTATCTATTGACATTTTTTAAGACATGCACGCATTAAATCTTTATAAAATATGTAATCAGACCTTTTCAAGACTTGTCATCAAAGCTTTGAAGGCTAGAATTCATTAAATCTCATTTGGAGAAATTGTTAAAACCTTTGGAAGGCTTGTACTCATTAAATACTTCTTCAAACTTTTGAGGACATATCTTCGCTCAATACTCAATGTATATATCATTGTATATCAGATATTGAACCTTTTAAAATTATGTATTTAAAAAAAAAAAATACAAACTCAAACTCCTTTGCTTCATTAAAATCTAAAAGGTAAACAAAACAGAATTCATTTCTCTATACGATATTATTCCCAAACTACGTGTCTAATGTCTTTATGAATATCAATGTAAATCGGATTCGCTAACTTCAAGAGGACAAATCAACTTGATTTGGGCTTTAGAAGCGGGACTGAATTCGTCATCAGAGTCACTGTGTCACTATCATTCGTGCATGATGTCACTCCTTTTTCATCTAGTCATTGTCATCCGTCGTTGTTACAGCCTGATGATTAATCTGCTACTAATGTCGTAAGCAAGAAAGAAAGGGAATGGCTACTCAGCCTAATGGGTAATCCGATACTGATGTCGAAAGCAAGGAATGTGGATGAATGTTTTGGTCCCAGTTTGATTCGATCCCAGAGGTTTGGGTTCCAAATCGCCAACCAGAGTTTTACAAAGAGATGAAGAGTTGCCTTTACAAAATTCGTTCAAATTCCCACAGAGAACAAAAGAGGATGATAGAAATCCAGTAAAAAAACGAAGAAAAACTATGAGATCTTTAACAATCGCTATTGAGCACTGTATTGGTGGCCATATTATTTATGTGTGTAGAAGTTTGCAGTGTCTCTAGAAATAGATAAAAACTGAATACACAGGCGATGTAAGCTGATGTCCAGAAAAAAAGAATTTATAAATTAGAAAAATAGATTGATGAAAATCAGATAGCAGTTGATTAAAAGCGATTTACTGTGAGAAAAACAAAATTAGATACATCAATTGAAATCATATTGTTGTTGTTTGTTAGCTTTTCTTTTTTTTTTCACATCTCAATTGTTGCTGCCTTTTGTTGTTACTAAACTCAGGCGATATATTGAGTAGTTTTTGCATCAGGCTATCACATACGGACAGACAGACGGACTAATATTTGATTAATTATAATTAGATGGATGTATCAAATTAGTGCAATGGAGTACAGCAAATTGACGTGACTGAGTAGGAAGTTTCATTCATTTTTAATTGTGCAAAATATTTGAATTCTTCCTGACAGACAAATAGTATAGGTATCTATTATGCTAATATTAGTTTGGAACAAAGATTCAGTTCTGGGACACCTAGAGAAGAAAGAACTCATTACAATGGTAATATTTAAAAAAATCTGCTTACAAAGAATTTTTCCACAGCAAAGCGACCTGCAGAAATTAGGCTAACTGTTTCTAATAGATTAGGGCCAATAGATGATTTTACTATAGCAATGCACTTTAAATGATTTTACCATAGAGATACATTGGGAATCGCGAAAACAGGCATTATCAGTGGTCTAAAATCGATGCAAGTACTATTGACAGAATTGGGCTATCTTATATATTATTCAATACATTGCTCATGATATTATTATAAGATGAATTGAAAATAAATTGAGTTGTTTGAGTTCATAAATTCATACAGGTATTTCTGACGGAAATATATTTCATGTAAATGAATGCCAAAATCTTTACTATAAAGATGTAATAGAAATCAGAAAGAGGAAGGTTGTCAATGGTCAGGAATTGATTTTTTTAATAGATCAGGCATGTCATACGTATAATGCAATTGTATCGCTAGAAATTCTTGTATGGAATTTCATTACAAACGCTTTTGATAAATTACTTGTAAATTCCTTTACGATAAAAATCATTAAATTTCTGGGATGAAGGGAAATGTGGGTGGTCAAGAATAAAAAAGCTGGTTTCATTCTTATAATTCTCTATCTGAAAACAAGAACAATTCCTCGCCATAAAGTTGACGGGTTAATTTCCCGAACATCAACAGCGGTGCTAAAGAGCCAACCACAATATGAGATTAAACATATAACCTGAGTAGAAAATATCCGTAGGGAATTCTTTTGAGAACAACTCAATGAATTCAGTCGCTCGGTATTTATATCCACCATCTTTGCCGAAACCTACTGAATTGAGCCTTTCTCTTCCTAATAAAGTGTTCGGTCGAATCTACATTTCCAGATGAAACTACACCGTTAATTAAAACTCGCGTAAATGTCCTGATCGGCAAGATAAACCATTGTGTTTGCATCCGTCTTCCTTTTGTCGCTCGTCTACGCTGTAGAGCAAATGGACGTGACGCCATGTTTTGAGTGAATCTGAAAGAAGTAACAATGATAACGTCAGCTTTGGCTTGGCTCAGGATTGAGTTGTGACTGCCACCCACCCCCGATTTTGTATGACCCTCGCTATTTTGAACATTAGCAGAGTCAGTGTTTCCAAACGAGAGATTAACGTAATCCACTCCACAATCTGACATTTATGTTGTTGGCTGTGTATACATTCCAAAAGGGGAACTCTTTGTAATCGATTCACAACATTTGTTCGGTAAATGACTTCGTTGGAATCTTTGCTTCTCATTGTTTCGATAATGGATATAATGGTTACTATGTAACTGCCCATTGCACTGAAAGGGGTAGGATCATGGTTCATTGTCTGATGCCTGAGACGTCCTAAAAATGGGAGGGTGCTAAACAATTTCTAGAACAACCCACACGTATGTGCAAATGTCCCCATAAACTCGACTTTGTGTTATATTTCACTCTCATTGGGAAAAGGGATAAATACTAGTTCCTATGTTAACAGGAGTATTTATATAAACCCATTACAGTAATCAATGATCAGTTGAATTAACGGACAAATGGAACTTTATTAGATATTCATGCCCTATAAATATTGAGGTTTTACAAACACTGATAGACTTCATTTAGTGTGACTAAAAATCTGATGTATTACATTTTACTTTGGCTAGATATAACACGGAAACCTTTTTTTCTTGGGCAAATGATAATTCATTAATATCATTTCATTAAACGAGTAATAACATGAATATAACCTACGTCATTCGGTTGGTAATCCTATTTTCTTTTGACGAATAATAACCCCACCTTTCTTTGTTAATGATAATGTAAGAATCCCATTTCTCCGATGTTTAATAACATAGAAACTGTATGTCCCTTGTCTAATAATAAAATAAAAATCAGACGGACGCATATATACACGCATTCACACATACATGCATGTTTCTTTAAATTAAGAAATGGATAGATAATCCAACAGAAAGGATTATGAATGCATTATATTATTTTGAAACTCTGTTTGACGTGACCTCCTATTGATACACAGTGAATATACCATTTGGCCTAGATCATGTAAGTAGATTAAATAATGAAAGAAAATGGAACTGCTACGGGTATTGAATCACTTAAATAATGTTAAAGCAGATGAATGAACAATGGAAGAATTTGGAGATAGGGCAGTGATTTAGGCTTTCTGTCAGGCTGTTTAGTTCAATGGAATGAGCGACACTATATTAAAGCAACTACCTACTTATCACAGGTTCAATTGCTGCAGAAACACTATTTTCTTCAATTGTTTAGTTTATTTACGCTGTCTTGGCCATATAATGCATTCACTGAATGATAACAGGAGGAGAGAGAGGGAGAAGTAGAAAAATATCTCTTAATTTTGTCGCCTAAAAATGAAGAAAAAATCCCCTTTGGAGTCAATAAAGTGAAAAATGGAAGTTTTCTTGTGTCACTATAACGTGTATGATATACTCGAACAAACGGGAAAGAGATTCAAAGTGATGCAACGCTCAATTTTTGAACGGACCATTTTACGACAAAGACAAACTTATTTTAATTTTTTTTCTTTTTCAGTTTTCTCATCATCTATTCTGTTATCTTGTTTGATGGGATATCCGACCAGACTGCATTCAAAGCACGAAGCAATTTTTTATATGTGTATCTGATGATTGATGCAATAATATAATTTATGTTCATCTATATTTACATACATTTATGTGCGAGTTCGGAACAGTATATCTCTGAAAGCAAATCACGTTTTTTTCTTATCTAAATAAATTCATTAGTGGCTATAGTTTTGTATGCAAATACAGACAAAAGATATTTCTTCTGACTCCTGCATCTATGCAAATGAATAAATATAGATAAATAGAGTGAGACAAAAGGTTCGGTATGCTCAAAATTTTGTGCAGTTTTGTGCAAATTACACTGATATGTCTTGAATTTAACACGTTTCACCTGATTAGGGTACCTACTCCTCTCTGACACTTGGCTCAGACATCTATGTTGAAAGATAGATAGATTAGAAGTGACTGAGAAAAAGGTGAAGGAAGAATGGAAGAAAGAACAGATAAACAGATATGACTTTACATCTAAATTCGACCAGAGATGCATACATATGTACAAAATGAAATATAACCATGATATTTGTCTCTCTATATGTGAATGTATGAGTGTCCACCTACACATCTGCCAAAATCAGAAGGAAAGATCATTGATTGTCATAAAGTTTTTGCATTCCAAAGATTAGATTTTGCAAAAAAGCAAAACAAAAATGACCCCTAGATGAAAAGGACACCTGGCCTCTGACTGGACAATTTATTGGTTGGCTTATTCGGACTGCGTCGTTTTGATGTCTTCATCTGAACGTAGATGCATACAGCGCCGCTCAACCTTTGTCGTTGCACGTTACCTCGGTTAAAGCTCTGGATACGTTTCTAAAAGTTGCAGAGCTAAATGATACAGCCCTATACACAATAAGAATAGAAATTATGCCAGCAATCATTTCAAAATACATGATGTCACTGTCGAGCCTCAGCAAGATGGAATGGATTAGTACTGTGCATCGCATCTGGTAGTTACTTTCTTGAGCTGCTAAAGTATAAGTAGGGGTCAATGTATACGGCTACATAATGAAATGATCGTGTCTTTGTATGCGTCTGTGTATGTGTATTTTTTATTCACACACACACACTCATGGCACATTAACTGAAATGTACGATCTACAGCTATTTCTGTGATTGTCTATGATCCAGTCTTTTACGATTTATTATTTATTTGAATATTGGGCATTACTTGATTACAAAATATATTTGAAGAAGAGTGCTATATCGAATCAGTGCAAAACAGAGTAAAGTGTGACATTATTGTTTCGTGAAAGGATTAATAGGATTATTTTAAAAAATGCTATGTTATATATATATATATATATATATATATATATATATATATATATATACATACACATATGTATATATATATATATATGTGTGTGTGTGTATTTGTGTGTGTGCATATATATATATATATATATATATATATATATATATATATATATATATATATAATAACAATGTAAAATAACGAACTGCATATAGTATGACATTGTCCTAAAACTAAATAAAACTTTACAATAAAATCCTAGCTGAAGGGGTTTGATCACCACCGCTTAAGAGCTATGTTAATAAAACTGCTATGGAGGAATAATACGCTGAAACAATATGCATTTTTTTACATAGTGTTTAAAGCTGCAAATCTTTCTAGAATATACATGTTGAAAAATGTAAATCGATGGCATGTATTCTGAATGTTCGAGGTGTGTATCTCACATCCAGCAAAGAATTCTTTATAGATATTGATTCGATTTTACGAGGTTTTCTCAATAATATAAACTTGGAACATATCGGGAAAGCGATTTTTCTGTCGGCAGTAATGAAATATCTAGTTGTCCAGAGATCGCAGTACATTCTCACAACTAGTTGTATCTGAGCATGGCACCAGGCGGACATTAGGTTGGAAAAGGCAATGAAAACAAGGCGTGATGGTGTGCGCAATTTCAAGAGCCCACCTCATGTGTTCCATTTTATGTTAGGAAATTATGTATATATAAATTGCACTGAAAATTCATTAATGGAACGGATTTTCTTTAAAGTTATTCCTTTTAGAATCATGCTGTAATTTGATCGTCATGTGTTGTAAAATACAATACCTACTATGCATTATAGGCACCTAAGCATAATTTTGATAAGGTGATGCATGTCGATAAAAAAACGTTCGAAACTTGTAAACAAGTTTTCTTTCGTGCAATTCGTTAAAAAACTAATTGTAGAATTGGAATCCTTTGCGTTCATTACATGAAACCAAAAAATTCGGTCTCTGAAAAGTTGTTTGCAGTGTGTAAACAATGGGCGGAATAATCTGCATTAAAAATCTTTGAACAAATCATTTACAAAATAAAAATGTTATGATAGCTAAAAATATTTTTTCTATAAATATAAGGAATCATATCAGTTAAATTTCTATTTACGCATCTCTCCTGGAGGTTGTGAAAACCAACTCAACCTCCTCCGGAGATTGTGAAAATTACGCAATGAATCGGAGAAAGATCTGTAATAGCTTTTTAAAAAAATGTTAAGTGTACTGTAGAATTTACAGCTGTGAAAAAAAAAACTGACGTGCAACTAAATGAATTAAATGAGTAAGATTATCTGGACGGATTGACCAATGAATTTGACTGACGTCTCCGCCTTCTGACTACACTATGAGCGCATTAGTATGACGGCCATGCTTTAAAAAAAGCCTTCAAAGGTGGCTTACTCCTTCCAGTGGTAGGACAAAATTTCACCTTTCATTTGAGACCGGTTTAATTTTGTGCAACCGTTAAGAGGTGCTTTTTTTACACTCTTGGCTTCAACACTACAAGTGGAAGATTTTTAAAAAATACTTTGTGCTTTTATTTTGAAATGTATGCATGTTGAAATTTATCTCTTTTTGCAACGTGGTAAGAATAATCTTTTTTGCCCTGCATCTTCACCATGCTCCAACTTGGAGAGTAAAACTGAATCGGGTATTTTCTACCCGTTTCGTTATGTTCGGAAATTGTGTTCAATTTACTAAACAATTACAATGGGAATTGGAACAAACTTTGTGATCACTTGAAATTACATGATTTAAATAATAAAACTATTATCTGCTAATGCCATAAACTTCGAAGATCAAAACAATCTGATTGACTTATTTCATTGCAGTAATGACAGGCGGAAAGTGGATGCATCGTTGGACTAATATTCTTGTTTATCATACGTGTGAATTTATATCAGGTCAACTTTGTAATCTGTAATATGTATGAAGAGTTTTCATTAATGTTTTAATGATATTAAGTATAAGTGAAACAGAAAATTGAATCAATTCATGCATATTACAAATTGCATTGAGGCGTAGATAGAGATTTTAGGGACTGGAGGGAGGGTTGGCTCTTTAAGGCCCTTTCCAATATGATAATGAGATATGCCAATAGAAAAACAGTAAATGGATTTATGAAGCTTTTCGAGGCCTCTCCGATTGGGGGCCCCTCTGATTGAGGCCCCATCAATTGGGAGCCAGGGCGTTTCAAAAAGCCCACCACTTCAGCTACACCTCTGGAGTAGTAGGTTCAGCATTGTAGCCTAGCCTGTGCCAATAACCGCCTTAAGCTAATGATATGTGTGTGTGTGTGAGAGAGAGCGCACGCGTGTGTTTATGTGTCTCAAGTGTAACAATAATCTCAGACTATAATGAGCATAAAACAAACATAAATTTCGACGACGAAATCCCATAAGCATTAGGCATGTAACATTATGGATGTACAATAAATCTGTTTTACGATCCATTGTCATACACCTAAGCCTTTGGATGCTCCCGACAATCGTTACATAATCTCTAACCTCTGAGCGTATCGCTATTCTTGTCTACGTATTTTTCCTGGATTAGCTTCCCATGTTCATACGGCTATGATTAAATACCCCCATTTAATCATTCCCGTAACTGTTCATGTAACTCGTAGAATAATTAAACCTTTTCGAAGTAAATTCATTCAGACGCTTTGATGATCCTCGTGTCCGACGTGTGTGAGTGCTCAGACCGACAGGCACCTTTTATCTGTGCAGAGTAATTAACGTCCAGCCGAGTTAAAGTGACTCCACCCAATATGGATGCTTAAAGAAAACGCTGTACAAATTGCTGTTTCTACCAGGCTTGGTTTACGTCTACCTACTCTTTTCTATCCAATCTTTTAGAGTCCATTGTTCGACACATGCCTTTCCCAAGGTCGTAAGATATGTGGATGATATACTTTACCATGAAGTGTTAGCAGTTTGGGGGGGGGGGCTACATTGCCATTTAGGAATTTATCTATTCTGGAAGTCATTTTCCAATCCTTGAAGTCATTTTCAAATACGAAATTCAAAAAACAAACATCTTGTGTGGCAAAACTGGACTTTGAAACGCAGCAATTTTTTTTCAAATTGAAATAGCGTCAATAGTCGATTAACAAATCCGGAAAAATAAACAAAAAGAAAAAAAAACAACTAAATTGGCAACTCAGGGTGGGAGATGAATATATACCTTTCCCAAGAACATTAAAGGGAGTGAAAACAAACTGTCTCATTCCGACCCCTCTGCCAGTGAAGTTGACTGCCCAGCTACCTTGCACCTCCTTTGCGCTTCTGAATTCCTATAAGAATAAATTGTTTTTTATCCATATCATTTTCAGCAAATTTTCACACTCACCTTAGGTAACAGTTTGGTCATTGTTTCTATGGCAAAGAATGACATTTGGAAGTAAACAGTAAACATTCATTGTCAGAAGTCAAGTAAATTCTTTACTCCTGAAAATCATGTACATATATGTATATATACAATTATTGTTTCATCCACAGACAGCTGTTTCTTTGTATTACAACTCTTCAGCGTGGCTATTGACTATCCATTATCCCATCCAGTACCACGAGGTAGGATGGAAACCTTCGTTTCAGACCGAGAGGCTGGAATCTTAATTCTGCCCACTCAGAACTGGACTGAAATTCATTAAGGTAGAATATAAGTGATATATTTATTCACGCATATATTCCCCATCCACCAGAGTGCTCTATTCCTGCGTTAGCCTCAAATTGGGTGTTACTATTGGTACACGTTCTACATGCATATGTTTAGCTGAATTGGTGAAATTACCTAATTGGCGATATTCATTCATTTTTTGTAAAAAAAAAGTGTAATTTCACCTTTATTACATGAAATTCTGATTGTAAAAAATAGTTGTTTTATGTACTAGTTTTGATTTTAAAAAATTTGATCCAATTGAAACAATCTATTTGCTTTTTGTAAAAAAAGGGTTAAAATTTCGCTGATTAGGCCATTCTGCCGCGTAACACATACGTATTTGATTTTCTGTGCTTCAAAATACACATGGCCTGAACTAATGGCGTTTTCATCATCATCATCATCATCATCATCATCATCATCATCATCATCATCATCTGTCTTTTATCATTCGTCATTGGACTGAGACCTTCCCCGGGATTCACCACAACTCTCTATCGTGAGTGCCACCGAGCCAATACTTTCTGAATTAGTCAAGTACGTTTCTTCATCTTGTATTCTTCTGGTCTCGGTTACACATGTGATCTTGGAGGGTCCATATGGTGAGTCGTGATGTCTATCAGTTTTCTGCGATTTTTGCAGCATGACCAGCTTATTGCCATTTGAGTTTTCTATATTCTATGATGTCGAGGACTCCTGTTTTCTCCCTGATATACTTGCTGTCTTGTGATCTCTTCATATGAGCTCCAGCATGTTTCTTCCATGTGACGTCACATGTTTCTTTGTCTGCAGGTTAGTCTCAAGGCTAAGTTCCAAGTTTCAGATCCATAAATGACTACTGGGAGAATGTATTGGTTGTATACTCTTCTTTCTAGGATCAATGGGATTTTATTCTTTTTATTTTTGAGGGTTGAGATTGCTCTGCCGAGTGATTCTTCGTTTGTTTGGTCGTTATTTACCAATTATTTCTGTTTTTTAAGAAGCTCAATCGGCAGTGACACTTTTAGAGAACCTCATTTCTCTCTGTTCATACTCTTTAAAAACTGACCTTTTCCTATGTTTCATTCAGTATTCGAAACGGTCAAAAACGCCCTACGAATTAGTTTCATATAATAGTATTATTATAGTATGAAATTTTGACGAATCGACAAAAATTAAGTTTGATGAAACTTACTTGAAAGATAAATCACTACCCAAATATACATTATTTTATATATGTATATATATGTATGTATACATACATACATACATATATATATATATATATATACATATATATATATATATATATATATATATATATATATATATATATATATATATGCATATATATAGAGAGAGACAGACAGACAGACAGACAGACAGACAGAGAAAGAAGAGATGAGCAGAATGAAATGAATAGATGTGAAATGACTGATATATACATATATTTGGGGAATTCTATTTAAAATAGAATATTCTTGTTAAAAAATGCACAAAAACACAAGTAAATATAAATATACAAATATGCATATACATACATATATACATACACACACACACACACACACACACACACACACACACATATATATATATATATATACATCTCGAGAAGCGAGAGACAGATGCAGAGATAGATGAACAGAAACATATATATATTGTTGAATATATACGAGAAAATTATATATATATATATATATATATATATATATATATATATATATTGTGAGCAAGGGATATGGTCAGAGTTGAATGGATAGATACATAGATAGATTCATAATCTGTGGCACTGGATAGCATCGATTAGCTTCGATACTCATGAGATATAAATGTATACCGCCCACACTTCTAACCGACATAGCAACAGACAATTTTCAATTCTGTTACATGCATAATAAATTGTATTACTAATTATCGCTTCTGCGTCACTGTATCTCTGGGAATTAAAATTTTTGTGTTCATTCTGTAATCCAATAAAAATTTGAAATTTAAAGAGATGTTTGATGATTCCATCACGTGATCGAGTCTCACTTTCTCTACTAAAAATTGTTTCTTTTATGATTATCTCCTCTTTTTTCTCCGTTCCCTTAACTTTCTTATCTGAATGAAATAGTTAATTCGGTGGTTTTGGATGTGTTAATGTAATAAGGATTATAATGTTATTAATCAGAGAGCTGATCCCTTTGCCTTTTTATTACACTGCACTTTTATCAAGATAATGTCGCTGATGATGTCATTACAGTGTAATTACATCCAAAAAACTGGGAAAGTACCCCCTTGGTATCTTAACGAAATTGCAAAAAGTCTCGGGGACAAGCATCAAATTTAATCAATATTTTCCAGCCCATGGCCCATCCTCCACAAAAATGTATTGAAATGAATATAAAACTATTGTAGATATTGTGGGGATAAACAGACAAAGAAGCAATCAAACATCCAGATATACAGACGGATATGGGTGAATACTTAACCTCTGACCAACATTGTTGGCAGAAGTAATTGATATAAACACAGAGTTATGAAAACAATTGTGCTAAATTAACTTTTTTGGTATTGGAAGAGCGGGATTTGACCATGAGGCAAAAAACTTCAGGCCCTGAAGACACTAGAGGACCACATAGAGGATTTAGAAAGCCCCAAGTAGGTCATGGCCTGATTTTTTACATTAACCTTCCGGCTATGTTTTTGTAGATCTTTTACCTCACTTGGATTTCATAAATTCTGTATTTGACTCTCTTAAATTTTGAACCGAAATTTAGAGACCTTTTATGGGCTTATACACTGTGTTCGACGGTAAATGGTGATAACTAAGTTCATTTTGTTTTTGTTAAATATATATATATATATATATATATATATATATATATATTTGTTGCCTGTTGTTCTTAATGATTGTGGGTAACTCTAATGTCTCAAAATTATTTCTAATTAAAATGCTCGAATGCACATTCGTTCGTGGGAACGTTTTCGAGTTTGAAGGACACATACACATTTATTGTCTTCTAATAAGGCCTCATGTACGACAGGCCTGGAATCAGATCAGGTACTAACTGACGATGGATAATGGCAATTCGGTTGAGATCGTTTCTGTTTGTCGCACAAGAACCAATTTTGATAGCATATTTGTTTTTTTTAATTTTTTTACCAAGAAATGGGTAAAGATTTGTTTCAGAACAGCATCGAATAAGTGCCAGAACGCACATTTTTCTAGCTTTTGTTTGAGTTTATGTGACACCACTTGTTAAATTGAACAACCGTAGCCACCAAAAGTGGCGAAGGCTTCCATCCCTCTTTATAATCGCACATGTTTGTATTTGTATGTTCCTTCGCACGTGAACACACTGTTCTGTCTACAGAATTGAAAATTAGCATCAGAACTCCATTCAAAGAATTTTTCATTTCTTATTTTGCCAGGAATAATATTTACATCTCGATTCTTTTTTCATTCTATTTTAGATGTTTTCAGTGGAAAACACCAGCGATGCCATGAGAAGAATTTATTATGATCTTATTTATTCTATGATTATTTGTGAATTATTTTTATGTGACACTACGGTTGCACATTTATTGACTCTGATGGCGAGTTTCTTCACTTTTGAATTCGTTTAAAATATTCTGAAATTTTGAAAACTGAAACTTTTCTTTAATCATTTTATTTCTAAGTTCATTTCTTGAACGGTTTGACGACGACTCTCTCCTTGAGATTCTTTAATTGTTCAATTGCAATTCTGGTTGGACTCCTTCAACTTTTCGATAATATTACGAAGGCCGGAGAAAAAACAACAATAAGTAAGAATCTAAACTACTCACACAAAGGTAGTAATCTGTATTATCCATTGAGTTATGACAATACACCACCCTAGTACTCCAGACAAACCCATAAAAATGGAGAATGTAGCAGCAGAAACTTAGCAATTAGAACCACGAATATGAGGATACTCATCAGGATCTCAGAACAATAGACAATAACAGAGGACGGAGAAAATTATACTTTCTTGATTTGTTGAATAATGACATTAATTTCCCCTAGAAATTCCATTTAATATAATTAGATAATCGAATCGACAAACATATGAATCACAGTGGCCTCTCAAATGGCTAGCCTGACCAACCAGCCAAGTGGGATACAGATTCTCTCTTTGAGCATCAGTGTGTGTGTGTGTGTGTGTGTGTTGCCCGTACCCGTGCGTGCCCTTGTGTGTGTCTGGGCGCTCCTGGTCACGTTTCCGGGTGTACAACCTTGAAACTATGCATGTGGCTACCACGAGGTACTATCTGATAGTGTTTTGTATTTCAAAAAAGTACTTTTTTTAGTCCCTATGGTCTTGGACTGATGTTTTTTTTAAGATAATTTTAGATTAAAGGTTATTTTTAGGATAATTTCCGATAAGATATGTACTTTTTGGGGGGATAATTATTTTTTTTTTCTCTTATTAATTTTGATGCACGCACGGGCTACGGCAATTGATTCATGCAAATTACTCATATTATATTAATAATTGAATATTTTTACTTCATCTAAATTTCAATTGCTTTTTATTACAACTCAATCTGAACTGGCAGCGAGTAAACAGTGTGTATCGGAAATAAGGTGACGGTAAAAGGTAGTCCAAATTGAATTCGATATTGGGTTATAATTTTCAATTTAACAATAAAAAAACAAACGGTCTGATTAATCACTAAACAGAAACTGTCATGGTACCAATGTCTTTTGACAGCATGCTGTGCTGGGATGATCAATTAAAAATTTAAAAAGGAGTGATTAATGAGTAAGTTACTGTGTTCGCCTCATGCTGAGTAGTGATCATTAAAAAAGTCTGAAATTTAAAAAAAAGAATAAAAAAGCGTGAATGTTGTCGTAAAAGGAACTTAAAATTAGGATACTTGAATTATCAGTCTGGTCATTATTAGATGTGTACAGAAAGACTTGATACCAAACATACAGGAAACTTTTGTCCACACTTATTACATTTTATTTTTATTTCCAAGCTCCAGTTGACTTCAACTTTTTCTCCCTGACAAAACAACAAGGACAAAAAAACGATGTATAAAATGAACGTTTCCCGACCGTGATTTGAATTCATGACCCTGCAGTCTCATCAACTGATCTAAACTGAGAAGTCTTATATACCTATGAGCGTATTTATTATGTATACAATATAAAAGATGCAGCAACCATCTTTAGTCAGAATAGAAGCTGGAGTGGAGTTTGACCCTGCAGCAGCCATGATTGTTTCTTTTGTTTTTCCTTCTTTAATGGCGTCCTCATCTCTCTATTATGGACCCTATCCATCTGTCACGTAGTCGATATGTCTATCCCATATTGTTTCTCAGCTGATTCTAGTCAGATTTACTTGAAACTTTGTAGAAAAATGTCCTTTGATAAGATGCTTTTTACCTATAAAGATCTTCCACTCAGGGTCACATGATATGCAATTATAGCATCCAAGTTTTACATTTTTAAATCGACGTACTCAGCAGTTGCATGTCAGATTCATTTGAAATCTGAGAGAAAGGTGTCCCTTGATATAATGATTCTTACTTGAGATTATTGTCTACTCACGGCAAAATTAACTGAAATAATGGCATTTGAAAATAACGATGGACGCCTCATTGAACTATCAGTTCTTGTTTTTTTTTCATTTATTTTTTCTTTTCATTTCTTCGTTTCATTTTCATTTCATTTCATCAGATTATTACAATCCTTGGTCTTAAAGTATAGGCTATTTTCATTTTTGTCATTGACTTTATTTTGCTGCATTCAAAATAAGATGTCAACTCGAAATTTTCACTTGTTCTCACTTTACACCATTTTCCCCCTGCAGTTTGGGACACCAATCGTCCAACTCCACCTACGCATGCGCAGTACACCCACTTCGTTCTCGGCTTGCAAGTGAGTTTTGCTTTTAAAATTTGATTAACATGTCCGCTGCGTCGAAATGAACACGAACGATAAAGGATCGACTTAACAGAGAGAATTACAGGAATCAGCAAGCATCACGTACGAACAGTGATCGGTCGACAACAGCGATCATTTTTAATTCATTTCCTTTCTTTCTCGGATTTCTATGAATTTATTTACAAGCCTGTCATACCATTAATTTTTTTACTTACTTTTATTCCTTATTAAATACTTCCTCGCTGTTTTCTTTCGGCTATTATATAATTTTGTCTTTCTTTTTTTTTCTTATTCTTTTTCTTTCTTTCTTTCTTTCATCTTTGCTCACTTGCTTTCCTTACTTTCATCATGTTTCTTCTCTGTCTGTCTGTCTTTCTTTCTTTCTTTCTTTCTCTTGTTCGTTCGTTTGTTAGTCACTTCGTTAGTTCGTTTTTTTGTTTTTCACCCTTTTTCTTCCTTGATTCTTTTTTTCTTTTAGACTTTTTATTTCATATCTTTTTTTCTACTTTCTCCCCCCCCTTTTTTCTTTCTTTTGTGTTTTTTTTAAATTTTCAATATCCCCTTTATAACTTACAGCTTCTTGCTTTTTTTGTTTTCTTCCCTTTATCTCTTTTCTTTGATTCTGTTCTTTTCAATTTTTTCGTCTCGTTGCTTCTCTTTTTCGCTTTATATTCCACCGTCTGTCTCTTTCTTTCATAGTTTTGTGATATTTCAAGAGGTCCAGATAACATAGCCTAAAAAATGTTATAGTCAAAAGGATTTGATTGCACGTGTATGAGAGAGAGAGAGAGAGAGAGAGAGAGAGAGAGAGGGGGGGAGGAGAGAGAGAGAGAGGGAGGGAGGGAGAGAGAGAGAGAGAAGCTCTCCGAGATGGTCAATCTATAAGATAGAACAAAGTAAGAAATATATTTTGTGGATAGTACGGTTTGAACTGATCCTTCAGCCTAAATCTCATGATCTGATTTGTTATTTGTGAATAAAAACTAGGCACCAATAGATTATGGTTTTGTTGTTTCGATCAATATTCAGTCGAGCATCAATGGTACACAGAAAAAAGCAACTCTTTAGATTATCATTTCGCTTACTACTCTTGATATGATCATCAGAATGCAGCACTAAACGGGACAGTGGTATACGGGGTCATTATAAGATTGCATAAATAGAATGTCCAGAACACTCATCCTTAGGGCAAACTTGTTCATAGACGAATCTACGCGGTGATTTAGGTCACACAGATCCTAAGGCACACCACAAACTGAGACAATAGTCATTAGAATACAATGGATTCAAATTTTAATTCCTGCCTAGGGCACAAAAAACCTTCAATCTGTGCTGCACCTTTTAGTATGCTGTTGCACTCCCAGTCAGTGAAATTATCATTATTTTGAAATATATGATGTCGTCGTTGAGTCTCAACAAGATGGAAGAGATTAGTGAGTTGTATCTCATTTTGATGATGGTTTTTGAGCTATCTTTGGATGGTCGCTATTGGACCAAGAAAAAGCAGCAGAATGTAAGCTACCACTCGCTGTAACATTCATTGACTTCAATAAAGTCTCCGACTCCTTGGAAATCCCTATGGCCATGGAAGCCATCACTCGACAAGGTGTAGATCCAGTATATGTCGAAGTGCTGAACATATATACAATCAAAGCAGCTCCTTTATCAGGCTACGTAAAGACTCAGACCCCTTTAAGCTTTTAAGAGGGGTAAGACAAGGTGATTCCAGCGCACCCAAACTCTCCACAGCCTGCCTCGAGATGATCTTCAGCAGACTACATTGAAAGAATAAAGGAATCAAAATAGACAGCAAATATCTGAACAACCTCAGATTTGCAGATGACTTTGCCTTTTTCGCAGAAAACCTACACAACCTCCAACTGATGCTAGATGAATTAAATGAAGAGAGCAAGAAAGTTGGCTTACACATGAAATTCAGCAAGATCATGTGCAACAACCATGTCGACGTTGGGAACACTAAGATCAAAATTGGAGACACAAAGCTGGAGAAAGTAGACCACTACATCTACCTAACACAACAAATCTCCATGAGACCCTCAAAAGAAGAAGAAATCAAGCAAAGAATCACCCTAGGATGGGAAGCCTTTAGTAGAGCAAGCTCAACCTTAAAAAATAAGAAGATCCCATTAATCCTAAAAAGAAGGGTATACAACTAATGCATTCTCCCAATAGTCACTTATGGATCTGAAATAGGGAATCCAACCAGGAGTCAGGCCTGCGAATTTAGAACCATGCAACGTGCACCTAAAATGATTATGCTCAACCTCACATGGAGAGACAAGACAGCACAATACATCCGGGAGAAGACAGGAGTCAGGGATATCATAGAATCCATTGGAAAAACTTAAATGGCAATGGCCTAGCCGTGTTGCAAGAATGACTGACAAGTGATGGACATCGTGACTCATGACATGGATCCCCAGAGATCACACGCACAGCCGAGGCCAGCAGAATATTAGATGGATAGACGACCTGGGCAAATTCAAAAAGTGCTGGCTCTGCGACGCCCATGATAGAAAAGTGTGCCAAATCCTTGAAAAGGTCGATGTCCAACGATGGATGTCAACAGACTGATGATGATGATGATGATGATGATGATGATGGGACGTATTAACTATCCTACTTTACACCTTTCGTATGCACACATTCATCAAGTAATCACGTGAGCTAAAAGACTCAACGACATCGTAAAATAGAAGCTCATTCGTGTAACTGACGTAGCAAAATGAAATTTTATTCATTTTTTAATTAAGTGATAAAAATGCTGAATAATATAGAAATACAAAAAGTAATAAAAGCAAAAACAAAAATATTACAAAAGACAACGTAATTGTGGAAGGCTGTGAAGAGTAATAGTTATCCATTGCCAAATAAAAGCCTTTGTTAATTGCATGAATAACTTAATAGATAATGCATTGCAATGTATCCATTGTAAATAATCCATTGCAAGATAAAGAAAAAATCCTGTCAAACGGATAGAAATCTCTGTCCACACAATATATCCGGAAGTTCTCAATAGATTTTGATTAAACATTGTGGGAATGTAGGGCACTGAGTAGAAAAGGAGTGATTGAATTTTGGCGTTGATCTATAAATTCATCGATATAGTTTGTCCTGCTGTGCGAAATATTCATTACACTTGAAACCACTCTATAATAAGACCTCTGTAATCTACCTAGGAATTTATGCCTTTCCAGTGGTCAGACTGTGGTAGACTTTCATTACGCCATTAAGCACACCTGGTAGTACAAAAATCGTTGAAAAATCTTTTGTTGTGGTTTTTGTGGAGTTGGGTAGGTTTTTTCCATAAAGCCAACTAATTTGAGCATCAATTTGGACGCTATCTTGAAGATTACACTTTTCCAGTGGTGAAACATTGACATATTATCAAACACGCTTGATACTCGAGAAGAACCATTGAAAAAAACTTATCTAGAAGGGATAATGAATGAGTAATGAGTATTATGAGTGTCTTGGACGCCATCACCGGTGGTGACATATTTTGGGGAATGTATTTGTATTGAAGATTTATTTTTAAAAAAAAACTTACATCATGCTTCTGATAAAAAGTTCCCACAGGACTCCAGTAGAGCTACATTTCAACCCATAATATAACTCTCGTGGTATAAACATTGAAAAATGTTCACGAAGCAAACGACATCAGTATTGATACAAAGAGAAACATTAAATATACATTAAGATAATGATGAATTGGCAGACACTTCGCTTTTGGATAAAATCTCTGCGACGTGTTCGATTTCGACAGACCAAAATAGTTTTGAAGATTCTATTATTGGAAATCACTCGTTGGCGTGCCAAGTTATTTTTAGAGATTGAACAAACGTAGATTAAATGCCGAGTAAAGGTTTTCCTGAAGTAGAGCATTCCTGCAAAAACATTACGTAAGTCAATATGGCGTGAAGCAGAGAAACAATTACCATTAGTTTACACGAGAATTATTTTTAGCATTCAAAGATGTGATGATAATGGTATGATCGGCTGAGTTGGAAAAAGTTTAGATGGTGAAAGTTTCGGAGACTGGAGTGTAGCCGAAAGAAATTGAGGAAATGCGCTGTCTCTATAAAAACTTGTTGCTTAGGTTACATCCCCAGTGAAGATTTTCTTCGCTATCCTAAAGTAGAGCATTCTCTTGAAAACCTTTCGCAAGTGGAAATGGCGTTAAGAGGCAATTATCAATAGTTTACATGGGAAATGTTGATAGCGTTGTCATGGTGACGATTGCATGTCAAATGGTGGGAGGTTCTAGGGACTGCAGTATAGGGAAAAAGAGGGAGCATTTTGCCTCTAAAAGTGATCATTGTGTAGGTACATGTCGAGAAGAGGTTATCACCGAAAACCTGAAGTAAAGCATTCCTCATTAGCCGTAATAAGTCAACATTATTACTCTCGTGTTATAAACCTAAACAGCTGCAAATTCGTTATTTTTCGAATGTTTAATACTTTCACTCACTCATACACACACATATGTATACACACACAAGCACACTCTCTCACATGCATATACGCACTCTCACATGCATACAATGTCTGTCCATGAAATAACTTTCGATTTCTGATTGAAATGTTATGTAGCAGTGGTTTTGTCCTTTTGTGTGAAAAAAAACTGTAACAAACCAAGTTGTTTGTTCTTTGAGCTGCACATGTCAAAGCGAATATTTGTCTTGCTAGGCGTTCTTCCCAAAAGTTGAATAATGAAGGTCTTAGAGGAGTGACGTGTTTGTGTTGAATACTGCTTCAAATTAACGAATTAAAAAAAATATGGTGATTTTTCTGATATGGCAACAGGCTGTAAATTTAAGAATCTTATAGAGTTAATTCAACCTAATTCTAAAAGGAAAATTGATAATACATCATGTTGCCCAATCTTCTGTCGCTATGTGTCCTGCCCATCTATATTTTGTTGCTTTATTACTCATACGATTTAATTCACTGTGGTCCTGTCTCCACTTCATGTTGAAATTTTTCCACGACAAAGAGCCATTCCGTACTATCATTAGTTTGTTTCTGAGTAACTTTGCAAGTTTGAGGGTGTCGCACCCGTCCATAATGATTGGTATTATACACTGATTATATACTTTACAATTTAATCATATCGGCAATTTGCTCTTCCGTATATCTCTATACCAAAGGTTTCAACGTCAATTCACATGTTCTTTTTTTTGTTGTTGTTGGTTTTTTATTTACTTTGAATATTACTATTGGTTTTGTTTTGTCAGTTAATCCTTCTTTTGGTTTTCCCTATTTAGATTACTTCACGTGTTTTGTAGATCCTCATAGTTTCTAC
Organism: Thysanoteuthis rhombus; assembly: GCA_963457665.1. Lineage (NCBI taxonomy): Eukaryota > Metazoa > Mollusca > Cephalopoda > Oegopsida > Thysanoteuthidae > Thysanoteuthis > Thysanoteuthis major. The sequence continues at coordinate 43,248,609 of OY735217.1, read as the reverse complement.
TATCAATGCGTTATCATCTCAGTTCTTTGATTTGTTCAAATATTCCCCCTCTATGTCTACTCCCACCTTTTCTCCAGTCTTTTTTCCGGAAGGTGCTTTCAAGGTTCGTTGTGTAGAATTAATCCCCCTGTCCTTCTCTTTTTCAATTTTCATTTTGTTAGTATCTAACTATTGCAGTGCCATTTCCGTATATATTCCCAATTAATCTTATTCTCATCTATACCTTGCTGTAACATTGAGTTGAATAATGCCACGTGTTCTATCTAATCAATTGCTTTTTCATAAGTTACGTAAGCCAAACAAAGCGATTAGTTGTACTCTGATGTCTTCTTTGATTAGTTGGTTTAATGTGCGGCAGACTCTTGTTAAATAGCCTCATCTAAAGCCTACTTATTCGCACCGTTGGTTTTCATCTGAAGTGTTTGTTAATCTATTTGTATGATCCATTTATTTAATCATTTACCAGGCAGAGAGTTAGTTTAAAGCGTGGGGTGAGTTTTTCCAAATATAGAGGAAATGTTTACCTCTAGGAAAAAAATTAGAATCGGTATCCTTTGTCGATGATCTAACCCCTACCACTTGTCAAAATCAAAGCCACCAGATAGTACCCTGGTAGCATACACACATACACACACTTTTATTAGGCATATACAGGTATAATCAGATTCGTTCGCTTAATGTGCTCCAATATATCCGTACTGTTCAAAACTGAATTTTTCAAGATCTCATTATAATAATAAATAATAAATTTTTCAACTTATATTTAGTTACGTCAATTAGCACAGCGATTCCCTGACTATATTGCACTAATCATTTCTGCACTATTCAATGTATAGTAGTTATTATTGACAATGAAAAAGATTGAGAAAAACCTCTATTACATTTCATAATTTTCTTTATCACTATTGAGATAAAAAAACTTTATGCACTTGTCATGTTGAGGGCTTCCTTAAATGTATGCAGTAGCAGAACCTATCGAGTACAGCTGTTACATATTTGAAATAAATAGACAGGTGTTTGTTTACAACGTCCCAGAAAGGGGAGAGATGCTCAAAAAAATCTGGATGGGGATTAGGGCAAGGTGGTGAACCAGGGGCCTATGATTGAAGTGGATTAGTGGTGTGTGGGTGTGTCCTTAAATGAACCAGATCAATGTGTTTTTTTGGGGGGTGTATTAAAGGTTCTGTTTACTTGTGTGTAATTTGTCCAATTTGACGTGCTTGGTTGTCATTATTTCTGATCGTGTTGTGGTATTGTTTCAAAACAACTTCAGTTAAGGTAATTACTACATGAAATACCCCAGGTCTTTTGAGATATTGTTTTGATTTGGACATGAGCTTAGCTTCAATACATTTTTGTTCTGTGTACATTTTTGATCAAGTTGAGATTATAGCTGCACTTATTTCTATGACCTACAAGGACGTTTAAATGATCATTAAGCTTTGGGAACTTTCGATGTTCGTATATTCTCTTCTTGGAGCTCTCAAAGTCTCACCTATATAAACCCTGAGTTAGTTTTCACATCACATTTTGCCTCAACCTAATGTAATACTTAGCAAAGTAAATGATTCAAAAGCCCCAAAGTAGAAATAATGATGAATAAAACAAAGCCGAGAGTAATGCATGTGTTTTTGCATGCATAGACGACTAAAAAGCTGCAAATTCGTCTTTTTCCGAGTGTTTAATACTTTTGCAAATCCCTATCCACTCACACACGCACACATATATACAAATAAGCAAACTCACTCATACACGCACACACACACTCACATACAAAGTCTGTCCATAAAATAACATCAGATTTCTGATTGAAATGTATGAACAGTGTTTTTTTTTCCTTTTGTATGTAGAAAAAAAAGAACTGCACTAAACCAAGTTGGTTATTTTTTTAGCTGCAAACGTCGGAGCGAATATTTGTCTTACTTTCCGATGCGACTTGATGCAGTTTTTTTTCAACAAAAGTTCCAATTCGCTGCTATATAACAGAATATGATGAAACGTCTCAGTGACGCGCTTTTAAAGTTTCGGCTTATTTATGGACAGACCTCATATATATATATATATATATATATATATATATATATATATATATATATATATATATATATATATATATATATACATTTGGTAGCGTATGGAGAGTATGCTACGGTGCTGAATCTACTACTCCAGAGACGTAGTTGAGACTGCTCCTAGGGCCCCCAGTGAATGAGGAGCCAAAAGCTTTATTGTTGGTAGTTCACCTACTGCATTTCTACTGGCAAATCTAAATATTGGCTGAGGCTTTTCAAGACGCCAACGTTCTCCAGGCCCCCAGATCCCACCAAATCTCTAGCTATGTCCATGAAAACAGAAACCTCAAGCTATCCATACACAGTACAGATAACAAGTTTCAACTACATAAATAAACTGAATCTGTAATATTCTATAAATTGGGAAAAAAAGAGATGAATGTAATCTTATACATAAGTTTAAAAGTAAAATCACAAGATATTTTTCATTTCCGACTTGCACTCGGTGTCGTGGGAAGGTGGGAACGTCGGTCATGTTATTTCGTCTGTTCGTCAAGATAATCATACTTAATCAATTCAGTTGTACATCAACGATTTTTTCACGAATCCACGCCAAAGTCTACAATACATTTTGATAATAATCATTCATTAGAGAAACTGCTATGAAAAGATATTCTTTTATTTACAATCTAGGTATGATTTGTCAAAGAATGCTGTAATACAAATTATTACTTCCAATTGTCGATATATTACCAAATGCAAACAACTTTTCAAGAGAAAATTCTCCGTTTGTATACATTAGACAGAATTTATGTTTACAACAGAATTTCCTCCAATTATTTTTCTAACGAATTGAACACAATTATTGCAATGAAATTGATATGTTTACAAATATTTACAAAAATGTTTGAAGGTGCCTAAATGCTTTTTTTTTAAATTTTCACCTTTGATCAGACTTACTCTTTGTTTCTGACTGTGTATTAGAAGATTTGAAAACAAATTACGATCATACTAACATTATTATAAAGGAAATCGGTTTCACTGAGTGAAAGTTCAGTGGGTTTATACATACAACATGTAAACATGAAAAAGAACACCTGTGTTGTGATCCTGAAATATCACCCTCTACCGCTGCTAATTGTTATCACTCTTGCCTTCAGTCACCATCTCCCCAATGCTCTATCATTGTACAACTATGTGCGCAGTGTGCGATGCGATCTCTGCACAGCTGGGAAATATTTCATAACGAGAGAAAAGAAAATTAGTTTGCCATTATGATACAGGATTATACTATACTGTAATCTGAGTTATATCAAATTAATATTTATGATGAATTCTTGCAAACGGTCACACACATACACACACACACACACACACACATACACACGTATATATATATATGTGTGTGTGCGTGTGGAAGAGAAAAGACTAATTAGGACTTCTGAATTTTTCAAAATTTATGATAGTTAACGTTCTGTTGAAAATTTGGACTTATGAGAGATTTTGGCTAAGGTTGATGTGTAAAATTTTGGATGAAATATTAGCTATCATACCCAATTGAAATTTGAGCCTTAATTGTCAACTTTCATGTCATTTTTCGGATCGTATCCATTTCTCTCTCTCTCTCACACTCACCAGGATATATATATGTATATATATATATATATGTGTGTGTGTGTGTGTGTGTGTGTGTGTGTGTGTGTGTTAGGCAAAAGTTCGTGGGGTTTTGTTTGTCTTATCAACTGAATTCGTCCGATGTTCATATTTCTAATGTGTGTTTTTCTGATCCTCTGTAGGTTCAAACATTTACTTTCTTCGTTTGTCTTGTATTAAAACATCTGACACGTTTGAAACGGATAAGATTCAATCGTGGTTCATCATTGCTTACCGCTCTTCCTTTGGAGAGGTCCATCTTTGAGCTATAAGGTCACTAACTTCACCTTTGCTAAACGCTTTATATATTCTATGGGCAATTTCTTTATTCCAAACTCAAATTCGTACAATAGACCAGAACTTTTGGGTTGACATGCAAATTTCACTTTTCTGAAGGTTCTCTAGTGGTAGATTAGTTGTGTAGTTTTCGAGTTGCTAAAAATGCTTACGGCCTGCTACTCGAACTAAAATTGCTCTTATATTATAAGAAAGTGGCGTAAAACAATTTTCAAAAAGTTGACAATACCTGAATATTCATCAACTAAATTCTTATGCAAACAACTGATGAGTTTATAAAAAGAGCTATCTCAAGATTTAGGATCCTTATGGATTTGGATATTGTTTTGGATAAAACAAGCTGAAAATCTGCCTAAAACTTGCTGAAAATCCGTATTACAAGCGTGTATATATATATATATTTTTTTTTAAATGTTTATTTGATACGGTTAAACTACAAGATAAATAATTTGTTCAGCTAATCTGGCAGGCACAATGTAAGGTTCTAGATTAACATCATACATACAGTGAAAATCGAAGGTCACACTGAAAACTTGAGAGGTTTCAGGATTTTCGAAAAAAAACAAACAAAACAGATGACATATTCTAGCGTCCCATTTGTAACACTAGAAAATTTCATGGCCATAGCTCTAGTAGTCCTTGAATCATGTGATGACGGACATTTAATGAATTTCGTTGGATTGCCCTACATGCCGTTTGGGGGCTTTCATCTTTATGATTGTGATTTCGACAAATCCTGAAGCAGCTAATGTAGTTATTCATATTCAACTGATTATATCACATTGTTTTCTTTTAAATTTTTAAATTTATGGGAATCTCACTCTCTTGCAGATGTTATCCTCACAGGAAATCAGACTATTATTTTGTATGAGGTCAAATTCGGTGAAAAAACAAATAAACTGTTCATGCTCTCAAGAATATCAATTTATTTTGGTATGGGAACTTGCTCAAAAAGAACAGTGCATCATTAGTTCCACAAATTTTGTTTCGGAGATACGAGTCGAACTGATGACTCTTAATGAAGCTCCAGTCAGATGATGAGAATTTGTGAGATTCTGTGGCAAGTGATACGAAGACAACTGTTCGAGCTCTTTCCCAAAATGTAATGATTTCAAAAACGAGTGTTGGGTGTCACCTGGCATATTTTCCCTTCATAAACGGCAATTTCATGTGAGACGACATACTAGTGAGACGAAACTAAAGAGAATAAAACCTTGTAAGTCACAGAAACTTTTTAAAATAGGTTCAAGTACAGAAACTTACACTGGTAAACATTATCAAACCAGTCAACTCGGAGTTTCGGTTGTGCAGACGAGTAAAATATGAATGATAATCTCACAAATAAAATAAAAAACTGAAATTAATTTTGTGGTCCACCACTGTGATTACTTTTAGTTCCTTGTAATTATTCTGTAGATATACTGGAAACGAACTGGTAGATCGAAATCGCAGGAAGTTTATAATGTTCTGGCACGTCTCCAAAATCTGTTTGATCGCATGGAAGGGGCAACAGTCGGAATAGGAAGATGAATCATTCATGAGCATAAAAAGGAAGGAATGTTATATGCACAATAAATGAATAAGTGTATATATATATATATATATATATATATATATATATATATATATATATATATATTCGCGTGTGTGTGTGTAAATTTAGTTGACAATAAGGAAAGAAATCTATAGTTGAATGTAAATTAAAATCTATTCCGCTAACATGTTTTGCGTCTAGGGTTTATCAGAACGGTAAATTTAAGTGAGACAATATTCAAAATATCCGGTTATTGTGTAATAATGTCTCACGTTATCACAACACGTGATAGGATCATGGTTTCCTCACAATTTCAAAATACATATAAATACATATGCGTATATATGTGTGTGTGTGTGTGTGTGTGTGTGTGTGAGTGTGTGCTTAAATCAGAATATGACATGTGCATTTATGCATGATATTTCAACTTACAGACTCAAGTATGACCACGAATAGTAACAATGAGATGAAAACATGGGCACAAACCAACTCACTCATATGTGCATACACAAAAATGAAATGTTTGATATTGATAGGGAAGTTTTGTCAGGACATTCTGGGTACGACTCCAAAACAATATGTACTATACAAATATACATACGCCCATATGAGTGTTCGTGTATGTGTACTCACGCTTGTAAGTATGTTCTTGTGTAAAAAAAAAGCTTGTATATACATGCATATATATGTATACATATTTATATACATGAGTGTGAAAAACATATGTGTATATGCATAGTTTTTATCGGTATCCACAAACACGGACACTAATTTTTTGAGGCATACACATACGCACGAGCATATATATATATATATATATATATATATGTATATATATATATATATATATATATATATATATATATATATATATATGCGTGCGTGCATGCATATGTGTGTGTGTGTGTGTGTGTGTATGTGTGCGTGCTTGTTATACCAGACCTAGCCAACCAAATGATTAGAATTGGTTGAATTAAGAGCCTCCCACGCAAGCGGAAGTAGAGTTGAGTGTACAGTCCGTCTAGAAGAGTACATTATGGCTTACTTGGAATTAAGTGTGCGTTCGTGCGTGCGTGTGTGTTTGTGTATGTGTGTGTGTGTGTGTGTGTTTATGTGTGTGCGTGTGTGTATGCATACTTAAACATGCATCTATACATGAATGAACAGACAATGACACATATTTTCTGAGGTACAGACGTGCGTATAAATATATATGCGTGTGCGAAAGTGAGAGAGAAAAAGAGAAAAGGAGAAAGAGATAGAGAAAGGGAGAGAGATAGAAAGTATGCATATGCGTGTGTGAGAGAGAGAGCGTACTACCAGACTTACCCAGCTAAGTGATTGGAATTGGTTGAATTCAGACCCTCCCACGCAAACGGAAGTAGTGTATAGTGTGCGTCAAAACCTGTGCTTTATTGCTTACTTAAAATTATGTAATATTCTATGTATGTATGCATGTATGTATGTAGGTAGGTAGGTAGGTAAGTAGGTAGGTATGCATATATGTATGTGAGTTGGAAAGTAGGTAGGTAGGTAGGTATCTTTTTATAATAGAGATACTTCTATAAAACCACATGGCTGAGTTAATATTCGTGTCACCTCGAAGCTTATATGACAATCCTTTCGTACCCACTCCGTATATTTATCTATCTATCTATCTATCTATCTATCTATCACCGTCTGTTTACATCTACATATCTGTCAGTCTTTGCCTATGTATCTATGCATGTATCTTTATCTATATATCTTTATTTAATCTATCCATCTCAGTTTTAATATATCTTTGTATCGATGTTCATATATGCGTTCATATCTATGTATCTCTCAGCCTTTGTCTATGTATTTATGTATGCATGTAACTATCTATCTATCCAAATACTTGCATACGAAAAACGTTGTACTAAAATAAAGCCGGTAACAATAAACATACAATTAATCAAACAATCGCAAATCACATGCGACTTTGTTATACGCCATCAATTTTGATTCCCCTATTTATCCTATCTAACTTTCAGGAGACGATTTCAAGACAAGTTGTGAATTGTTTGGGTGAGCTGGTGTCGCTTTGTCTTGAATGCATCGATCACTTTGGGAAATGTTATAAGATGCTAACATTCTGCTTATTTTCTTTCCCTCTTGATTAACTGAACGGAGATGCTTAATGATCGAATAATTCTTTCGGGTCTTGGGCAAGATTTATATCCAACACTCGACTACAAGATGCTGATGATATTTTATAGTTGCTTTCTAGCCATTTATACACTCCGATACAAAACCAGTGAGGAACTGGTTAGTTGTATCTTTACGTTGTTGAAAGAGAAAATTCCAAGTAGATAACATTTTCAGCTATTCCAAGCTTTTAGAGAGCACACCTCACGCCAATTTTCTTGTTTTTATGAACAAAAAAGGTGAAAAGCAGAAAAATAATTCGTCGTTTTGACAGAGTGTATCGACATCCTATCACCCCCTACACCCTCTTCTTCTGTACCCCCACCACATAATCTACGATGACTCAGCCTAATATATGCACATCACCATGTTGATGATGTGGGAATGCACTATTCCTTCTATTTTGCGTCTTCACTTCACACCATTCTAGTTTACGAAAGGTTGTTCGAGAGAAGCTATTCTTCCAGGTAGCGGGGGAAACTTGCATATGTGTTACTCGAAACGTTCTTTAAATTTTTTTCATTAAATGGCATTAGATCTGTTCAGTTTAACTTCGTTAAAAACGATCGCTTTTGATTGTATTGTGACAGCTGTCATATCAAAAAGCATTTTCGGCGTTTTTTTATCAATTGGTTTTAACATTAACAATAGGATAAAAAGAACCATCGTTTTTGACAAGTTATGTTTTGTTTTTTTTTTAGATTTAGGAAATTTAAAAAAAACGGAAAAAAATCTCTGCTGCTCATGGAGAGTGTATTGTGAATGATCGAAAGTATCAAAAGTAGTTTGCGATGTTATGAGGTGCTAGAAATTTGTCACTAAAGATATTCCATAGTCGGGTTGTCCAGGTTGATAGTCATTGCTTTAAAATAATAAGTGTTATATGAAAAATATACAAATGCAGCTTATTAGTCATTTCATGAGTGGCTTGCAAAGAACAAAAGTGTTAGCATGCTTGGTTTAATCTGGTGTGAGGGGAACTGGAGAAAACTTTTCAACGATGAAATTCACTAAACTAGGAAAATTCTATTTGCTAACTACTGCTCCACAATAAAGTGTCGATAGAGAAACGATTTGATGGATTCGATGCCTGGAAGAGAAAGGAAAATAAATTGTTAATGTCCATGAAACTATAATTTGCATAGTAAAATATCCTTTGATTGTTCAGCTCAGTCAATGGGGTCAATGCTGACCCCAAGGGAAGGAAAATTGAGCTGAGGGGAGCGATAGATTGTCACATACAAGAGGAACTCACCGAACTAAATTACAACAATGAATGCATATACAAATACAGATGACTGAATGATTAACATTATAGAACGCAAAAGATCATTAACATATTGAAAATATTCAAGTAAAGAATTGAAAACCATTTGTATCAGCAAACAACTTTGTTGAGTGACTTCCTCATAACAAAATGTACTGGACATTTTAAATCTCTCAGAATACCTCCTGTCCGAAACTGAAGAGTTTGTTTTGAAGCACGATCTAAAAGGCAATTTTTCTTGGTACTAAAAACAACACGTGGGTTTATTGTCAGAAAACCAGTGGAGATAGTCTAAAATACTTGATTTTCAATTTCCATGAAAATGTTGCCTATCCACAGTATTTTCAGATAGACTGGGCAATTATGTGGGTCAGCTATTTTATCACATTAAAACATATTCATTTCCGGAAGCAGTTCAGAACTACGTCTTCGGGATAGCCATTTTCGAAAACTACGCATTGACAGTGTCCAGTTCATGAGCGAATTTGCTTTCAGATCAAATCATTAGTACCTGATGAACCAAAGTGTTGATTTTGACTGAAGGAATGGCAACATTTATGTACTGGCCAGTTAAGGTTCGTTTTCGATATACACTGGTAAGAAATCCTGACTCTCACGTATCATCATCATCATCATCAGTCTTTTAACGTCCGTCATTGGACATAGACCTTCCCAAGGATTCGCCACGATTCTCTATCATGGGCGTTGCAGAGGCAGTATTTCATGAATTTGTTTGGTTCATTTCTCCATTTTGTGATCTGTCGGCCTCAAAAGAACATCAAGAAAAGGTAAAGCGCCATTTTGTTTATTTTCATTTACAAACGCGAAAAATGGGTGTAATGAGTTGAGATTTTTGAAGAAATAGTCGCAATCAGAATTCATTTTGAGAACAAAAAAGTGTTGTCAACATATTGGAAGTAAATGCCAGGATTTTGTGAACACTGACAAAAGTTGATTCTCCTAAAAAAATCAACCAAGAAGTTAGCGAGTGTTAGCCCCGTGGGACTGCTCATAACAACTATTGAGCAGTGCATCACATTGTTGAAGCTGAATTCTACCGATCTAGTGGCAAGCTCCACAGGTTCAATAAATACCTCCCGAGGGAAAGGAGGACAATCAGATATTCCCAGGTATAAGTCATCAGCACGAATATTGATTTGCTCAACTAAAGGTACATCGGTAAAAAAGACTGTTGGTGTAGAAAAAATAAATAAATACAACCGTACGATTTATGTTAGATTTTGAATATATTCAACAAAAGAGAGCAAAATTAATCTGCTGTTTTCTGGATATAGTTATAGAACTGGTTTAAGAATCTCTGAAAGCCACTAAACGAGTTCATGTTGTGCCGAATTAATCGTAGGTAAATTGGAACTAAGTGAGATCTTAGTTTTGTGCATTTTAAATCAATAAACAATAGAGATGGGGGTAATGAGTTGAGATTTTGGAAGATTCGTTGGGCGCTATGAACCAGTGGGTCTAATTCAATCATAAAGAGATTAAGTCAATTATCATTTTAAAGGAATTTGAGGAATCTGTTTGAGTTTTCTGTTCTATTTTAATATTGCTATTGTGTGGTTTGAAAGAACGTAATTTCTATTCGGTCGTTGAGTACATCTCCTATTTTGCTCATGTAGTCTATTTGATTAAAAAAACAAACCCTAATCCCTCGTCAGGTTTGGTGATGAAGATTTGTTTGTTGCTTTCGAGTGACTCCATAGCTTGAAAGTGTTCCGTATGCATGCTCAATTCGGTAAGATCAGTGGTTGTACGGGAATATGCATGTGTCAGATAACTCCAAAGGGCATTAAGGGATCTGAATCCTTCGTCTGGAACCTATCTATGCCTATAGAGTCAAGAGAACAAAATTTCAAAGTCGGTGAACAATTCTTCTTCATTGATATTCTTGGGTGGAATGCAAAAGCCAAAACCGTGATCCAATACAAATTCTTTAATTTCGGAAAGGGTGTAATCCGGAAGATTAAAAATGTGATTTCTTGCAACACTTCATGTCACCGTAATGCGTAAGAACAAGTAAGCTTAGATTTTTACGATGTTTCTCTTTGGTCTGGTTTTCAATCTGTTGATCATTTTCTGATATGAAGCGACAAAAACGAATCATTTTCGGACCAATTAGTTTTAAAACGAGTATTTTGGCCTCGCAAATTTCATCAGTAAAAAACGTGCGTTCAATCGTGAAACTGTGTCCAACAAGTGACGCACGAGTTGTAATATATTTGGAATGATACAATTACCTAGACAGATCCCACCTTACCTCTTGATTTTATCATCTCATGAAGATCTTTAATCTTTTTTTGTGTACCTAAGCAGCAAATAGTTGAAAAGTCTCTGAATGGTTCGAAGAAAGAATAACATTGAATGGAAGCATAAGTAAACCGTAAGTGGAGGAGAAAGTAAAAAAAAAAGGTTCTGTTTTTTTTTAAATTTTTATTACGTAATATGTGCGTTTCTCTGTAACCACTCGTTGCATGTGTATTTAACATCTTTGTTTTGCCATTTTAAATGACGTTTCAAAATGGAAGTATTTCCCAAGGAGTGTTCGACAAAAAGAGCTTTTCATGATTTATTTTTTAAAAACAAAACAAAACAACAAAAAAAACCAAATATTTTCCCCTTTTCTCCTCCTCCTCCTCCTCTTATGGTTTACTATGCTTCCACTAACTTCAGCCATGTTGTTCATCAAATATTGATGACCCACAAGAATGATTTCCAGAGTTACTTTCATCTTTTGAGTTTTATGTTTTCTTGTTTTTAATGTTTTCTGGTTTGTTAATGAAAAAAAATAATAACCAACAAGAATATCTTTCAAAATTATTTTCACCCAAATATTGATTACCAACAGGAATGTTTTTACGGCTATATATTCTTTCATTTTTAAAATCGTCTCACTCCTTTCTCATTGGTTAATCAAATACTGATGACCTACAAGAATATTTTTCTGGGTTACTTTCTTCTTTGCAAAAATGATTTTCAGAGTTACTTTCATCTTTTGAGTGTTAAAAATGTCCAATATCTTTCTTGTTTGTAAATCAAATATTGATGACCCACCAGAATGTTTCTCGGAGTTACTTTCCTGACTTGGATTTTAAGATCTGATAATGTCTTTCCTATTCGTTAATCACAGGTACCAGCAACACAAGCAGTCGCCCAGGGCGCCAAATCATATATCTGTGACATTTGAACTTTCCGAATACAAATAGGAAAATGAATAAATTAAACAGAATAAAACAGTCAAGATAAGAGAATTCCCTGATAAGAAATCAATATTGAACATTTCCAGTGGAGATATGAGCATAATGCTATCTTTCAAATGCGCTGAAGTTCAGTTTGCCTTGGATACCAAGAATCGCTAGGGCCAGCCCTGCATGGAACATAAATTATAACCCTATATAATTTACTGAAATACGACGACTGTCCGTCCACATAATTATTTACCAAGATTAGTTTTGTCTGACATGTGTAGCATTCTGTAATGATCGAAATCATCAAATTTATAAAATTCTGTAATTAGCTATTTTTCTACAGCAACGTGATAGAGAAAGAAGATTTGATGAATCCGATGCATGACAGAGGAAAAATTGTGTCTACTAATTTCAAGTCGACTTGACTTCAATTTGCATAATAAAATATCCTTTAATTGTTTTGATCAGTCAATGGGACCAATGTAAGCCCCAAGAGGTTAAAAGTTGAGCTGAGAACGGTGATGGATTATCACATACAATTTTTTCTGTTTAAAAGAATCTATCAATGAAATCATCTAAGAGGAACTTATTGGACAGATTTGGATGGGATTGAATGACTGAATTATTGATGTAAAGTACTCATAAACAGTTACATCCAAACATGTAGCCCAAAATTGTTGAAGTGCTATTCCTAACTTCATATTCAGTTGAATATAGCTTAAACATAAAATATTGACGAATGATAGAAATAAAACTGATACATGCATGCAAAGAGACATAAGACCGAAACTTACAATCATCGATCAAAATATTGATAATCAAACAGAATGATATCAAGCACAATGGTCACACTGAATAAACAACGTAAGTAAAACGTCATTTGGTTTTATTATGAATAATAATTAACAAAATGGAGCCATAGGGACAAAACGTTGGGAGAAAATAATATCACTTGCTTAGAAATAGAAGCGTGAATCTCTATAAGACTCTTTTCAGGCGGTCAGTCGATCCCCTATATCAAACATGAATCTCCCGCCACCAGGTCCTATTCCTTTACCTTTTGCTTTTGCACCTCTTCCTTCTCCTCTTGTTGCAGCTACCTTCGGATGAACCATTCTCATCTCATTCTCCCTCCTCCCACTGCGCCACCTTTTCAAAATCAATTCTCTCAGCCATTTCATGTTTGATATGAAACTTGATCCAGACATTCAGGTGACCCATTCCCATTTTCTTCTCCTTCCTCTCTTCGTCTTCGTCATCCTCCTCCTCCTCCTCCTACTGACACTTGTTAAATATTAATTTTCTTATTTGTATCGTGTTGGATTGATATGAAACTTAGTCCTGACATTAAGATGAACCCTCTCAATCTTCCGCTTTTTCTTCCTCCTCTTTTTCCAGATGCTAATATTACCAGAGGTGGTGGACGTTGCTCGCTTCACCACCCCCACACACGTCAACACGCGTGCAGATTATGTTCTAGTACTATAGATGCAATAGATGTCGTCATTAGCAGTCAAGCCATAGAACTGCAAGGACTGAAATTCCCGTCGAGCGCAGTTAATAGGTGTTAAGCGCTTGTGAGGACGCATCAGCGATCGGGCGTAAGTCGACGTAGAAGTTTACTATTGTCTGAGATATCCAATATCCACCTACACGTGTTATGGTGTTAGTATTGTCACGCTTGTCCTTCCCACCTTGTTGAACACTGACAAAATAGCAGCAGTTGGCACAATTTGATTGACAGTCTGACCTCCTATAACAGATTCCCGCCTTTTTTTAGGCTCCTCCCACGTTTGCGCAATTTCAATACCACTATTCATCATACAAGAAACACGAGACACATACACTTGTACATCCATATGTACACGTACGCACTCACACACAAAATGCTGGCGTACAATAACTACGCAGAAAGAAACATATTCACGTATGTATGGACGATTAGCAAAACGAAATAATTGACAAAAAACACATCAGAGAACGCTCTTCACGAAGAATGAATGAAAATGAAACATTACAAGACTTAACTCTAACTTCTATTCCGACTGAAGATGAATACAACTTTCGTATGTTACATAAAACAAATGAAAAATGATATATTTTTGTGTAAATGCTCTCATTTATCAAAACGAAATTAGCTCGTGCGTATCTGTAAGAAGAATATTAATAATTTTCTAAGAACAGGCCTGTCGCAAAAGAGGGGATGACCCCTCCTGGAAATCACATGGTTCCCCAATGAATGTGATGCTTTGATATTTAAGCCATTTGCCGCGTTTTTGTCCATGTTGAGCATCTATTTGGTGGATTTTGACTATTTGGTGCGTTTTTAACGATGAAGAATCATTTAGCGCTTTTCAGCGACCCTTGGATTTAATCCCCCCCCTTATTTGATGTACCCCGACGTCAGGCTAGTCTAATGTTGGTCAGTTTCTGTCAGTCAGTAACACAGCCTTCTGGCTATCAGTTGATCGTGAGTTCAAATCACAAGTGGAGAACGTGAATTTTTAATTTAGGTGAGGCTATAATTGTTGTTTTTGTTAAGGCAGAAAAAATAAATCAACTCCACGCTTTATACTGGAGTTTGCCTAAAAAACAAGAGTGGGAACATTAGATGTAGATATATATTGAGCTACTTCCCTTGAAACTGAAATAGTCGTCAGTGTATTGAGTTCGAACCTAACTGCCCCATTTTCGTTTTTAGCCTCTTTGCAGAATGATAAAAGTATCTCTCTATTAAAAACGAATCTCTGGATCTGCGCTAAAGTTCAATCATTTCTTTCATAGCCCATCATCCACTTTTCTACGACGATTTTTTAAAGTTGATTGAAAACATTCAGAGGTATCACGTGGACTGGCAGACGGGTAGATACAAATGAATGAACACTTCAATGCCAGGCATGAATAAGATGATCTGACACTGGTTTCATGGCTGGGATATTTAACTAGAATTCTTACTCCCTTATCTTCTGGAGAGAGCAAGCAAAGTTCAAAAATTATTCTTCAAGTTCAATCCTTACTGACTGCCCCATCATTGTGACTATGTTCTGGACAATGTTATTTTTCATTGCAACATATCTACTGTCACAAAAGTTACCTCGTCGTGCTTTTCCTAGAGCATCCAGCCCCTAAAAGAAGTTAAGACAAGAAGATTGCAGCTCACCCAAACTCTCCGCAGCCTGCCTCAAAATGGTCTCATGAAACGTAGACTGAGAAAATAAAGGAATCAGAATAGACAGCAAATACCTAAATAGCTTTAGATTTGCTGAACTTATCTTTATTTTTTATCTTCAAATAATGCAAAAAGAACTGAATGAAGGAAACAAAAATTTTGATCTATACATGAACTTCAGTGAAACAAATATGATGTACAACAAACATATTGAGGACCAAGACACAACGATCAGATTTGAAAACGCAGAGTTGAAGGAAATAAACAAAAATATCTACCTAGGGCAAATAATTCCTCCTACTACTGTAGTGAGTTTGATTTTCACTTGTTATTCCATACTTATACCGAGGTAATTCAGGATCGCTAAATAGCTATCAGGGCGATTTCCAATCTCATCTTGTAGATCATTAATACTGTATTAAGTTCCATAGATCCCACATTCATGTTTTCTCATGGCAAACCAAGTAAATATCTACATCATATCCAGTCTTGCAGACTATTCGTTACTATTGGGAGTCCTACCCATATTGGGTACCCCAGTTATGCAGCCCTGTGCCATACTCAATCAAACTTAATAGATATTGACAACTACACTAGCATGCTAATAGGCTCCTGTCGTACATTGATGGTTAGTAAGGAAGTTCTGAAATCTGTGGGTCGTGAGTCCGATTTTTGCTCGTAGTTCCATTATTTTCACTTCATGCCAGAAAAGGCTATATTTAGTAAAAGGCTGACACAAAAGCACATATATCGCTTCTATAAAATGGTATGCTAAATATAAACACACACACGTGATCACGTGTGAGGTTGTTTGCTTTCGGTCATACGTATATCTTCCTTGTATGTTGTCTGAATAATTATCATTAGCGAGCATTTGTGCTAAAAGAATATATTAAGTTATAATCATTTACATTTTCACACCAGTTGCCTGGTGGTCACCGTTGGAGACTAAGTGACAACAAGTTCCCTCAAGCCTCGATCCCACCCCTTTGCACTTTCACAGTCCACAGCAGTGCTGTGGATTGAAGTTCCACACCAGTTGCCTGGTGATTATCGACAGTAAGTCTCCTCTGGTCTCCAGTCCTCATATGCTATAAAAATACACAGAGGAGAATTTGTTTGCTGTCAATTGACATATCATCATGATTCGACAAAAGTTTGTCTCTCTGTCGGTATGTATGTACTTGCCTACCACAAAAACTAAAAATCCATAAAATATTCTGTGCGTACGAATTTGATCCCCGGGAAGTGTACTTTGCAAATAAGTTTTTAAAAACCAGCCGCCAAAATATGTTGCTTTTATTGGGGGGGGGGGTCAAATCAAGGGAGGGGTCAAATCAGGGGAGGGGTCTATTCATGTGATTGTTCATCAGTGGTAAAAAAACCCAGCTTTTTGATGACGAAATGAAAGAATACTTTTATTCTATTCTATTTTTTTCTAATCTAACTCAATCCACGTAGATTGCGTTCTTTATTCAACAAGGAACGAAAACTTCGACGCATCTCATAGAGCGATGATTATTGGCTATACAAGGATACTTTGAATCGTGGTATTCAGAATAGTGCTCGTTTTGATGTAGTACGATTAGATTATTTTTTCGGGGGGGGAGAAGTCGATGTAAATTTTCGAAAAGACGAAATTTAGGGATCAGATATTATGCCAATCTGTAAGTTCTATTTTTAACTTTTATTGGTCGAAATGAATTAGGAATTTTCATTTTCTACTGTTAAGGGTCAAAATTTTGGTAATATTTCTTTCTTCATTTCATTTTTAAGGGTCGAAATCGGAGAGAGAAATTTTTCTCCCATTCTCTTTTTTTTTTAGAGGGGTTTTTCTCCCCTTTAAAAAGCAAAAATGAAGTTTTTTCTACTTTTTGGAGCTGAAATCAAAGAGATTTTTCTCTTACCTTTAGAGGTTCAAATCGAAGGGTTATTTTCTTTTGGTTTTGTGAGTTGAAATCTTTGGGAATTTCTTTTTTTGCTTACTTTTGAAGGTTAATTGTTTCTAAGTCGATAAATGCTACAGCGAGTAGTAACTTATATTCTGGTGCCATTTATCGAATGCAGGTGGTCCATGGTAGCTCCTTCTAAAGCCAGCTTTCTCTCGTGGTTGAGTTTCATCTAGTGCTTTTGTGATTCGGTTAAGGATGATTTTTGTGAAAAGTTTGTAGGTGCAGTTGAGTAGGATTATAGGTCTGTAGTTGTTGAGATCTTTTGGGTTTCCTTTTTTTATACAAAAGCCTTATAATTGCAGTTTTCCAATCATGTGGGACTCTACTTTGTTTTAGGCACAAAAGGACGACCAGTTTTCTAGTGATGATCTTACCTGCTTTCCTGAGT
Organism: Thysanoteuthis rhombus; assembly: GCA_963457665.1. NCBI lineage: Eukaryota > Metazoa > Mollusca > Cephalopoda > Oegopsida > Thysanoteuthidae > Thysanoteuthis > Thysanoteuthis major. The sequence goes on along the minus strand of OY735217.1, from coordinate 43,230,965 downwards.
ACATCGATGGTGATATTGTCTGGTCCAGGGGCCTTTCTTTTCTTCGTCAGTTTGATGGCTTGTTTCACCTTCCACGGGGTTACTTCAAGGAAATCCTTGAGGTGATTGCTCGCGTCTTGCGTATCCTGTTCATTGTTTTGTAGTCCTTGTTTGAGTGAATAGAGTTTTTGATAAAATTCTTTGGTACGTTCGACAATCCTGTCTCTGTCTGTTGTTAGGTTTCCATTTTCCTCGAGTATGCTTGTTATTTGCTTCCGTCCTGACTTGATGTCTTTGTTTATAGCTTTGATGCCGCGACCTTTTTCGAGAGTCGATTTGATGATTGCCATTGTGTATCTTCTTCTGTCTTCCTTTTGTTTCTTCCTGATTATTCAATTTGGTTCGATCTCCTCAATTTTCTCTCTTGATGTTGTTAGTGGCTTGAGGTTTCTGCGTTTCTCAATGAGAATCATGGTTTCATCTGAGTTTTTATTAATGGGTTGTGTGCTCTTTGGTTTAAACATAGAATCAACTTCTATTATAAATGCTGCCATTCTGTTGTTTAGTTTGTTGATGTTGGCGTCGTCTGTAAGAATTCTAAATCTGTTTTTCAGTTCAAGCTTGAAGGATTAAGTGTGCTCTTTTGGTATGTTTAATGGTTGCAATTTGGTGATAAATATTTTTCTGAATTCTTTGTGGGTGCTTACTTGCATTTTAAATCTTACCATTCTGTGGTCACCCCCTTCGTCGACTTGATTCAAAGAATCAAAATAGATGGCGATTATCTGAACGAACCTAGATTTGCAGAAGATATCGTCCTTTTCGCAGAAAACTTACTCAACTAATGCTCGATGAATTGAAAGAATAGAGCAAGTAAGTTGGCCTATACATGAACTTCAGCAAGACAAAGATCATGTGCAACAACCACGTCGGAAATAAGAACACCAAGATTAAAATTGAGGATACAGAAGGGGAGAAAGTAGACCATTACATCTACCTAGGACAACGAATCTCCATGAGACCCTCGAAAGAAGAAATCAAGCGAAGAAACATCCCAGGATGGCAAGTCTTTGGCTGAGCTAGCTCAAACTTCAAAAAGAAGATCCTATTAATCCCCCAAAGAAGGGTATACAACCGATGGATTCTCCCAATAGTTACTTATGGAGCTGAAATAGGGAACTTAACCGAGAGACAAACCCTCAAACTGAGAAGCATGCAACATGCATAATGAAATAATTGTGCTCAATCTCGCATGGAGAAACCACAAGACAGCACAATACATCCGGGAGAAGACAGGGGCCAGGAACATCATTGAAGCCATTAAAAAACCTAAAATGGCAACGAGTTGGCTATGTCGCAAGAAATATCGCGACTAACGACATGGTTCCCTACAGATCAGACGCCCAAATGAGGCCGGCAGAATATTAGATGGAGAGATGAGCTAGACAAATTCAGAAAGTACTAGCTCTGCAACGCTCATGATAGAGAAATGTGGCAAATTCTGAGGAAGGTCTATATCCAACAATGGACGTTAAGAGACTGATGATGATGATGATGATGATGATGATGATGGCTTAAAATCGGAGGAAGATTTTTTCCCCATGGTTGGGGGTCAAAAACAAACTGATTTTTAAAAAAAATTTTTCAAGGGGCAAAGTTGAAGGCCGAATTTTTTCCCACTGCAAGCTGTCATGATGTGAGGGGAAAATTTTCAATTAATTAAAGTTCAAAATTAAGGGGAATATTTTTTTCCACTTTTAGGGGTCGGGGTTCAAATTGACTTTTTTTTATACTTTAAGGGATCAAAATGGGGAAGGTTTTTTTTTCTTATTTCAATGGGTCAAAATTGGGATGAGGAAATTTTATTCACTTTTAGATATCAAAATCGACGGGATGATTTTTTTCCACATTAGGGGTCGAAATCAAAGGGATTTGAAAAAAAGATTTTTTGGGGATTACGAAAGTTTTTTTTTTCACTTTTAGATGTCAAATCCGGGAGGAAGGATTTTTTTTTCATTTTTAGGGGTCAAAATCAAGTGTTTTTTTTTTACTTTTAGGGTTAAAGTTGAAGGGAAATATGATTCCACTTCTAGGGACGAAATCTATGGAAATTTTTATTTCATTTTATGGGATACAATGATAGGGTTGATTTTTTTTCACATTTATGAGTGAAAATAAAGGCAGGATATTTCATTTCGGTTTAAAGGGTCAAATTGAAAGGTGATTTCCCACACTTTTAGAGGTTAAAAGGCAAGGGAACCTTTTTATACTTTTATGTGTCAATATCGAGAGTTGAGGGGATATTTTTCTCCACTTCTATGAGTCAAAATCGGATGGAAGTTTTTTTTCTCACTGTTAGGAGTGAAAATCAAACTCGTTGTTTTTTATTTTATTTTAGATGTCAGAATTATGAGGGGGCAGAACTTTTGTACTTTGAGAGGTCAAAATCATGGAGATTTTATTTCATCTATGGGATTCAAAATCGAGACGATCTTTTTTACTTTCAGGGGTCAAAGCTTTGATTTCATTCAACTTTCAAAGGGTTGAAATCCAAGGGATTTTGTTTTTACTTCAAGAGGTGAAAATGGGGATGGGTCAATTATCTTTCATTTTCGGAGAATGAGGTGATTTCTTTTCATTTTTAGGGGTCAAAATTCGGTAATGCTGGATTTTTTTCCGACATCTAGGGGGACGAAATCATAGGGAATCCTTTTTTACATTCAGGGGGCAAATCAGGGAACGATTTTTTTCACTTTTAGGGGTCGAAATGCAAAGGAATTTTTTTTCCATTTTTACTGGCCAAGATCAAAGGGATTTCTCATTTTTTATTTTCATAAATCAAAGTTGAAGGGGTCGAAATCCAAGATAATTTCTTATTTTTACTTTGAGGGGTCAAATTGAAGAAAGATTAAACGTTTCCTCTCGATTGTCTCAATTATCAACATCCACCCACAACACCTTTTTAATTTTTTTATTTTCATTTTTTGTATTAACCCCCAGCCTTTAATAAAATTCTACTTTTTCTTTATATTACCCCCATTTTCTTTAGCATTAGGCCCCCATTTTTAACATTACACCTCTCATTGTTCTACCATTTTTTAACATCAGATCCTTCTTTTATTTACATTAACCCTGCCGCTTTTTGGATATCAACCCCATTTTTTCTTCTTGAAATAACCCCCACTCCGACCCTTTTTTTTTGATATTGCCCTTTTTTCACTTTAGCCCAACTTTTTTTTTTCACGTGAGCCCAACATCGTTTTTTTACATCAGCACCTTGCCTTTTCAACAATGTAAAAAGTGGTCTCAAATCAATTTGAATTACAAATTGAATTAAACCATACCTGATTTATAAAAGTTTCTATTTCTTTCTTGGACAGCGATTAACTGCTCGTTAGGGTGGGTATTCTGTCTGATAAAAATCAATTCATGTCCCCATTTTGATAATGATTGTTCCACTTATGATTAGTATATATCACTATCATTGTTTCAGCGGATAGAATATCAAATACATAGAGAATAAAATATCAAATATCATATATAAGTGTGAATGGGTGAATAGCCTTGTTATCTCTTATAGGAATGTCGGCTGAATCGAGCTCTCAACGTTTATAAACTCCATTTCGACTCCCAGGCATCTATCGACCCTTTGAAAATTTCCATCGATTCCGAGGCATCGATATCAAACACTTTGGAGACTTTTGATTTAATCAAAATATTCAGTGAAGGTCGTTCCCAAAGCTATCTTTGAAAATTACTGTACTTACCTTGGTGTTTACAATTTGCTAAGTTAACAAACGAATTCTGCATTTTTAACCTAATTCTTTTGGCTGATTTCGGCTATATATATATATATATATATATATATATATGTATATATATATATATATATATATATATATATATATATAGCTTTACCCATACCGTCAAACGCTTTTTAAAATTATTTTGCAATTGCTTCTTAAAAACATCAAAAACATCACTCTGATCTACGTTTTCTTGTTGATGTTCAATTAGAATGAACCTGCATTTTTCAAGAATTTGCAAAAAGAAAATAATAGTTATCTCCCTTGACGAATGTTACAGACAGAATATATAACCTCTGGGCATATTATATGAATAAATATGATCAGTCTATTTAAGTGGAACCAAAATTATGGCGTAATATTGACTCATATCAGAAAAAGATGCTTCGATTTGAAATCTCAAACTTGCTTATAGAGGTCAGGGGTTTCAGCACAATATTACAAATGAATCTTAATTGAGTTCTGCCATCACGAATAGTTTGAGAAAGTCGAGATCCCTCAATGATTCAGACATATAGTCGAAGAAATCTGTACAGAACGCCACATAGAAACACGCTTCGTAAAGAGAATTTAATATTTGTTTTTCAAAGCACTGTCTCGTACCCAGAATAAATTCTATACAAATTATTCTATTCCTCATGATAATATCCGCCAGAAGCTATTTAGACAAATATAATGTCTGCTCTGATGAACACCTGTTATGAAGACAGTCTCCCTAGTACATTCATTGATGAAGTGACGTTAGTGAAGATTATAATAAATTGTATTGAGTTGTCAAATCTCTTATTTGTAAAGGCTATGAAGTCGAATATCATTAGATTATGCAATATTGATTCAAATAAGGGGAAATAACAAATAACTATATTTGCTGTGTTAAAAATCCAACTAGGGATATCACAGAAAACTGAATACCATTTCTCTCTCCATTTTCTTCCGACAACGAAGTTAGAGGAGGCATATCTATTCACTCATGTCTGTCTGTCTGTCTGTGTAGATCACATCTCTACGAGATCCCAATTAATTTCAATGATGCGTTGGTCACTTGTTACGAAACAATATGGTAAATCTTGGAATAAATCCAGAGATATGACCTCCATGGCGATATATCTTTTTATTCTGCAAAAAGAGGTTAAACACGAATAGCTTATAAAGGGGTAGATTTAATTTTTCACAGAAGTAACCAAACATTAATTATTCAAATGTCTCTCTATAATTGTTTGATCCTTAATTATCATCTATATTTCACTTAGTGCATGGCGTTAGCAGGGGTATGAAGCCACTGACAGCTTTCTGGTTAAGAATGAAAACTTAACGAGTAAGAAAAGAAGGATTTGCTTCAAAGTGGACAGAAATAAAACAATTTAATAAGCAGAAGGTAATCGATGTTCCCGAGTATGTTTGCTGTAACAGAAATTTAGGGAAAAAGCATTTTTCTGCATGTAGAATGAAGTTTAAGCTGTTCCTTCTCACGAATGAGGTTGAAATACCAGGCAAATTAAAATAAATAAGATTATATGACAGTCCAAAAGAACTTTGTCTCAATGATAACCGATTTGATCGGATCAACATCCTCTGTTCGTCCAGATAAACTACCTATTCGCTACCATATCTCAGGGAGTCGACAGCCCATTGCTACATACAAGATTACTCCTCTTACAATAGAGTGTTATTCAGTCCAGTGCCACAAACAAGATTAGTCGTCTCAGGATAGTGTGTTATTATTTTGAAAGATGGAGAACAAAACAAAGATGATTTGCATATTCATTTTGGTCGTATGACAACTCGTAAGTGAAGACTTTCTATCTTCTATGAAGGCGTTACAACGTTACAATACACTTGGCTGCGAATAGGTTGAAGCAAAGTGGATATTAGAAAACTTTAACCAAAAATTTGACCAAAACTGTCCACATCAGTCGCTTCACTTTTTAAGTAAGGCTGACTAGCGAGCAGGCTATGTATGTATCACACATTCAGGCCTCAGCAATGAGATTGGACGGCTGAGAGTGTAGATATTTACTCTTTATTATCTCTAGAAAAATAACCAATCCTTTTCCCTAAATAGATTTTAGTAGGGGGTCTATTGGCAATAAAGGTTCATGCTGAATCAGTCCTTAGTTTGTGCCGAGCACCATTCACGTTCGTTTTTTCAAAACCCAAACTTTTTGTTGATCACTACTCAACAAAAGGTTTGACTAGTAACTTATTTATTGATCACCCATATTTCCAAATCAATATTATTAGCAACCAAAAAGTATTAGTCATGTAACGGTTTCCATTGAATGACTAACCAGACCTGATTTGTCAAAAGTTCAAAATAGTTGTCACTAAAATAACAAATAAAAAACAAAAAACAAAAAACGAACGAAAGATCTCTATATCTATGATTGTGTACATCGAATTCGATCTTTTTGGAAATAAAGAATATTTTTTCTATTTTCCTGTTTCAATATTCAATTCAAAATTTGTTTCTGAGACGGTTATTCTCGTAAACAAAATTTGGCATCAAATATCTACCAAATTCACCAAGTGACCATAAAAGCCCTTATACTAAATGTAGAATGTAATTCGCCATTACAGTTGTCATCATTTGAAGTCATGTGAGAAATCCATCGAAAAGAGATTTGGTCGGAATAAATTCTATTCATAACATCACTGACGTTCTCCATTGGGAAACATCTAAAAGAGAAGCATCTACATTCTGGAGAATGTAGACGTTAAAATCCCACGAAAAGTCAGAAAAATTTTTTTCTCTCAAATCGGAAAGAAGAAAAAATTTTTCGAAGGAGTTTAGTGGATTACATATGCAAATCTTGTAGTCTGTAGTCTGTAGTCAAAACAGTATGCCCGGGAGTTACAGAACATTCACACACACACACACACACACATATATATATATATATATATATATATATATATATGAAAGGATAGACCAGATCGAAACCTTTAATGGCTCCGGTTGTACAACATCAAAATATAGTGCGACGATCACTTTTTTTAATACGCTGCCTTGTACTACAAGAACACATAGGGTGTTTCGGGTTTTTGATCATCAGACACGCTTGGCCGGGTGATCAGCCCTAGACTTGAGTCCACGGATCCTCCACCGTATCCACAGCCTCCACGAGGCCTTTTCCGCAGGTATCCAGCCATTCTGAATATCCCAAGCACCGAATGCGTTGCATTGATGAAACTTGGTAACCTATCACAGGGAACCTTCCTGTGCGTATCTGAACGGAAACTTTCCTTCAGAAGCCATAGAGTAAAGGAAGATATTTCAGACCTTGATTAAGATTACGAAGAGCTTTATAAAGTGGCTGATGGTGATCCCGAAAGAAGACTTTACAGAGTGTTCTGAATAGTTGGGGGGCACTTGGGTAAGTGTGTTTGGTCACGATGAGTGTACTTTGGAGAGAACTGAGGTACCATTAGGTTATTTTTTTTTCTGATAATATTGAATTCGTGGATACTCTCAAGACATATCTCGTATTGAGTTCGCTCCTTACTGGGTGGTCCTCTACTATATCCTTATGTCAGGATAAGATAAGCGTAATGAATAAATGGGTACTTACATCAGATCGATGGTCAGCGAGCATGTCTCACAGAACATTAGGCAAGTCTTGTGAGTTCGATTCTCAATAAATGCCTCGCGATTGCATCCTTGTACTTGACAAAGCAAAGCTTGGTAAAAAAAACAATCTGGGTACCCGCTATAACGAGATGTTCACTAAGATCCTCTGGCAGAATTATATGGTAATGTTGTGAGTTATCATACCATTACGACTAAGTGACCCACAATTTTGGCCTTGTACCAATGTATAAGCAATTATACTATGACCATCTGACTAATAGGGTGTTCTTCCTCTACTTGTCTACAAAATAGCTCTTACTCCGTTATCAATTGTTTCTGAATCTTATTTTATATGCAGCCATTTTGCTTGATCAAACGCGAATTTATGATGATATTTATATTACATAAATTTTATTAGGAATATATCGTTCTGTTTCCACACCATCAGAGAAAAAGTGTAAAATTGATAAAGTGCTAATTTCTTCTATAAAACAGTTTGAAAAAAATAATTCAATTGATATTGCCACAAGGTTTGTTAAGGTTATTAATGTCTAAAACAAAACTCTGCTGCAGGCTCAAACTCCACTCCAATTTCTATTCCGACCAGAAATGATAACTGCAATTATTGTATTGTGTACATAATAAATCAATTATTTATTTGAATGTAATAAGTCACAGCGTATCTATAAGATAAATATTCAGTAATATTTAAGACGTGCCAATGATCTCAGCATCCTGGTAATACGTGAGTGACTCCCCATGGGGCATGGTGGACGAACTAATTTGACTGACCATTATTAGTATGAAGTGAATTCGATCTATACTAGGTGTCCCATGATTGTCGCCTTGTGCTCGACTAAATGAACCGCATTTGCCCACACATTGTTATCATTGGAATATTTTGAAAAATACCGCTCACTACAGCTCATCCAAGCCCCATAGCTGTCCATTTCGAACTTCGGCAGTCGTACCTCTAGTCATAATACCACTATATTGGACGCTGTGTAATATTGGCGTAGATTTTTTTTAAATTTAAAAGCACACCTTATATGCAAACACACTTGATTATTTTATATTTTACTTTAGGTGTGTTGCAGGACATAGAATTTGCCAAGGTAGTGTGCAATATGGGGAATGAGGAGCCTCATCTTGGCACATTGGACGTGGTGTAACAATGGTTCTCAGTTTAGCTATGTCCTAAAGGAGTCTATGATTATCAATCAACAAGCATTATAGTCCTGAGGAAATTTTGCGCCCCTTCAGTCAAACGCCCGATGGAGAGTACCCCCACTCGACCCCTTTTCCTAACACTGGCCCATGGAGTGTCGGGATTGAGGAGGAAATGGAAGCATTCCTCAACAAGTGGCATTAGCTTGAAATGAACAGTCTCAGCAAGAGTTTGAACTTGACACGTCTCCTGTGCCGTTAACTGCTCTGCCACTTTGCATCTTTCCAATACAGTCATTAATTACATTAAATTACATAAATAAACCGAGTCCAAAGCGTTTGCTCTGGTGTACCTCAGACAAGAAAACAGGCGAAGCGACGCTAAAACCCTCCGCCACTCGAAGAGAAATCTGAAGAATGCAACAGAAAGCATCGTGAAAGATGCTGCAAACTACTGGCACCATCATTTTCAGTTGACAACAAAACGATACTCACTCCTTCCTTTCTTTAGTGTAAACAAGCGTACGGGCTGGTGGCACCTCCCTTCCCCCCGTGTACTTTCCCGCCCACATTGGCTTGTAGCACAAACTTTGCCGTTTGCAACTAAACCTTACAAAAATTCTTTCTTTCTTTGCCTTTTCTCGTTTGTTATTCATAAAAACTAGCTGAGTACCCGTCTTTTGGACTGATTATTCGGTTAGTGTATATATGCATATATATATATGGAACAGAAAGTTTGGATCTGGTTTTACATCATAATTACATTAAAAATAGAAAGCCCTCCCTCAAGAACGTTCAAAACTGCTTTTTCTCTAAAACCTTTTAATTTGATTTTAGTTTAGGAAAAAAGTCTCTTTCACTTTTCACCCCTAAAGAATGATATATAAATATGTAAAACAAGAAGATGCCTATATGGACGGAAAGTAGGTTCCACTTTGGCATTGTAGTCACATTGTAAATAGAACTCCTTCTAGAAACCTTTGCAAATATTTTACATACACACACATATATATTTATTGATCCCCCCTCCCTAGATCCATTGAGTAGGCTTGGTAGATTTGGTTAGACTGCACCCATGCATGGTACGATTAATAGCGCAAAAGACAAGAGAGAGAACGTAAGTACACCCCTCTCAAATATATTTATATAATCAGTAGAGTAGGGAACATAAGAAAATCTCTCTCCTTTCTTTCTCTTTTTGTATTACTTTTTTAAATATTCACTAAACTTGGTTTACAACTGCATAAAGCCACGATCTTTTCTCTCTCTCTCTCTCTCTCTCTCTCTCTCTTGCCCTTCTTCCCTTTCTTTTCCCCTCTCTTTCTCTTTCTTTCTATCACCCTTTTTCTGTTTTCCTTTCCCTTTCTCTTTTTTTAAAACTCAACCAAACAGCTGACTACGACACAAAACAAACTTTTCCCTTTCTCTCTCTCTCTCTCTCTTTCTCTTTTTCTTTTCTCACTCTCTATTCCTCTCTCTCTCTGTCTCTCTCTCTGTCTCTCTCTCTCCTTGTATCTTTGATGCCGTTTCTCTCTTTCACACCCTATTTATCTGTGTCTTCCTCTATTTGAGATATCAACTATCATTGCTGAATACACTAAAAATCCAAATCCAAATCTACCTTTATTTCCCTTTCTCTTTTCTTTTGTCTAAATATTTACTAAGCTTATTTCATTACGACAAAAGCGAAATCATTTTCTCTTTCTCTCTCTCTCTCTCTCTGTTTCTCTTTCCTTTGATGTTTACTAAGCTTAGCTTAGTGAAGCTTAGTACACAACAATCATTCTTTGTCTTTTTGATATTTATCGTGTACAGCTTAGTATACAAGAGGGCCAAATCTCTCTCCCCTTTCCTTCAATATAAATCTATCTCTTTAATACTTCATAAACGTCTTTATTACTTTTCCACCCCTAACACAAAAATGTAATTGCTATTCATGTCCCACCGTTTGACCGATCTTCTCCCACATCAAAGTGCAATACAAAACCATATTGACGAACACACATCGCTGGGCACCAATGTGTACTATATTACATTAATTGCAAAAATGACTGCTAATCCTTGAAGTCCTCATTTCAAATGAATTCAACAACAGCCCAACCAACAAAGAATTTCCTTTGGCTGTCACGTGATGCCACAAGAGCACACCGATGGCAAACGCCGGATTTAACGGTATTCAAGTTCTAAAATCAACTTATCATCAAAGTTTTCCTCGGTCTTGATAATGGCTTGTCATACCACCGAAATCTCACGATAATCACATGCACATGGACAATATTCATACACATTACATCCAGATAGACATATCATCATCATCATCATCATCATCATCATCATCATCAACAGTTTTTTAACGTCCGTCGTTGTACATAGACCTTCCTCAAGATTCGCCACGATTCTGTATCATGGGCGTCGCAGAGCCAGTATTTCCTGAATCCGTCCGGTTCATCTCTCCATGTTGTGTTCTGTCGGCCTCGATTTCTTATGTGATCTCTTGGGATCCATGTTGTGAGGTGGGATGTCCATCGGTTGTCTTTCATTCTTGCAACATGGCCTGCCCATTGCCATTTGAGTTTTTTAATTGTTTCTAGGATGTCACAGACACCCGTTTTCTTCCTTATATACTGTGCTGTCTTGTAATCTCTCTATGTAAGGTTGAGCATGATTCTCTCATGTGTACGTTGCATACTTCTCAGTTTGCAGGTCTGTCTCTTGATTAGGTTCCATGTTTCAGCTCCATGTGACTATCGAGAGAATGCATTGGTTGTATACACTTCTTTTTAGGATTATTGGGATCATCTGGTTCTTGAAAGCTGAGCTTGCTCTGCTGAACGCTTGCCACCCCAAATTGATTCTTCGCTTGATTTCCTCCTCTTTTGAGGGTTTCATGGAGATTCTTTGTCGTAAGTAGATGTAGTGGTCTACTTTGCCGAGTTTTGCATTTTCTATCTAGACAGTTATGTCCTTATTCTCAACATGAATATTGCACATGATTTTCGTTTGACTGAAGTTCATGTGTAGGCCGACTTCTTTGCTCTCTTCGTTTATATCATTTAGCATTAGTTTGCGGTCGTGTAGGTTCTCTACGAAAAGGACGATGTCGTCTGCATATCTAAGGTTGCTCAAGTATTCGCCATCTATTTTGATTCTTTTATTTTCCCAGTCTCAAGGCAGGCTGTAAAGAGTTTGGGTGAGCTGGTATTACCTTGTCGTACTCTTTTTTGGAGCTGAAACGGTTCAGAGTCTTTATGTAGCCTAATGAATGAGTTGCTGTGGTTTTATATGTGTTGAAGTACTTTAACATATACAGGGTCTACACCATTGTAGAGTGATAGCCTTCATGACCATGGGAATTTCTACTGAGTCGAATGCCTTCTCGAAGTCTATAGATGCTACAGCAAATGGTATTTTGTATTCTACTGCTTTCTCCTTCAGCTGGTTTATTGAATGGAGATGGTCCATGATCGAGTAATTTCTTCAAAATCCAGCCTGTCCTCGTGGTTGGTTTTCATCTAGTGTTTTAGTCATCCGGTTGGTGATGATTTTTGTGAACAGTTTATAAATGCTGTTGAGTAGACTTAGAGGCCTGTAGTTGTTGAGGTCTTTAGGGTTTCCTTTTTATGTAGAAGCATTATGATGGCCGTGTTCCAGCCTTCTGGGACTCCACTCTATCTTTGACACAAATTGAACAGATAAGCTAGTTTTTGTGGACGATCTTACCAGCTTTTTTGAGTAGATCGATGGTGATGTTATCTGGTACTGGTGCCTTTCCCTTTTTTATTTGTTTGATAGCTTGTTTTACCTCCCATGGGAAGTCCTCGAACTGATTGTCAGTGTCTTGCGTATCCTGGTCGTTGCTTAGTTGCCCATGTCTTGAAGAGTAGAGTTCTTGGTAGAATTCTTTGGCATGTCTGATAATCCTGTCTCTTTCTGTTGCTATCACTGAATTACTATGATAGCATCACATCATGAATCATGGTGAATCTGACACTCTATGTAATACAACAGTAGAATAACCAGATTTACAATTGTGAATGGTACAAAACTCAACTGCTCAAATCTATCTTGATAGCATTAAATAGTTAATTGTTTTTTTAATTTAACAATTCGTACACTACAAGCTATCATTACGAAATAGACGAGTCATACTTTCAATACCATATGATCTAAACGTATAGTAGGCCATGTTTGCTAATTTTTTCTGTTTGTACATCGATCCCGTTGGTAAATTTATATTCCCATCATGACATAACAATTAACTCCTAAGACTTTATATCTGATAACACATTGAAATAACTTGATTTGAGTTGAGTCTTCAAAAAATGAAATTGGGATACTTGAATTTTCAGAAATAACCTACATAATAAGATAATTAAGAAGAATAGCTCAAAGCTCTATAGAGCTTATGTACACATAAAGAACACCGTCGTTTTTTACTACGATATTCTCGTGAAATATAATACACACTACCTTGATAGCACCAAATCAGGGATCTTAGTGAATCCGACACTTTATAAGGTACAACTTACAGGCAATATCCACTATACACTGTTTATATAAAGCTCAGCGTGACATTATCTATACATATTTATCGTAATATGTCTTTTCATCTGTGCAATGTATCATTCGCTTCTGTGGAGCAGAAAGACTAGAAGAAAGAAAAAGAAAAGAAAATGAACAAACAGGGGAAGAAGAAAGCAAAATGGGGTGGAAGAGTACAGAGATTTTGAGACAGAGAAGGAAAAAGTGATGTAGAGAGAGGAAAAGGCTAATATATAGAAAGTTACAGTGTGAGGGGGAAAGAAGAAAGGAGAAAGAGTGGGAGAAAGAGAAAGGAGGATAAAATGGTGTGTATATTATATCGCTTCCATTGCTATCAGCTGTTTATGTGGAAACAAAAGATTAGAAAATAAGAACGAAAGTGTTGAAATAAGATACAGTGATTGTGGTACTTTACTTTCACCTAATAACAAGACACAGAGATTTTGAAAAACGTCCATTTTGTTGGAAACATTCATGATTTCTAAATTTTGCCTGACGAACTAATTGAAGAAAGCAATGAAGTTTATAGGGTATTCACACGAACTTCAGTAAAACAGATGCCATGTGCAACAAACATGTTTTTAATACCAAGATAAAACAGTCAAAATTGAATAGGCCCAGCTTAGAAGATCACACCTACCAAAGACTATGAGCATAGGTTGGCAAGATTTTGACAGAGCAATCCTAAACTTCGCAACCAAGAAAATCCCATTAGTTTTGAGAAGAAGGTCTGCAACCAATATATCTTCCCGATAGTCAGCTATGAAGCTGAAAAATGGAATGCATCCAAGATATTAACCCTCAAATTGAGACCTATGCAACGTATGCAGTATATTGGAAAAACAAGCGAGGCTCAGAGATATCATGGAAACCATAAAAAAAACTCTAAATGGAAATGGGCTGGTTATGTTGCAATTAGACAACCGGTGGACATCACGACTCAAAATGTTGATTCCCAGAGATCATAGGCGAAATTGTGGCTGACAAAAAATAAGTGACGAACTAGGCAAGTTCAGAAAATACTGGCTCTGCGACGCTCACAGTCGATATGTCTGGCAAATATTGGGGAGGATTTATGATTTTTATTTCGTAATTGTAAATGAATGAATAGTCAACATAGGTTTCCTTTGTTTTTAAAGGAATCTGCAAGATTTGCTGTCCATATATATATATATATATATATATATATATGTATATATATATATATATATATATATATATATATATATATATATATATATATATATATATATATCACGTGTAAAGAGCACGAAAATGGAGTTAAATGGCTGAAAATTTAAGCATTTACTCCTTGTTATGTTTAATCATTCACCCTCAAAAAATGATGGGGATTCGATTTACAATGTAAGTCCAAGTAGAATTGGCCCCAGAGTTTGTGTCTGGCTGTGTTCATGCTTGATTTTTTTTTTTTTTAAATTAGAACTTTTAATGGTTCTGGTCCAGCAGTCGAGAGAAATAACTTATTCACTATTACAATTTGTTCTAATTTACATTTACACTCTGGACACGGCATGCTGCCAAAAGTCATCGGTCACATGACGGTTTCTATTGATTGACAGACTAGACCTGTCTTTTTTGGTCGCTGGTTTTTCCAGCTACTTGAAGGGGAAAGACTACCGTTGGCACTTCCAGCTGGACCTATATTTATTCATAATTATCCACACCCGATTCGATCTTCAACGGGAAAATATCTTTATTGAATGCTTTGTTGATGGAGTCTTTTCAAAAGTTGTCTAAAGTAATCTTTTTGATGATGATATCTTGGCAAGACATCATGTTCATATGACATTTGCGGGAAAGTTTCATATTCTGAATGAGTTTTTAGTTTGGGGATGGGCAGAGTATTGCTTAAGATATTAGGTCTCATGTTTTCATGCGGAGGTAGTAAGCTCTTATCGCATTATTCTCTATAAATAAAAGCCAGTGTCCGTTACCTTTTAAAACAAAACCATGTCACGCTATTTTTGTTCATGTATGAGAGTGTAGACCAGATACACCTACTGCAAAAAATGGGACACAAATTTAAGATTTGAGTGTCATAACTGGCAGGCACTCCCTTGTTAGCTATCAGGAGGGGCCCGGTCGTCATTCTGCGATTGCTGGTCAGAACCTTTGCCTGAGTTCCCTTATTGACTTCTAGGAACTGCACAGTCCTTACTAAATTAATGTTAGTCAATGCTGCTGTTCATTCTCCCTTAATGGCAGTCAAGAGGGACACAACTATCGCCAAGCAGTGTTTAGCCGGAATAAAGAGAAGAATGGAAGAGCAGAACAAGTTAAGGATGTATGGTTACTTTAAAAGCAAACTATTCACGGCACTACACAACACGCATGCTCAAAATATGGAAGGAAAAGTAAATGGCTATCGGAGATAGAACTACAGGAAATCTGCAATAATATAGGAAAATAAGAATACAGCTTATCCGGAAAAGAATCCCCCCAATACAACAACGAAGTGGAAACTAATCAGAACAGAAAAAAATTGACCAAAGCCGTATGCAAGAAAGGGATGTCGACAACCCAACGGAAGAAGGAAAAAAAACGACACGAACCCTAGAAGAAATTGTGCACAAAGAGGAGAAGCTACTGCCATCTCTTAGGTGCAAAGACTCGGAAAAGTAAAATAGTCAACGGAATAAGTTAACTTCTTCTTACAGCATATTGAAACTGAGGACATAACTGAGCTCAGCAATGTGATCTAGACTGGGGCGAAAATGATAACGGACCACTTTACAACAAAAGGTGAAGCCCCGGAGAGGAAAAAAATCCGTATTGGGAAATGAGAAAAACAGATCTCCCAACCCCAGAGAGATGAAGGATTAATCAAAAATGCATCACACATGAACAGACCACGTGCAAGACTATTGGACAGATACCGATTTAAGAAATTCACCACATTACATGACAGACTTATCCACCAACTCCAAAGTTGCTGTGATAAAGGCAAGGACCCAGAATGGATGACCAAAGGGAGAACAACCCTTGCCCAAGAGGACACTGATAAAGGGAACCAGGCAAGCCATTATATACATGCCTACCACTAAAGTGGAAAAATCCTGACCGGGCACATATCAGAGAGAATATATACTTCTATAGAAAGAAGGGGACTATTACCGACACAAAGGACAGAAATGATGCAGGAGAGGAACAAAAAAGCAAATGACTTCCTCTACATTGGCCAGATGGTCCTAAAGGAAGTAAAAAAAAGGGAGGAAGAATTTTACAATGTAATGGATATACTACAAAACGGCATACGACATAACCCAACATAGCTGGATACTCGAATGCCTCGGGAAATTCAAGATCAGCGAACCAGTGGTGAGTATAATAGACATTTCTATGAAAAACTGGAAAATAGATTTGACATAGATTTGACAAGAGAGAACTTAGCAGATGTAAGTATAGAAAAGGGAGGGTCTCTGTCCCTACAGCTATTTATTCAAACCATGATACCACTCAACAGAAATTTGAAAAACTTCAAAGGGTACCAATTCTTCAAAACAAAGGGAGAAGTCAACTATCCCATGTAAATGGACGGCATAAAGATATTTGCAAAGAACAGGGAAGAGCTCAAAACGTTGTTCAACAAAGTGAAAAAATACAGCGACGACATTGGGGTGGAGTTCAGAATAGAAACATGCTCATGGCAGCTGAAGGAATCAATTACCGCACAATAAAAAATAGAGCATTGACCACACAGGACCGATATAAATACCTAAGTGTTCTTGAATATGACGCAATAAGACGGGAAGAAATGGAGGAAAACTTTTTTTGATAGAATACCTTAGGAGGACAAAAAATGTTAAAGACCAAGTTAAATAGCAGGAATCTGATAGAGGAATGAACAAATGGGCAGTATAGATAGAAAAATACCAAGCTTCACTTCTAGGTGGTACAAAGAAAGAACTCCTATCGATGGCCCGGTGACCGTGGAAGCTTATGACAATGCACAAGGCTTTATGCATCACTGATGACACAGATAGACTGTATGTTAATGGGAATAAAATAGTAGAATCATCAGCAGAGAAGTATTATCAGGATTAGAAAAGTACGAACCAGCAAATAGTGAACATTATAAGAGGTACCTGAAGCAGTGCAACGAAAAGGAATGGCAAACGAAGGAGCAGCACAGCAAACAAGAAGGGAAGAAAAAATGGGAACAGTAAAGATATGTATAGGGAACTCAAAAGACTGACACAGAATGTTCTAAACGAGAAATCATGGTCATGGCTATGCAAGGGAAACCTGGAGGAAGAAACAGAGTAGATGATCATGTCAGCCTAAAACAAATGCATCAGAACAAACTATGTCGAGGTGAAAATCGACGAAATCCAAACAAATAGCAATTGTTGCTTATGAGGAGAAAAGAATGAGACCCGGATGTTGTCAACTTGCCCAGAAAGAATAGGAAACAAACAAGACAGGGTAGCAACAGTGATATACAAGTAATTGAGCAAACGAATGGGATCCGACCATGCAGACAATTTGTATATGCACACAACAGAGACAGCCCTTGAAAATATGTCACAAATTACTCTTTGACAACTCCGTCTAAACAACAAAATCAGGCCCGGTAATCGTGGAAGGAGAACCTGCCGAATGATATACGAGGCTGTGCCTGCAGATCACAGAGTAAATATGGAAGAAAGGGAAAAGCTAGGAAATACCAGGACCTTTCAAGGGAACTGGAGAAGGTGTTGAACATGAAAGTCAGGATAGTACCAGTGATAGTAAGTGCACTTGGAACCGTACCAAAGACACTGAAAACGAGTTTGGAGGAACTGGTGGAAAGATGATAGATTGAGATGATGAATACCGCAGTTCTCCTTGGGACTGCACGAATCTTGATGAGAATAATGAAAATATGAGATCTCTGACCTCAGTTTTCAGTAATGGCCTAATAACCAGGAAACACGCATGGTGTGAAACTGTTATCCTCAGCACTTGTGAACTGTGAGAGTATTGAGAGGAGGGCTGGAGAACTGAGGATGCGTGTTGTCACATAACGATGTTTTATTATAAATCTATGGATGTTATCCATACAACTATAACTCATTTTAAGTTTGTTCTTGTTAAATATATTACATAGTGGGTTACTCATAGAGAGTATAAAAAGAATACAAAAAATTAAGCATAAACAACGAAGGTCATGCAAAAGTGAACCTCAACACAGGGGAGCAGATAAAAGTAAGAATATAATACTTCCTGAGCGGGAACATACTACAAAGAACTTATAGTTTAACAACACATTGATGGAGGGAGTGTCTACAGCATTCCTAGTAAATTCATAGCTACCAGACAGTAATTTATGTAAAACTAAACAATCATTAGCCAACAACTAAAAAAAAAGAAAGAAAAAGAGAAGATACATAAATAGAATAGGAGGACAGTTTTCCATACAGAAAAAATAGACCCTCCAATAATGTCCAAAACAGGGATCCAAAATAAATCTAACCATTTGCCTGAAGAAGTTCAAACATAAACGTAGTTGTGTAGCGAATCCTTTATTTTAGCATATATATATATATATATATATATATATATATATATATATATATATATATATATATATATATACATATGAGAATGGATCAATAAGTCTGGTGTTGAATGCGAAGCCATTTGCAGAATTTTTATCAGAAACCCTTTCTTTATAATGTTCAATCTATGATATAAATATTCGCCACTTGATATTAAAATATATTGACAAGAAAGGAAATCATGTTGACAAAAAAATGAACATGTCACCAGCAAAATAATCTGACCGTAGAACACGCAATTATTAATATAACCCGTCTTACAAAATTCAAACTAAATAATGTTTTTCATGATTTAGACGGCTAATTCATTGATTTAGCTGCACACGTACACACACAGACACACATAAACAGATATGTATATATATATATATATATATATATATGTGTGTGTGTGTGTGTGTATGTGTGTGTGTTTGCGCGCTTGTGATCTGCCAGACATTTACCACATCCCTTTTGATCTCACCGCGATGAAACAAAGATCCGTTCTTCTTCCGTTAACCAGAGCATTTCGCACTATAATGCCACTCATCCATCTATCCATGTACTCTCCATATCTCTGTCTTTCAATCTATCCATCTACCCCTTCTCTCTTTCTCTTTCTCTCCTCTCTCTCTCTCTCTCTCTCTCTCTCTCTGCATGTAAATGATTAGTTGACTACAATGTGTACTGAATAGATATAAATAATTATTTGTAAATATATATATATAAATGTGTGTGTGTGCATGTTTTCGCGCACTTGTATATCTATTTACTCATATGTACTGTATTAATGAATTCATTTCTCTCAAAATATGTTTTTACTATACATATCAAGTTTGATTTAGATAGGTTGATATAATTCGGTTCTTACAGATTATACACTCAATGGAGGCTGTTCACTGGATCGATTGACACAATGTGAAAACAACATCAGAAACTCAAAAACTTAATTGATCATTCGCGTCAAACTTTTGATTCAATTCGTTCTGTATCTTCTCCCTTCTTTTAGACATGATTAAGACCAAGATTCACGGACGGGGGTTCGAATATCTTGCAGGTCTCTCCTCAATCGTGGGTGGATTTGTGACCGCCCCACACCCACAGTTACCAGATGTGTGTGCGTAAACATTTTTGTGTTTGGTGTGTGCACACATATGTATGTGTTCAGCGATATAGCGTGCTGGTGTTTTCCAAACTTTAAGATCTGAATTAATAACTCCCAGATGTCTCTCCAATAATTTCTTTTTATTCTTCAAAATCTATTTATTCATTTATTTTTCTCTTTATTTTCTTATTTCTTCCTCTTCATCCACGTGCATTATTCCCCTATTCTCCCTTTCCCCTTTAATTCCCGTCTTTTTTTTTTTTCTTTCTTCACAATTCTTCATTCCTGTCTTCTTTTTCTATGATTTTCTTCCGGTTTAATAACTGTTGCTGGGTTGAGATTATTAGTGACTTCAAACATTTATATGTAAATAAGTATCTATCTATTTATCTATCTATCTATACAGATTGGCTCTAGCTGTTAACGTTCATAGTAGATACCACAAATTTTACCCACATACACTCCTCTCTCAATGAATAAGGAAAATGGTTTGCTTATTGAAAATTCACCCAAGTGAGTTTATGCTAAATCAGTCACTAGTTTGTGTCTGTTTTTTTTTTAATTCATACCTTCTTTAGTGATCAGAGCCCAACAAAAGGCGAGAGAAGTAAATGATTCATTGACTTCTTTTTTTTTCAACGTTTAAATACCTTTTCTTTCCCATGTAAATCATTTCTTTCCGCATTTCTTTGTTCGTTTCTTTCTCAACGTCTTCATTCTTTCTTTTCCTCTTTCTCGATTCTTTTCCTGCTTTTCTTTATTCTACCCCCGTCTATACATTCCCACATAAATGGAAACCCGAATGAACAAATAAATAATCAGGTCTGGTTAGTCATTCAAAAGAAACTGTTAAGTTACCAATGTCTTTTGGCAGCATATCGTTTTGGGGATGATCTATTAAAAAAAAATGGAAAAACGTATTGTCAATGAATAAGTTGCTTATCTTGTCTTTTTTTGTGCTGTGCTCTCTAAAAAGTCCTTAATTTCACAAAAAAAAACAAAAACAAAAACAAGCGTGAATCCTGCCAGACACAAACCAAGGGATCAATGTAGCATAAACTTATATAGCAAATTGAATCCTCAACTAATGACCAATTTTGGGGCAGGTATGTTAAAAAAACAAACATTTTATCAACATAATAAGAAGTAAAATTAAAAAATGTAACCCTCTAGCTCCATTGGGGCAGCCTCTATGTATAATACATACGTACTTAGCCAGCTTAATACACTTACAAACCGAAGAAACAATGATGATGATGATAATGATCATGATCATCATCATCATCATCATCATGAAGATTAAGAGGAGGAGGAGGTGAAGAAGGAGTAGTAAGAAGGTAAAGGTAAATGAAGGGAGCGGAGAAAAGGAAAGAAGAGAGAGATAAACAGAACAAAAGAAAGAAAGAAAAGGAAGAACAGTGAGAAGGGAAAAAAGAAAGACGATGTATAAAAGAGAAACAGATAGAAAACAAGGAGGAAGAAGGAGAAAAGAGCAGGATAAGGCTAGAGAAAGGAAGCAGAAAAAAAAGATGAAACGAGTAAAAAATATGAGAAAAGGTCACTTAGGGAGGAGGGTAGTAGTGGAAAAGAAAAGGAAGTCGAAAGGAAAGAGAAAACTGGAAGAGAGAGAGGGAGAGAGATGAGGAAGAAGGGAAGTGATGAGTAACAAAAAAAAAAGATGAAATTAAAGAAATATTGAAAATACTTATAAAATCTCCACCGTTCGTCTTATTGGAAGGAAAATTAGCTCTTGGCAACACCTCTTCAATTCCTTTTTTTCATGCTTTCTTTTCTTTCTTCATTCTTCTTTTTCTCGCCTGTGCTGAAGAAATCTGACCATGTCTGTTTCACGTGGGTTTCCCGGAAATATAAAAAATATCCACTGATGCTGTCTTGTTTTGCTAATTTTATTCATCATTCTGTTGTTGGACATACGCCGCCCCCATGTCCGGGGGATGATGGATTTTATCCTACGACGTCGGTAATAGGGGAAAGAGATAGATACATGCCTTTCCAAAGGGCATTAGTGTGATGTGAACATAAACTCTCTCGGAGATTGAACTTGTTTCGCCGATCCTATTCTATGTGCTGTCAATTGTTAGCCCATCTCGCACCTCCCACCAAGTTCAAACACACGCCTCCTTGTATTGGATATGCAATATTCGCACAAATTCAAACATACGCGCACAAATCTCAACACATACCTCTACTATTATTGAAATGTCCAAAACGTAAGTCTGAATACCGAATACACGCCTTTTATGTGTAGGTGTTCAAAAGGAGAAAAAAAAAAGAGTATGGCCTTTTACATATTTACATAATTATAAATGTATATTTCCATTTGCAAGGATTAGGATTGACACTCTGGTACTCTGTGTTTGTATGTGAGTGTGTGTGTGTGTGCGCTCGCGCGCTAACACCCCTGTTATAACTCGCTGTCGGTCTCACCATTAAGTAGTTCTACGAACAACGACTTAACTACAACAAACGAGCCGCGAACTCGCAATTTATCAGGGCTTCACTCTCTCTTTTCTCAACAAAACATACACTCACACACGCGCCCACACATAGACACGCACGCATACACGCACGCACACACGCGTGCTCCTAATTAAACATAATACAAGAAGAGGCCTGGACCAGCTGAACTTCACAGTTTACCTACATATGTACATACGTACCCAATCAGAAACGTTAGTGTTTGCGCTGACTAGCTGACGGACACACCATTCATGGTTTTTAGATGTTCTGCAGGTTTTAAAGCCAGCCCATTCGCCCTGACGGACGGCTGGTAGTTGCACCGAAGGACAATCTCTGTGAAACACAAGAAACGTTGAGAGTTCGGATCCAAAAAAAAAAAGCCCTGCTTTTCATAGTATTAATTTTTATTTAAATCAGTATAAAGAAAAGACAGAAGGAACTATAATATAAAGAAATCCAAGTTTTCTAATTAGCAGTGTTTGTTGACTACAAGCACCCTCTCTCTCCCTCTCACACGCGCACGCACACACACATACATACATACAACAACACAAACACACACATACACACGTTTTCTGACTATTTCTCTCCATGAGTATATATATATATATATATGTAAGTAAGCGCTACGTTTATACATATAACTCACTTTATTGAAAGAAAAAAAATAAACACGCTATACTGCACACAGTGATGTAAACAAACTTGAATAACTGCTCGAAATTTTGTACTAACATCACTAAAAACAAAACATCACATAACTAAGCAAACAAATCTATATTTCTTTTTCTCACACTCTTTCACTATATATACTCCCTCCATACGTTTCTCTCTCTCTCACTCTCTGGTAAGATATAAAAATAAAG
>OY735217.1:43092911-43202911 GCA_963457665.1 Thysanoteuthis rhombus | reverse complement strand
TAACATTAAAAAATGTAGTTGTATATAGGAAATGTTATTTATCCGCAGTCACTTGCAGTGGGTGTCGGATGAAAGAGGGGTGAGACAGAGCTGCAAGTGTTTGTGACTTTCTTGGTAAAGGGAAGTAAGCGTGTGACTCGGCATAAAAATTATTCACTCGACTAAGCAGCAAGAATGGGGCTACGATTGATTAGTCAATAATAGAGGACGTTTGTATTTGGCAGATAAGTGACTTGAGATATGAATGTGTCTCCGTATGAATGGGCGTATGAAGAAGAAGGCAGAGACAGAGAGACAGAGAGAGGGAGAGAGAGAGAGGGGGAGAGAGAGAGAGAAAAACAGGGTGTAGAAGGAGACGAGAATCGATGAATTGCAATTTATTGGACGTGGGGATTCCCTGAAATGTTATATTTGGCTTTATATGACCATATATATATATATATATATATATATATATATCTCGATCGATCGGTATATAGATCTATGTAATTTTGTTTATGTATGCATCTATCTCTTTGATGTCATATATGTAGGAATATATGTCTGTTTTCATTGGTTTTTCTTGCTTCTCTCTTTCACAGTCAAATCTTCTCTCTCCCCCTTTCTCCGCCTCTCTCCCTCTCCCCCTCTCTCTCTCTCTCTATATATATATATATATATATATATATATGTATATATATATGTGTGTGTGTGTGCACGTGTGTGTATATTCTTATTGTTTTAGGATGAAGGTTATCCTCTTTTCGTGTGCGCTGGGGTTGGTTGTTATGGGAAGTGTGTGGCCTAGCGAGTGCTAAATGGGTTCTGGGTGAGGGGGATGGAGGGAAATATTAGTTGAATAGGATGTCAGGCCTGGGTGTGGGTGAGTTAGTGGTATCAGTTTGTCGAAGTTGTGCCAAACAATATATATATATATATATATATATATATATATATATATATATATATATATATATATATATATATCCTTTGTATATACGTATCCATGTATCCCCTTCATGTCGTATCTATCAATGAATATGTGTCAGTTCTTATCTATTCTTCTGTTGCTTGTTTGTTTATCTGCTTCTTTCTTTCTTTCCTAGCCTGTTCCGACGTATCTATCTTTCTATCTACATAAGAGCAGTTACATACTACATTTTATATAATCATGTATATATATATATATATATATATATATATATATATATATATATATATATGTGTGTGTGTGTGTGTGTGTGTGTGTGTGTGTGCGCGCGCGCTTGTATTCGTATTGGAGTACCAGCATATACACATATGGTTACATTTTTCTGGGTATACATGAAATATCATTCAGACACACAAGGATGTGCGTGTGTGAGTGTGCGTGTGAGTGAAGAAAGTGATTATATTAAAGTGGATTTATATGAATGCATATTATTTATTTATTTCTCGACAAGCTGCAACAAAAAATGTGTGTGCAAAAATGTCGATTGAAAAACCGGTTTTAAACTGTTTATTCAGTCTCTAGTTCCTAGAGATATTCGCTGAGAACTTTTGCACATTAACACACCTACATACGCACTCACACACACACACACACACACACATACACACACACACACACACATATATATATATGATTCTAGTTAAGTAACCCATGATATCACAGGTAGTTTTCATAATGTAATATGTAGGTGCGTTAATGTTCAAAAATATCATTCACTCTAAAGCGTATTTAGTTACTTAACTGCTACGAGGCCACAAGTGTCTGACTGAAGACGATAGACAAGGTTGTTTTTCTTTTTCTTGTAGAAACTCTCCCTTTTCTCGAAAAGGAAGCGTATGTTCGGGTCCTGTGAGTATAAATATTGTCAGAAGATTTGTGATCGAATGCTTCCAACCATACTTCTGGTCGTAATTAAGATCGCTAAAGAACCATGGGTATTATTTCTTTTCTCCCCAATAAGGGCATCTTAGCTACATCAAATGCTGGAAGCCTGACTGACACTGTGTAGATCGAATAATATGCTTACGAACACATTTTCCTACCAACTCCAAAAAGTAAACCGACAATCCTCCGTGAACTTTTTTTACATCCATACAACAGACTGGAAGAGTCTCTATGCGATCCCCCCTTGGACTGAAGTTTCGCATATTTCACCAAGAAATTACAGCCTTTAAACAGCCCGTAAAATCTACAATATTACGGCAGATATAGCAACAATGTTTTGCTAAGCTAAAATGCACGATGAAATAAGGCACTTAGAAGCAACTTTCCACCCTGCATTTGATCAACGAATTCAACATTAAAAACAAACGTAATAGTCTACTCCAATAGCCATCCCTTCACCACCTACCTATATAAAACAGACACCAGATAACCATCATCAAAAATTCGATCAATTGGGTCAGGCTAATCTCATCTTCTCAAACATCATTTTTCAAAAATTGAGTAATATCAAACAAACACTTATAAATAATGTATTTCTTGCTTATATTGTCGACGGACAAATAAAAGATACATATGATAAAATAAATAATGATGATAAAAATATCAAAAATGCAATAAACATATTGTATTGAAACCAAATGCACTAGAACTATTAAGAGAATGAGATAGCAATTTTAGAACCTTACACCAAGACACACCTGTGTTTATTCACACCTATCTCACACCAGTACTTATCTATCTATCAATCTATCTATATCAGCGTGTTTATATCTATCTATCTA
Organism: Thysanoteuthis rhombus; assembly: GCA_963457665.1. Classification (NCBI taxonomy): domain Eukaryota; kingdom Metazoa; phylum Mollusca; class Cephalopoda; order Oegopsida; family Thysanoteuthidae; genus Thysanoteuthis; species Thysanoteuthis major. Next base: position 43,200,214 of record OY735217.1, on the reverse strand, counting down.
TATCTATTCATATATGTCAATCGAACTGGTTATCTAGTGGGATGAGACAACTATATTCCACAACCCTCTCATTGCTTGGTGTTCAAATCGAGGTAAAAGTCAATAATTTGAATACTGATTTTACAGGCAAACAGACTTAGATTTAGAATATTGGTGCAATACAATCACTTTAACTTTGTGCCAGGTGAGTTTAAGCGTATTTACCATTAGGTATACACACACAGACACACACACACACACACATATATATATATATATATATAATAAGTCCATAGCCTGACGCGCAGTTATTAGCTGAATTTTGATCTGTAAATGTTCGGTCTATGTGATTAATATCCTTATTTGAAAAAGTGCATTGACTAGGGAGGTGATTTTTCTGAAAAATTGATATTTATCGTGTAAAATTAATTTTTTTTTTGCAAGATTGTTTTGCGGACTTATTGACGTACCTACGTTTACTAAGTTATGTTTTGGCATATATATATATATATATATATATATATATATATATATATATATATATATATATATCCTCTATTCAGGGTTGAGCACTCTTTAAGTGAGGTAACTCATCCATTGTAAGCTTATGCAATGCTCTTCCATAGGAATAGAGCATTCTGGTGGATGGAGATATCAGCGTCTGGGTCTGGAGCGAAGGTTTCGATCCTGCCTCGTGGTACTGGGTGAGATAATGGAAAGTCTATAGCCACACTGAAAAGATGTAATACATCGAAAAAGCTGTCTGTGGATGACACAATAATATATATATATATATATATATCTCGTAGGGCACTAAGGGATGATGAAACTCACTTGTTTAAGAATTATTTACTAGACAAGCTTACTAACTATTGTTTTACAATAGGTGTCTTCAGTATTTACTCAGTATACGTTAGTTTTACAGTTGGCTACTGTAGATGGGTGCCCGATGAGAAATTCTATCATCAATCTGAGGCAAACGCCCAATTGCGTCTGGCACGTATATCCCTATGTCGGTGAGGAAGACGATGTTGAGGAGCAGATTTTAGAAGTATATGACTGTTTTGCCTACGTCAACGTGTGTCGGTCATCAGCACAGATTCAAGGTTTAAAGATTTGAAAGTTTACGTACTGCACACGGTCACAACAGATACGTCTGAGGGCTCGATGTAGAGAATATGTTTTTGTCCAAGTTCCTTTCCCTCCACTAGACTATGGTGGAAGACTCCAATGGAAGTAAGAAGTGCTTAATACGTTTTGTGATCAGCATGGCTGAAGAGGATGCCTGTTCAAGTGGTCACCTATGTAGGCGTCGGACAGATTCGATGTTGCTTAACTCCATTGATCCTCTGTGAATATCTGTATCCAATACGATTTAGCCGTATGTTTGCACGGGGAAACTTCTCAGAGAGTTCAGTGAAAAATGACAAGAAAAGAAACAAGTTTGGTCAGTCACTCAATCAAAATCGTCTTGTGACGAACGTTTTTTAGTAGCAGGTAATGTGTAGCGGCAGTGATCAATCGAAAATTGGAAAATTGAATGTTATTCCCCTTGCCTTTTATTTGGCAGTGATCACTAAAAAAGTCCTAATTAAAAAAAAAAAACTGGCGAAAATGCCAATGGATACAAACGAAGAGTCAACTTAGCATAAACTCACATTGCAAATGGAGCTCCACACTAAAAACTTAATTCGGGGTAATTTTCAAAATACAAAGAAAAATAATCGTTTTTGTAGGCATGATAAGGGGTAATTTTTTAGCCCCCTAGCTCCAGTGGTGAAACATAGTCAGCCATTCAACATAGCTGGACCAATTTAAAAACTGATGAAACCTATGTTGACAGATTTGATGACGGTCGATGGAAAAAAGAACTACAATAAACATACCTGGTCTGCGATTATCTCTTTTCTATGCTGATAATGAGTTTATTGAAGCTTATCTGTTTTAGCATGGTACTCATGTGTTAATACTTTCGCCAAGTGATCGCGTCCATCTTTCTCCTCTCCGCCAAACATTATGACACACCAATGGTAGAGATATCTGACGACAGGAATGCGAATAATAGATAAACAGGTATATTATGTGACTGCCATGTTTGACAGTTTTCTACTGTTATTACTGCCTGGACGGACCAAGTTCAAATTCACTTTGCACGAATGCTCTTAGGAAAAACGACCAGATGTCAGCGATTACTCCCTGCTGTTGATATGATGTAGCCCAATAAAACCAGTAGCGTGTTATCGCCGAAGTGGTCCTTCCAAGTGTCGGAAATATTCAGACAAAGGGTACACTCCTGTGGAAAAAATGAGCCAAGTATGTGTGCAGAGTACGTTCTAGTATGGGGCTGCTTTTCTCTTATTTTTCTCCAGAAAAAAATCTATGCCGTTCAGGCAAGTTGCTTACGGTGTGCTGTAACAACGTTGTTCCATTCATCTCTGACGTTTTCCAAATTTTCTGCCAAAAAATGTGACCTCAACATGCACCCATCTGTTCTCTATGGCGTCAAAATCTTTTATGTGATAAAAAAAGCTGGGCTCATTTTTTGGGGGGGGGGGGATGGGTAGGATTATAAAGGAAAAAATTGCCCTGACCAATATTTTAAATGAAGCAAGAACTCAACAATAGCATTTCGGTAGCCCCAACACTAAGACAACGATCACAGGCTAAGAAAAAGTATAAAGATGAAACAGTTCTTTGCCTTGGTATCCTTAGGACAAAGGAGTAGTTGATGATGATGATGATGATGATGGAGGCGTTTAGCAACCTTGCATTTTATTACAGTGCAGGTGACCGATACCTGGTGCCAAAATGTGTCATTGGGCGATTCTTGTCTGAACAATAGATTCAAGAAATCCTGAAAATTTTATTTCCACAGAAATGGTAATTCTATGAGAGACCAAGGAAATAAAACACTTCAAATTTCTTCTGATTTTAATCCGTCCTTGGAAAATTGGTGCAACACAATATTCCCATGCCTTGTTCCCTCGCTTTGGCCTTGTAGCGTAAGATTTGTAAATATCAAGTTCTATTAAGATTTTTTCTAATGGATCTTGATAAGACTCAGCAGAAAAACCAGTTGGTCCTTCAATAGAAACCATCCCGTGACCGACAGCTTTTGATAGCATGCCGGGTTAGAATGATCAATTAAAGAACTGAAAAAAAAAGGTGACAATTAATAAGTTACTTCTCTCGCCAGTTGATAGGCATTGGTCACCTGAAAATCCGAATTTTCTAAAAAAAAAAGGCGTGAATGTTACTGAACCCAAACTAAAGAATCTATTTATTATAAACATTATAAACCTAGTTTGGTGGAAGGAGGATGAAAACATTTAAAAAAGGGTTTCTCTCGCTCCGTGTGTGTGGTCTGTGCGTACGATGCCTACGTATACAGCCATCCAGACAAACTTGAAAACTGAAGAAAACTATGTTCCTGTAGACAGATTTGGTTGACCATTTCTAATAACACATAACTTACAGTAGACGTTATGAAAGGTCGCCCTTAGAATTTAACATATGTAAATTGAGATCGTGACTACTTGTACATTGGGACAATTTTAATGTTTCTTTTTCTGTTTATGGGCTTTATTGTGGGGGTGGGAGTAAAATAGTTATGAGATTACATTTACAACATTTCATGAGATAAAATACACATATGCCGCTATAACTAGACTGACACGCTTATAAATCGTGTATAAATGGTATAAGTGCATAGGGGGTAATGCATGAATTCATATGAATGTATGAGAATGATGCATTCATATCTATATATGAACAGACTTGGGATCTATCTATCTATCAATCTATCTATCTGTCTGTCCGTCTGTCTCTCTCCCTCTGTCTCTCTCTCTCTCTCTCTCTATATATATATATATATATATTTAGAGAGAGAGAGAGAGAGAGAGAGAGAGAGAGAGAGGAGATGCACAGACTGGAACAATAGTTATGAACCGAGGGGGATAGATACAAAGATGTGAGTACAGTTTGTTTCTTAATATTTGTATATGAACTGCAATTTGTGGAAACAACAACAACAAAATAGGCCACTCATTTTCTTCTAAATGCCTTTCATTCGTGTTATAATGTTTGCAGCGGAAATTCTCGTGGTATCATGATAGACTTGTTTGAAAATATCATAATCACCCGAAAAGCCTAATTTTAAACAGCATATTCTCTCTCTGCACATACTTATATTCAATAATCACGAACTTTGTTAAAAGCTTCCCTAAATTGATTTCTGTAGAAGAGTTTTTTTTGGTATATATATATATATATATATATATATATATATATATATATATATATATATATATATATATATATATATATATACTGACAAAAGGACCTTTCCTCCATAAATCACTTGAGAGAAATTATAAACAAATTTTGTGATAATTGAATGAGTATGTAGGTGATGGTAATTTGTCGCATAACCTCACATCCATACAACAAACACACCCATACATATATACATACATACATACATACATACATATATATATATATATATATATATATATATATATATATATATGTGTGTGTGTGTGTGTGTATGTGTATGTGTTTATGGATCGCGAACAAGCCAACCCAATGACTGCAGATGACGAACATTTTCGTCGAAGCAATACTAATCCCATTAGGTCTAAGAAAATGGGTCTACAACCAATGCTTCCTTCGGACAGTCACCTATCGAGCTGATACATGGAACCTCATTAAAAGATCGACCCTCAACTCATCGTGACTATAAGAGTATCATGCTCAATTACATGGATAAATCACAAAACAACACAGTATATATAAGGAAAAACAGGAGTCAGAGATATCATAGAATCGCAAACGGCAATGGGCAAGTCACGTAGCGAGATTTTCAGACAATCACTGGACATCACGACCCAAAATGTGGATCCCGAGCGATCATATGCAAAACTGTGTCCAACACTAAATAAGGCCGTTAAAAGGCTAACGATGACGGGGATGATGATGCTCCGATCAGTCAGATGTACTTTTGTTGCTTCCTGATATTTTGACTTTTTATTGTTTTATTATTCTTGAAAATGTCATGCTATGCCTTTCCTCTCGTCATTTACAATTGCATCATTCTTTACAGTTATATCATTGTTTAATCTTTATACATCCACTCAATATGAAAATCCATATGGTTCACTACAGAGATAACAATGTATTATGATAAAAATGATACACTTGGAAGTGTTACCGAACCTATGACACGCGTGACAGCAGTGACATATCTCAGGTATTTAGGTGACATGCGATGGACTTGGAAAAACAAACTTTTTAAATTCTTTTATATTTTGCTATTTTTATAAGTATATTTTGAAAGTTCAAGTTATATTTTATCGAACTCCTACTTTCATAAATATATTGGAAAAATAGTCCACTTTTCTATAAGCATTTAACTAAAAATAAAATGCAAATAACACTCCGATAATAGGATTATAAAAAAACTGAAATTTTGACACGCTGTGTTAAAAGTTTCACTATCATTGCTGTAGGAGAAAAGCACTCGGCCTTTTGAAATCTTTAGGTTTTAGCACTGGATCCTACCAGAATATACGGTATACTATCATTCAAAGATTCAGTAAAATCTGAATTCCAAAATTTGTAAAACAAAGAATGTTCTAATCACGACGCTTTAGAGCGATTACTCTATTTGATAGGAATCAAATCAAGTCCGATGCTACTTCCTTGCTTCTAATTCCTACAATTTAGTTTTAAGGCCGAATACATCGTCCGAAATCATTGCACTGAAAAAAAAAATGAAAATGACGGCTGGATGACGCTGAGAAGAAAAATGAACCACTTTTCACGAATATCTACCTGAAGAGAGCTGAAGAATAGATCGGCCAAAACGTTGTGATGACAATATTAAAGATAGAAGGAAGAGATTCGATTTTTCGAAAAAGTGGTAGTATTATTGCATCTCCTCAAAATCATAATTGATGTATTTTTCATCTTGCTTCAATGTCTGCAATTCCAATTCTCATTCTACACTTAACATAATCAAACGTAAAGAACAAAATATGCTGTTTAGAAAATAAAGTAAGAAAAGCTCTGAGCTATCTGAGTGTAATTAATGTTCATCTGCTGTTAGGTCTCTGTGTCCAAATCAGATGGCCAAGAACAGTGTTAACGGCTGCCAATGTGGATGTTTCTTGGTTTGAATTTTTCAAATTTCAGAGACCACTGTTGCCGATTTAGAAGTTCACAGTGATTCCTAGATTCAGACATTTTGGCTTCAGACGTTAAATGACAATTGTATTGTTTGTCTAATCTGCCAGAACATTTAACAAACAGGAATTATGCCTATCGTTTCTAGATAGACATCCGTGCATGCCTTGAAAATGAATTCGAAGCTTTCAGTCTGGGTCTGGCGTTTGAACTGTTGATATTGATCTTGTTCACTGCCCGTTGAAGCGGCTTCAGTTTGTGTGAAGATGGGTGCAAGAGCGTTGTGTATTGCAGGGAACGGCCAGGACAAAAAAAGAAAAAAAAAATGAAATATCTATTGAAATTACGAAATAATTTTGCCAAGTGTTTCATCTGTTGATGCAAGGAAAATGAAAGCAGATCTGGTTAGTCATTCAATAGAAACTGTCACGTATGTTAGGGGTGATCTATCAAAACAAATGGAAAAAGTGGTGATCGATGAATAATTTAGTTATCTCGCCTTTTGTTGGACAGTGATCACTAAAAAATCTGAATTTTCTAAAAGAAACAAAAACAAAACAAACCAACAAGCGTGAATGCAGCTTGACACGAACCAAGGGACTGATTCAGCATAAACATATTTGTAAACTGACCCCCCCCCCACCAAAAAAAATCCATTCAGGAAGGGAGTTTTCAAAGACCAATGAGAAACCTTTTTTTTCTCAACATAATAAAGAGTAAATGTTAAAATTGTCAACTCTCTAGCTCAATTGGCGTGGCTTGTACACGCGATATATACGTTCATAAGCAGTCAGAATAATTGAAAAACTAATACTTTTAGTGACAGTAATGGTTGATGGTTTTTAAAAGACTTGTTTTCAAATGTGGAAAGATCGACCAGCGATCAAAATCAATAGGCCTCATAAATAAAAACGGAAGAGAAAATGAAAAGTGAATTGGAATGATATAGAATTGAAATTATTTTGTGGATAAAAACTCGTTTAAACCCTGAAATCAAACTATTTTAGTCGTAGTTAGTAAAGGAAATGGGTTGGGTGAATTAGGTATACGCTTATGTTTCCATTTGTAGACATAGAATGCACAAAATCCCGGTAAATATGTATGCACCGTGTCCTCACATATCCCCTATTTCCACTACTGATCTCAAGAACCAGCTAAGCTTGATGCCACTTGGCAAATAATGAGGGAGGCCCTCGCTGCTCATGGGCAGGGATACTCATAGCGTTACAGTTTTTAGATTGTCTGAATACCTTCTTATTGAGTCTTCAGGTTGTCTGAATATCTTTATTGAAGCGTTTTCAGAATATATTTCTCAGCTAGACTGATCAGACAAAACCACATACTGTAAAAGCAGTTTTTTATTACATACGCTATGTTGCTCTCTTTACACATATAATCTCTAGGGATCCACGTTCCGAGCCATGATGTCCACCGGTTGCCTGGCATTCTTGCAAGATGACTAATCCATTGCCATTTGATTATTTTGATTGTTCTTATATCTCTGACTTTTTCTTTAATATACTGGGCTGTCTTACGATCTCTCCATAAAATGTTTTGCAGGATTTTTTTTTTCATGGTTCTCAGTTTGAGGGTCAGTCCTTTTGTGAGGTTCCATGTTTCAGCTCCATAAATACACGCATGTACATTCAGAGTTGACATTTATTTATTTCTAGAGTTCTCAATGTCGGAAAGGAGACAATATTAGTTATTCAATATCAAACATGAATACATCCTGTAACAACTTTGAATATGATATATACATATATATCATTGAAATCGAAGATGTATTAGAAAAAAAATTGATGGATTGTAAATATATATATATATATATATATATATATATATATATATATATATATAGAGAGAGAGAGAGAGAGAGAGAGAGAGAGAGAATCAGCCTTTCAGCGTCTGTGGTTGGACCTTTCTATCATGGGCATCGCTGAGCCAGTACTTTCTGAATTTGTCTACCTCGTCACGTCAGCTTACTTTCTATCGGCTACAATTTCGCTGGATCTCCGTTAAGTTAGTTTTCTTCCAATCGTCTGTTACAAATCAGCTAGTCTTATGTGCAAACTAAAATCCCAGCACTCTTTCTTGGTCAAAACTTGAAGGGAATGATGGAGAGGTATGAATAAGCCCATATCAGCCACCCAGGTACTCGTGGATATAGTCATCAATGGCTACTGATCTATCTGTTTATAAGTACCTGCAAACATTAGATCAACACTTCTCATGTAAATGAACATCAGCAGACAGAAGACATGTAAAGGATGGATGTCAAAGCTGCCTCAGAAATAAAGGCCACACCACAGAGAAAAGGTTACTTTTCTGACCCACCACAACACTCAGGGAAAAAACTCTCCAGGACTGTGGATGGCTCTTTTATGCTTGAGTCATTTTCTAATCATACTCCAATTCTCATTACTAAAACACTAGGAAAATCGGTTGAAAACTACATCTGACAAAGGAGAATCAGATAGACTTTATAATGCTCAAATCCTCTGAAACAGGTTTTATTTACGTAGATCTTCAATATACTTTCTCTAAGATTCCTTCAAACAAAGATTTCAATTAAAACACAAACAAAAACTACCAGCAAGCGTGGGAAGATGTCAGGGATCACTTCCTGCTACTGGAACCCTGTAACCCAATGCAGCTTGCCACAAGATACTTTGACTTGTGATGGGCACTGCTAAGTAGTGCTGACCACCAAGACCTTTGAACACGTCATAGCCTAACACACCCCATGGTTCACAAGATCAATAATATGCAAGCTGTTCTTGTTGTGCCATCGATTCTGAAAGATCCGGTTGCAATACTTGCTTTGTGTATGGATGATGTGTCCTAAGTGTGACTATCCAGACACAACCCCCGAAACGTCGTCAAGGAGACAACACTGTACATTGGCACCTACAACGTCAGAACACTTTCAATTGACATACACCTAGCTGACCTGGAAAATGAAATCAAAAACATCAAATGGGACATTATTGGTATTTGCAAAGTGAGAAGACCCAAAGAAGAATTAATTAAACTAAACAAGAAAACATCTTCTATACAGCAGCAGAACGGGAGAAGATAAAAAAAGGCAGAGTTGGCTTTCTTATTCATGAGAAACGCAAAGACTATTTTGTAGGATTCAAAGCCATCTCAGACCATGAATCCTGTGTCACTATTCAACTCTCCCAGAGGTACAAACTAAACATAATTCAAGTTTTTGCTCCTACTTCACAACCAACTGATGAGGAGGTAGACAACTCTTACGACGATTTGAATTCTATAATCCAAGAAACCAAAAAATATTCCATCGTCATTATGGGAGATAGGAAAATGAAAAATGAGTCAGGAAGTACAAAATAAGGAACGAACAGGATGGAGATCTTGTTGATTTTGCATCAGAAAACAAAACAGAAAACATCCCAGATTCATTCAAAACCCAGAAAACGCTCGGTAACTTGACAGAGGAACTGATTGATTACAATACATTCTGACTTCCAAAAATCCCTCACTTAACATCGTACTAGAATAAATCAAGCTTTATGAATACTTATAAATACACACACGTGCGTATGTGTGTGTACGTGCGTACGCCCGCACAAATCTATACAAATAACAGAGACGATTTTCTCTATTTATTGATCAGATTGCTGACAATAGTTCTTCGATAGTTGTTATCTATCTTAATTTTTAGATGTTTTTTTTTTTATCACAACTCAATTCAAACCATCATTCTACGGCAGTGAAAAAAAACAACGACGTGGATCGGAAATAAGGAGTAATCATCTCCCTGTGAGATTGAACTTTCCCTCTTGCAAAAGGGAAGCATAGTTCACGCTCAAATGTTCTGATTACTCAGCCAGGAAGACATGAGTTCAAATCTCACCAGGGGCTTACTCTCTATTTCCAATCCACGTTGTTTGCTGAGTTCGGATAAAACAACGATATATAAAGGTAAATGTAAATATTAGGCAAATTAATATAGTGGGTTACAATACTTGATCTAATAATGAAAATAATAAGCAATAAGATGAAAGACTAGCCATTGCAGTCAATAATTTGAATTTAATTTGAAGCCATGTAAAAAAGATTCCATCGAAGAATATATATGGTCAGAATATGTTCTATTTATTCCAGCACTGGCGTTTCCCATAGGAAAGCACCCAAAATAGAGTATAACATCTGGAAACATTCAGAGTCTGGAAATCTATATGTTATAGATGAACCCGTCAAAGCAAGGCCAAAATAGGTTTCAAAATGTTTTCAGAAGGGTTTTAATGGCGTACGGATGCTAATTTTAAGGTCTGTAGACAAAACGGTTTGGAATAGAGCGCCGAAAAAAAAAACTAATCAATTAGTAAGATTACAAAAAGGATAAAAAGGAAGAAAGCTGGAACACAACAACACGTGGACAAACACCGTTCGCCATCTGTGTTGGCTGCAGTTGTTCAATCGAAATTTCCAGCCTTAATCAAACATTTCTCAAGTGTATTTCTCTTACTAACAAATTAGAAAGTACCAATAAAACTATCACCAAAGCAGTCAGCGTAAGCTTCTTTAGTTTTCAAGTTGGTCAGGCCTCAAGTTGGTCTCTTTGTTATGTGCAGAAAAAAAACTTTTTTGTTTTTTTATGAAATCCCTCAATCAAAAGCATTTTAGGATGTGGTTCAATCTAAAATGTAAGTTTCTGCTAAATCAATCAATTTGTCGTTTGATGATTCAGATTTTTCTAGCGATCACAGCTCAATTAAAGGCGTGAGTAGTAACTTATTCATCGATCACCCCTAACACGGTATGCAGTGAAAAGACTTAAGTTGAATGACTCTTTCTATTGGCTGACTAATCAGACCTGTTTTGTTCAGGTTATATTTCCTTTCCTTTTCTGAAAAAAGCAAATCGTAATAAAAACTCGGATTCGTTTTAATTTAGTTTTCAGTTAACAAGTCATCTCATAACCGATATCTATTGATTATTTCAAAAGATTAGTTTGCTATCCATTACGTTACAGCAGGCAGACATGTAATTGGAGCTTATTTAGGCACGAGGCTACCGAGATGGAGCATCTTGTAGGGATCGAACTCGCCACAAGAAGTTCCTGTATATATGTATGTATCTCGCGTAGAGGCAACTACAACAGAGCTAGAAGACAACATTTACTCCTCATTATGTCTCGATAAAAAAAAAACAGAAACAGTTTTCACGCCCCCTTTCAATATGCTTTGTGAATGGAGTCAATTTGCAATGTAGGTTTATCCTAAATTGATCCCTTAGTTTGTGTGCGGCAGCTTTCACACTTGTTTCGTTTGATTTTTTTAATCTTTTTTTTTTAAATTCAGACTCTGGTAGTCATTGTCCAACAAAATGCAAGAAAAGAAATATTCGTTGATCACCCTTTTTTCCGAATTTTTTCTAATCGATCACATACTCGTGGTGGTTTCTTATGAGTGACTAACCAGACCTGATTTTCGTTCTATTTTCTTAGAGTGACATCGCTGCGCACTTCTTTCCTACAACAAACCTAATAGTCAGACCGTAGATGCGCTAGTTCTTTCTTCTGCAAAGATCTCGCAAAGGCAGTGTCGCAAACTTTAGTCCCTAATTTGAATTAACAAAACAACATTTTAAAGACAACGAAACATCTTGAATCCCCATATATATATATATATATATATATATATATATATATATATATATATATATATATAAAATCTTGAAGGTATACTGCATATTGTTGATAGTTTTAAAAAAAATGACTCCAATTTTCAGCATTGATTTTATTAAAATATTTCTTAATTCATGAAAGATATTGGATATTTGATTATTATTTAATCCAGGAATTTGTCAGCGTTGTAAAAAATACTTTCAAAGCTTTTTTTAAAAGTGGGTTCTATTTAAATTGTAGCTATAATGCTAAATTTCTGTTCGTCGTAGAAAACCACGGACGTGAATACCTTTCTTTCAGCGTTTTGCCATGTCTGTTCTTCACAAAGATAATCGCTTTGCTACTTCATTATATCGTAATTAGAATATGCTATTAAAATTGGTTCTTTGGTTGCGTAGATAAAAAATATAATCCACCAAGACAACAATACACAACCTTTTTATACGGTTGAACATTGAAAATATTTTTGCAGACCGACTGATGGGGAATGGGCTTTTGAAAGACATGGTAAAACAACTATAAGTCGCTTATAAGTGACTTAAAGGCTCAATTTTGTTTTCTAAAAGGGTTTATCTCACGAAAATAACATTAAGATCCCAAAATATGAATTTGATTTGATCTTACAAACAAAAAAATACCAAATCGTATCGTTCCCATCCGACTCGGTACCAATACCTGGCCCGTTGGTTAGGGCCTACTACCTGGAGGTGAAGGTTTTCAAATTTGTAGAATGAAGAGTCTCCTTTGTGGATAAAAACAGAGATTATTGCCAGGAAAATAATTGACCACTTTCAATGTAAATAAACGTTATCATGAAGTTTAGAGAGAAAACAAGAAAAAGATAGAGTCTGTTGAAAAATGCAATGTATATACATTTATAGCATTTCTCTACATTTATATCCCAAATAAAACAATTTATTTCTAATCGGGTTTCCAAACTAATCCCCGTCAAAACGTCCAAAATAAAAATCATGATCGCACAGAAGATAAAACGAAAATATCGTTTAAAATACAATGCTTATAAATATATCAATCGAGTGTATATATACATTTTATAATTTGCTTTCTCTCTCTCTCTCTCTCTCTCTCCTTTTTAACATGGATTTTGCCCGTTTTATGAACACTTGACTTTCGTAGCAGTTTAAAAAACAGATGGTTATGATTGAATGATCTATTTTAGGCAATCAAAATATCTTCTTTTGCAGCAAAGGTGCCAATATATATCATAAAGTTCTAACGTGGGGATCTACATTCGTGCTCTCCGGAAATATTGTTCTTAGTGGGTATTTTTGTTGTTTCGTTTTTTTTTTTCTTATAGGATTTTCTTAAAAACTATTTGAATAGAATTAGGTACATACGATTGAACTATATGTTTATTTGAATCAGCATCATCCATGTTTTTTCTTCATTTTTGAACCCACTTACATATAAGGGGATGGGTGGCAATGCGTAAAGAAATATATTTTTTTTTAGCATACTTACCAACTATTTTCATACTTTCCAACTATCTGACCGTCAAATCTTATAGGAATTTGTCAGTTTTAATGAACTAATTGTTGAAGTTTTAGGTGAGATGGTCTATATTTACAATTACAGTTATAATACTAAACTGGGCCCCCATTTTAAGTTTATCTGAAATCAGCAGCTCTCTATTTGCCTACAACACACATTTTAAAGTTGAAATTTACAAAAAACAAAACAAGTTCGGCACTTTCTATGGGGCCTGCATGCAGGCTCTCGGAAAACAAGTGAGTAGCCGCATGGATTGTTGGAATTTTTGTTTTGTTTTCAATAGAATTTCAATTAACTATCCTTTGCTTCCTTGTGCTCTCATGTTCAGAGTTTCTTCCCAGGCAACGTCGAGTTTTCCAACTAGTCAACTAATGTATGAACTACAAAGAGAATGTTTGCACTTTGTTCATTTTTATGGAAAAATGTTTGTTTTTTTTAATTTCAAGGTAGTATATATATATATATATATATATATATATATATATATATATATATATATATATATATATATATATATCACTCAAATGTTTAGGGAATTTGAGGCACAAAGTGGTTCCTTCGACAGAGCAAAAATTGATAAAAAATGAGGTTTCCTAGTTGAGTGATATTGAGAAATGAAATAATAACTTGATAAATGAAGATTGATCGATTTGTTCAAATTCTTGTCAGGCACATTTTTCATGCATTCATATAGTTTGGGGTCAACCTCTCTCAGCCTCTCTCAGAAACCCTAGGGTTACACGAAACATTGGTTCTGATAGTTTGAGCACAAGGCCACAGTACACTTTTTTAGAATTCAACTCACAGCTATAGCAATAATCTACCGAACTATTTGCTAGCCATACCACCATGACAAGGGACGCTTTGGTAGATTGGGAGTGAATGAATCCTCAACAACTTAATTCAAAAGGCATCAAATCGACATCTGATGTCCATAACAATAACACCAAATATCTGAGCAATGACTCACACGGGTGGATATTCGCACTCATCTAAGTATCGTGAATCTGCAAGTACTAGACTGATGGCTAGGGAGAAAGGAATCTTTGTCCTGGTTTGAAATCAAAGTTTTCCTTCTCCTCAGTGAAAGTGTAGTAACGAGTGTCACCGAACCAGTTGTGCGGATTATATCTATGGGTTTTTCGACTAATAATTCTATGTTTTGGCAATGGTATAGTTCATAATTTGAATTAATTGACTATTTGTGGAATTTATGTACTTCATATAAATGCATACTTACTTCTTAGCAAAATTTGTGTAACAAGTTTATATTCTAAACTACATTACAGTGGTCCCTTTTATCAGCAGTGTAACTTTCCGTGGTTCCAGTTGCCCGCGATCAATCGCAGAAATACAGACGTCAGATGTTTTAATGTAATTATTAAAGCTTTTGAACAAATCTTGACAGTCAAATAAGCAAAAATGTATATCCTTGTTTTTTTTTGTTTTTTTTTTTTTTTGCTGTTATATACCTTCATTTTAATTGTTGTTGCTTTTTTTTAATCGCAATTAAACCCAGGCCAGTTTCTCGTAAAAATTAAAAACAATGAAAAAGATATATCCTAAAATACTTTTAAAATCTCCATTCACTGGGTCGTATCGACATTGGTTTGAGATTTACTTTTATGAAGAATCTGTGCCAATGCAAATTTAATTTCGGGTTTTTTCGAGTATAACAGAAAATATGATATCGTTGTTACTCAAGTGTTCTGAACTTAGTATGTTCATGCACAGAAAACAGAAATTCAAATGTTATACGCGCCAAAGCACATCCCAAATATCAAATAAATAAAATCCTGGAATCTAATCGTATTCCAAAGAGCGGAATTTGAAACAATCAGTCCGGACAACTCTAGTAATATTACCTAGTTGTATTTTTATAGGCGTCCTCATCCCTCTATATGAGCTCTATCCGTCCGTAGGTAGGTCTGTTCCCATATAATTTCTCAGCTGTTTTAATTCACTTGGAATTTGGTAGAAAGGTGTTCCTTGATGAGATGCATCGTTTCTAGAAAAATATTTCGCTAAGGGTCACGTGATTTGATGATAATGGTGCTTAAACTTTATGCTTCAAAATCAATTAGAATCAATTTTTCTCAGCTATTTCAGATTTACCTGATAGAAAAATATCTCTTGATAGTATACTTCTTACCAAAAAATATCTTCTACTGGAGGTCACATGGTCCAGCAATAACGGCGTTCAAATTCTACTTTTCTAGCTGACTTAAGGTCAAATTTAAGCTCTGAACCACTTTTCGATAGCTCGGCATCATATTTGCCATTGTTTTTACGTACTCAAGTAATCTTGATCTATTACCTGCAACGAAGGTTGCAAAGTATATAAGATCCAAATTCACTTTCATTCAGACAAAATTGAAAAAGTTTTAAAACACCTATAGAGAGACGGGGCAGAGAGAGAGAGAGTGAGAGAGAGAGACGGACAGACAGACAGAAAGACAGAGTAGAGAGAGATTTACAATGTTTATATTTCTGACTTGTTTTTCATGATGTCGAAATAGAACATCTTGATGTCATAAGACAACAACATTAAAGAAGAAATTTCAAGGATTATCCAAACAAAGTCGCAGTTTTTGTTTTTAGTTGGTAAACCATTGCCCACCATTATGTAATGAAAAGCTACTAAAATGAAGATGAAAGAAATACTTATCACAAATTAATAATGACATTCAATTAATTTTTCCAACTCTTTTCTTCCGGTTTGAGAAAAGTTTATGAAAGTTTCTGAAGTGTATAAAAGATCTGCAAGAAATCATTCGCCTAGGAACTGCTCATATGATAAGGAATATCTTCTTACACGAAATGGCTCATGCGTTTGGTTTATTGGAAATAATAAAAAAGTACGTAGTTCCTTATTGGAGATCTAGAAACGGTCCAGACATCTCAGAAAAGAATAATAAACTGATAGATTGATCAATCGATAGATAAGAGCAAACTTGGACAGCTCTTCACAGACTGATATCATTTCTAGATGAAATATATCCGATATTATGCATTTAGTTGACAATTAAAAAAAATGCTTCATTTGAAATTGCCACTTCGATAGAGCTGGAAAGCAGAACCTGTTGGTGGAATAAATTCAGATTAAATACAACTAATGTTCCTTATCATCAACTAAATATACACACACAGATGTGTGTATGTGTGAGTATGTGTGTGTGTGTGTGCGTGTGATAATGACTAAGAATGTGGCAGAAACCTCTCTAACTCATATGTTTGGACTATATTTACATTCATTAGATCCAGACGTGTTTCAAAGTACGTAAATAAGGAAAGTTAATTAAACATTAAAGAAATACTTGTCTGGCGTCTTTAATCAAGCATGTATCACTAAAAGATTGTGGCTAAATATATATACACACACACACACACACACGTGCGCACTTGCACATATATATATATATATATATATATATATATACATATATATATGTGTGTGTGTGTGTGTGTGTGTGCGTATGTGTGTGTGTGTGTATATATATATATGTATATATATATATAGAGAGAGAGATGGGAGAGAGAAAAAGAGAGAAAGTGAGAGTAAGAGAAGGAAACGAACAAATTGAGACAACTATGAAGAGGTTAATGTAGATAGACGGATTAAGCATTGAAACGCAGTAATAAACGACTTAAGTAATCGTATTCCTACTTAAGCCTTCTATGAATGGATTGGGCTGACGACCGGCGAGATATCAGAAGAAGCAATTAGGGAGAAGAGTGCTTTGCCCTTGTAGTTAGCGACCAGACAGTCTTCTAATCTAAGTGGATCAAAGACGCGTGGCCACATGATAAGCGAAACGAACAACACTGACAATGCGAGTTACAATTTTGGGAGGACCACGTCCGATCGGAAGCTTTCAAATTTTAGCCTCTTCCTTGCTGGATGGTACGCCGAGAAGATGAAACGTATCGGTATGATTGCTTCAAGATTAATAGCCATTAATATCCAAAATAAATAAATGAAACAAGGGAGAAGGAAAAGGAGCAGAAAGCCAGAAGGAATGGAGGAAAGGAAGAAAACAGCCAATAATGAAAATAGATCTGGTTGGTCAATCAATAGAAACAGTCATGTGACCAACATCTTTTGGCAACATGTGAGTTTGGGTGATCAAATAACAAATTGGGAAAAGGGATGATCAATAAATAAATTACTATTCTTACCTTTTGATAAGTTATCATCACCTTTTAGCGTCTGTTGCCAGTCCTCTCTATCGTGGGCATTACGGAGTCAGTAATTTCTGAACTTATCTAATTTGCTACACCATCTAATTTTTTGTCAACCACATAATATCATGATGTCCAGCAGTTGTCCGACAGTCTCGCTACATGACCAGCCCATTGCCATTTGAGTTTCCAAGCGGCCTCTATGATATCTCTGACTCCTGTTTTTCTTCCAATATACTGATCTATTTGGTGATATCCCCATGTGATATTGACCATGGTTCTCTCCTTTGCTCGTTGCATGGATCTCAGTTTGAGGGCCAATCTTTTGGTCAAATTCCAAGTTTCATTTCCTTAGGTGACTATTGTGAGTATGCATTGGTTAAATACTTTTTATTTTTAGGACAACGGGATTTCCTTGCCTTTGAAGGTTGAGCTGGCTCTATCGAAAGCTTGTAGTCCTAGAGTTATTCTTTGCTTGATTTTCTCTTCGTATGAGAAGTTCACGGAGATTCATTGTCGTACACAAATGTAGTGGTCTACTTCCTTCAGCTCTGCATTTTCAATTTTGATTGTTGTGTCTCTATTTTCAATAGTGATTACTGAAAGTCCGAATTAAAAAAAAAAAACAACAAAAAAACAAGCGTGAGTGCTTTGGGACACTAATTAAGGTGTCAATTTAGCATAAACTCATACCGCAAATTCAACCCCTACAATAAAAACTTATCATAAGGGAATTTTTCAGAAAAAAAACAAAATACGTTCTCTTCTCGACATGATCAAGAGTAAATGCTTAAATTTTCAACCCTTTAGTTTCTTCTTATGTAGCCTGTAATTATGATACATACATATAAAACCCATTTATGCAAATTACTGTGCTTAATTTATTTCATCGAACGTATTGTCTGTTTTGTCTAATTCCCGCTGTGACCTAGAAATTATAATGGATTGATCCACACGAAATACATTTTCATGGCTAAAAAGAAACTACTGAAGGTTGTAATAAAATGTGATAGGCTGTTATGACATAACGGTGAATAATACGTCGAAGACTAGGTTGGCGTTTGAAACTAAAGGAAAAGGGGGAAAGAGAGTGTGTAAGTCGATAAATGAAATGATGAATGTTGGAACTCTGTAAAAACTGGTATTCGAATACTTTGATTATTAAAAATAAATTACCCAATGAGATAGCTTTATGCTCTATAGTGCCGATGCACACATAAATAAGTCTGATTTTTACAGGGATACACTAGTGCACACAAAGCCTGCAAGCCAAACCAACTTGAAAACTGGAAAAAAAAATATTTTGGCAGTGTTGGGTTATAGATATGGTTAACAGTTTTCAATAAAAGAAAATGAAGAAAAGAAAAAAAAGAAAGAAAGAATTAAACATACCCGGCTATCTTTGCAAAGATACATCACGTAGTTATTTTGATATGGGTCATTTTATATTCGAACTTTTAAATGGCTAAACGCCGTTAGTTTTTGAAAATGGGTAATGAGTATATTTAATTGCCAGGTGATAGTGTAGATTTATTTTCCCCTGTATTAATGATAATTTTGAATTTTAAAAGTGACTAATAGATAATCTCAGTAGTAGTGACCAAGAGACTATCCCAGGGGTCACATTTAGAATGCAACTGTGTGATTTTTCACTTTTCTTCGAATTCAATTTTCTGCAATATGGTCATTCATATTTTGAAATAAGTCATCCTGCTACCCATCATCCCACCGTATTCAGTTGATGATATACTTTACAATAAAATAGAACGAAAAAAAAAAACCAAATTAATGGCTTTCTTTTTTTATTCTTGTGTTTTTAGCGAAATATTGCAGAAAAACGGTAATTTCAGATCGAGCATAAAGTTATTTCAAGAACGCTAAAAATCTGTCCACTTTTAGCCATTCAGAGTTGCCGAGGAGAAGTTGGTCCATATCAAAATGCCTACATAATATATCTTTACAAAGATAGCCAACATAACCAATTGTAAAAAATGCACATCAGAAGAAAACTTGGAGCCTAAGTGCATGGTTCTCAAACTGTGCGTTGCGCCACATTGGTGTGTAACATCTTCCAAGTGTGCCGTGTGATTCTTTTCCAAATACGCATACTCTTATTTTGAGCCTTGAATGTATCTAGTACGATTATTATGTGTGTATGCTTCTGCCACAGATTTGCTAATCTTGTCGTTATGCATTGAAAGTGAATATTTTGGCAGATGGTCACGTGCGTGGGAAAACCCAGTGAGGGTCGAACTCACTCCAACAGCAATGATTCATGAGACGAATTCCACTGCTGAACGGAGAGGTACTCATAGTGATTTTAATAATAACGCAATCATCTGATAAAACATACAGGAGACAAAAATAAAGCAAAACAGTACAAAGAATGATTTCTACTGGTGATTAGTCTGTGGACGGTGTGTGTCACAAGGTCAGGCACCCGGGCAAGGGTGGCTGTAGTAGGTGAGTTTTGATTGCTGTCTATTATTAGACCTGTCTACTGACGAATGGAAAAGCGCAAGAAAGAGGGAAAAGGAGGAAAAAAAACTATGATTAAAACAGTTATTGGGTCTTACTGACTTTCTTTTGACTAGAGCGAATTGAAACTCGGATTTTAGACCTGAATCTTCCGTCCAGGTCAACTCTTTTACGCAGAGGTCCGTCTACGACTTGTAATTAACGTAAACATCGGTATTAAAGAAACCAGTAGTCTTACATAATGGGCCACTACTTCCGAGTGATTACGGCAAGATTAACGCTATCGTATCGATTTACCTACAACCGAAAATAAACCATTAATTAAACCGTATAACTATAAAGGAACAGTTCAGAGAGCTATTACCGTCAAGGAACAGAGCTCTGGAATGGATGTCGCAAGGTTTATACCCGAGTTCCAGATAGATGAAAGCTGTTCAGTCATGAGGCACAATCAAATTAAACTGTAATAAAAGTTGGTTATAAATAGACAAAAATAAAAATATTTTATTCTCGGCATAAACTACACGTTTTTCTTTCTGTCATTTTACGATATCTTTTCACTGTAAAGATTAGTATTTCACTATAATTTTAGTACATTGAACATTGAGGGATTATGAGTTTCGCAAAATATACAATGTTGTCTAAATTTCTTTGATGAAGTGTTGTTATTATTCCATGAATTAGTTACTCTAGTATCGTAATTTTCTTTATTTGAATCACTACTTTTCTCTGTTCCTGTGTTTCAATTACTGTCTGGAGTTCTAAAAATATATGTTTTTCTTTAACATAAATAGCTATTCAAGTAAGTCCTGACCTAAGTGAAATGGAACATCTTAACAGCATTTCCTCGCTAAATTGTTGGCTTGTGACAGTGTATCAATCTTTCATTTGCGATTCTCACGCGGTGCATGTCGGAGGGAAGGACAAGCGTACCATACCCAGCCTTTCTTTAATTTTTTTCAAAATAATGTACCAATGAAAGTTTAACGGTGTGTACTCACCTGGAAATCAAACACATACTTTGATCTCCATCATATCCACCTGTGGACAAGAATTGCCCCCCTCACCGCGTACATCTGATGACCTTTTGGAGGATGGAGGTTCTTTAAATCTTCCTTCAATCGAAATAATTAAAACAAGAATAAGAGCACAACTAATTCATGGAATTTCAACAACTCATCTCAGTACTTCAGACAACATTTTAAAGGCAGGAAAGAATATCGACTGAATCGTTATAATCTCAAACCACAGAGATGAAGATACTCATTCGAATAAAATGAAATTTAATATCAAAGATTAGCCTGCCTATGGCGATGGCACTTCAGTAATCTTCAAAGTACTCCCTTTGGGATCTCGTACGCATACCTCAGCGTCTCCTCCACTCCTCAGATGCATTGTCGCATTCTCGTTAATCATGACCACGCTCTGAAATAGTTTTCCCCCAAAAAGCAAGATATCGCTGGGGGCCAAATCTTGACGGACATGGGTTATGTGATCTACTAGGTGATGAATGGAATTTGAATTTGATCAGGTGACAGTCACTAAGTACACAAACTCATTCAATAGTGTCTCACTGCCGACTGAGTAAACTCACTGGACAGTATCAGGTAACATATGCGCAGTGAATACCCCACTGATTGAACATGTTAGATCCTTTATTACTTCTCTTGGAGGCAATGGGTTACTCAGCGTTGTTTATCTCTTATCCAAGTTACATGCGGTTGGTTGTATAGTTTTTACATGGTACCAGGAGCAGGAAATAATTATCTACCTGACCACTGGGAGACCGGGATAGATTCATACCTTTTCTGTTAACCTGATGTGTGCATGTATTTCTTTTACCGTTTATACTTTCACCAAGAGTGTCGCAGGGTTAGGTGAACACGGGTGATTGTTAGCAAGACTTACTTCCATTTAATCAAAGCTCCGTTCCGCATTCGGCGAGAACCAGTGTATCCAGCTTGATTTGGCTGTGACCCATTAGCCCCGGGGAAAGGTCATTTGATTCTAGTCCATGTGCTGAGTGATTTGCAGAGAAGGATTAGGAACCATTTTAAAAGTCGTTGGTATGACTCAGTGGTAGACTGAACAACAGTGTACTGCATTCGGGCAAACACTCAACCATTTGGTCACGAGGATCAGTGTTAAGCTTCTATTAAAGACCTCATACCCTTCATATGTAAACCCTTTAGTGTAACCATCAAACTAAACGGGCATGCGCGGGTTGAACCGAATTCATTGGTAGGTATAGTCTAAAAGCAGTTTGTTTATCAACCAGAGGGAAAAGATGGATTGGTTGTCTTCGTTTTTAATGATTAAAATATGCGCTGTTTACGTAACCTTTTGTTTTTTATGATTTCATGATTGCATCGAGGCCAGTTGAACGGTAAAATAATGTTTTATTTGATGATCAGATCGATAACAAGAAGAAACGCACACAGATTGGCACAATTATACGCTTGATACACTCAACCCTTAATTATATACATTGAAACGATACAAATATACACATGTAGACCCACACGTAAAGGCATATATAGCAACAGACTGAGAGACAAGCACATATTCACTTTTGTTCTATGATCGTCGTGTAATTTTTTGCCCCTTTTTTATTATTGGATCATGTCAAGGGTAACTATAGACGTAAGAGTCCTTAGCTAGTGGTTCCTGGTTAACTAAGGTAGTTATGTGAGAGTGATTTTCCCAAGTGTTCATTTACCAAACATTTTGATTTGACCATGTCAAGTTTGACTATGGAGGTAATAGCTTTTTGTTGCTACTGCCTGTTTAGATAAGGTAAATTTTTAGAAAGTGATTTACCCAATTGCCTACACAATCTCTCTTTTGATTAGATCTGGTCAAGGTGGACTATGGGAGTAACAGCGTTGTATTGTTAGTGCTCAGGCAGGTAAAATAGTTATGGGAGAGTGGTTTACCTAGGTGCTCAACCATTCACCCTCTTGATTGGACTGCTGTCAAGATTGGGTGTTGGAGTATTTGATTTTTGTTGCCACTGCCTGATTAAATAAGATAGAAATGGGTGAGTTTTTCCCCAAGTGCCTACTCAATAACTCTCTTGATTGGATTCTGCCAAGTTTGACAAAGAGCGTAACACTTTCTTTTTTGCTACAGGTTGGTTAGGCCAGGTAATTATTGGGAGTGGTTTATCCAGGTACTCACACATTCTCTCTATTGATTGGACCTTGACAGGATTTCTACGGATGTAATAGCTTTCTTTGCTGATGATTTTTAGGAAGTTGAGGTAATTGAACGATCGTAGTCACCAAACGTGGAGGAGGTCGATATCCCTTTTCATTAGTGCATGCGTTCGTTCATGTCTGTAAGTTTATGTCTTCTGTTTTTGGCCTTACTGTTTTGTCTACAGACTTCAAAATTGTTCATGAGTCGTTGGCCACTGTCCTCAATAATTCTTCTCCATTGACAACAGTCTAGGGCCTCCCACTATGTTTATTATTCGTATTCATATTTCCAGACCTGAAACTATTTGAATATGCGCCGAACAGTTTGCACTGGAGTAGTACTTAATGTTCGTAGAAAGTGTTGAAAACGGACCAAACATTGCGATTAAAAGCAAGTGGGACGAGAGAAACGCGTTATAACTTTGAAATTAGTAATGGCAATGCTCTAAGAAACTTAAGCCACTTGAGACTAATTTTTTATCAATATTTAACAATTATACTTCGGCATAAAGTTTGAATTTATACAAAAATACATAATACTATATTAGAAACCATGAAGCAAAACTGAAGTAGTAAATGGGTTTTCCATCCTCTGTACCTGGTAGTTAGGTTTGAGAAAACCTAACGGTGCCCATCCAGGTTTCCTCAATCGTACTCTTTATGTTAAGTGCTCAGCAGATAGGCATTGAGTACCATTTGAAAAGTGTTTAGATTGAATCTGTGACTTACGAATTATTATCATAAAGCCACAGTAATCAGATAGAATGCCGTTATTGATTGATGATTTAACACATAGAACACATATTTCAATGCTACTACTAAACCAGAAAGCAGGTAGAGAGCGCAAACCTCTGCCTATTCCAAACACCAACTACAAACTGAATGAAAATCGAAAAGAAATAAAAAACAAGGGAGATAACTTTGAATGTTATCATAAATAGAGCTACTTCCTTAAAAGTTTTCTCTTATTTTCAGCTGTATTCATGAGAATAAAATATTTCTTGATGAAAATGGATGCCTGGATCTGCCCCAAACTTTAATCATTTCTTCCATAGAACGTAGCCCAAGCCTGCAGAAAAATTTCATTTGAGGTCAATGAAAACTTTTGAAAATATTGCTTAGGCAGATGATCAGACCGATGGAGAAACAGATTGAAAGACACAAGTGGATTCATATCCCCATTCCAACTTTGTTTAGAGAAGTAAACTAGAAAATAAAAAGGAAACTATTCATACTCCAAAGATGATATGTATGGAAAATATATTTGTACTCAAGAAAAGAAACAATTTAAGAATAGAGGCCATAAAACCGAAAATACTGTTTGTCCCCGTCGAGATCAGATTATGAGACGCAAGCTCTCTAGACATGAAAGAGGAATTGTCTGTGTTGTACTTTGAATAGAAGATCGATACAGACACCTTTGGATCGTCAAAGGAGTCGTTTGATGTTGAGTTCAAGTTAGACGATGGAGAAAGTGTGGAACGTTAATGCAATTATGGCTTGCACTAGTGTGGAACCAGATACGCTTGATAAGGATACCATCACTGGCACAAAAATGAATAAAAATAACAATGATGTGCTAGTAAACATACACACATACACATACAGACAGACAGACTGACACACACACACACACACACACACACGTATATACATAAATGAGTGAGAGATGTGTTTTTACGGGTTTGTAAGTCACGTCATAAAAAGTGCCTAAACATTGGTGCAGCCCAATCAAGTTTGATGTGTCTACTCGACAGACCTGGGCAATAGTTATAAAGTAAGAAGTTTTGAAATAGATATTTCATAAAGTGGTTTACAGGGGGTTCTATTTCCAAAGTTCCCATAATGACAAATATAATCTACTTTCCACCCATGTACATATCTTCTTATCTTATATGCTTATACATAATTCTGTGAGGGATCTGAAGAGAAGGAAATCCCCCTTAAAGGGGTCTAAGGCGGAGGAAAATTCTTCCTGAATTAGAATTGAATTGAAAAGTTTGAGAAAAAAACATTCTCAAACATTTTAGAGCTGGGTGCCCAATATATTATGTCACTACAATGCAAAATTAACCCCCCATTTCCGTTCAATATATATATATATATATATATATATATATATATATATATATATATATATATATATATATATATATATATATATATATATATACACACACACAAAAAGCTCCAAGCAGAAAAAATGATTTGCATCTGCTTATTGTGATGAAAGAAGAGCGTTAAGAACTTTTGCACAAGCTTAATATATATTAATAACCTAATGACGCCCCATCTTTGAACATGGGTTTATGAATATAAACAATTGAAGAAAAAAGGGCTGTACCAAGAATCGAACCTGCAATCGTTAAGGTAGCTGCTTTAACGTAATGTTACTTTTACCATAGAGTATATATCTATCTATATATAGAGAGAGAGAGTGAGAGAGAGAGCAACATTGAAGCAGCTACCCTGTTGGTCGTAGGTTCGATTCCTAAAACAGCCCCATTTTCTTCAATTGTCTTTTCTATTTATGTTGTCTTGGCTAAATGATAAGTATACCGTATAATAATAGAAGCTCATTTCAAAAAGTGTTTAAATATAAAATGACGCAATTTATTTCTCAATAACATATATGGGCGATTCCATTACTAAATAAGTCAATCGTCAAGTTACCTATCAGTGAAGAACACCTAACACATTTGGAGATCATCTAAGTTATATTTTAGCGACTATAGTCCACAAATCTTTAGCGTTTTGAGGGGCTTCCGGTATTGCCCGGGAAAGAAGTAAGTGCACACTCAACAGACATGAAACAATATATATTTTCTTACAACTCAACGAGGTGGGTGGTGGTGGTGAACCCAAACTGGTTTGAGTGTATTAAATGTACTAGGTGGCAGTTTTTGTGATCGAATCTTGGTGTGGATCTCACATACACTTGAGAAGGTTTGTGCACAATCCTAGGCAGAAATGATCGGGCCTACAAACACCCTCGGACAGATCGATATATTCTGCACACATTTTTGTATGGTCGCAATCGAAATGTTTGAAAACCGAAGTTTAGGTTTGACACACATTGCTCAAACACCCACTTGCTTCTGCGTCAACCATTGTGGCATGTCAGTGGGAGACATTCCTACAGCTGACGATGGAAAATGACTTGGAGAGGAGTAGATTCATGACTTTCCCAAGTGCGAAGAGAACATAAGCAGCCCAAGCCGAATTTTGAATTTTGTTGGCCGATTCCATTTCACGCATTGATGACCGTTAGGTCAGGCGCCGTTCAAGATATGGATTAATGGACATGTTTTCCTTGCTCTTTTTTTATTATATTTTTACAGTCACTGCATTCCTCAAGCCAGTATTGAGATTAATGCTTTCCCCTTTATCTATCCTTTTCCATATCTATCTCTCTCCTTTTCAGTCTCCTTTTCCTTCTCCCTCTCTCCCTCTCCCTCTCTATCTCTCTCTCTTTTTGTCATTTCGCCCTCTTTTTTACCTCTTTCTATTCCTCCTTCCCTATGTACCCCCCTCTCTCTCTCTCTGTCTATTTCTTAACCGTTCTCTCAATTTTCTTTCTCCACTTTCACTCCATCTTTCTACCCCTGCCCTAATCTCTCTTTCCAACTTTGTAGCCGTGTTGAAATTCAATACAAATCTTACTCATAAACAAAGCGGAAAACGATATTTAGGTGAGACGCCACTGCTACCCGTTCAATATATTTTTCGACCAATACCCCGTAAGGATAAGTTTGAAGTTTCAATACATTTTTATTTTCGAATGGCAAAATAATAAATTCCACTGATACCGAACAATTTAATCAAAAGCAAAAAATAAAGGTATAAAATCAAACCAATAAATGCCCAATTTTTTCTACAAATTTGATGGAATAAATCTTAGAAGTATAAAAGTTTCCGACTGTTGTTTATTAGAACTGCCAACTTCGGAATACCTGATTTTTCACGAATTTAAACTCACCATTCCCGGGTAGAATATCCCAACAAGTACAGTATTCCATATTCTACGTACAGTATTCCATTGGAATAGAAGAAGTATAAATAAGGGATGAGAAAGTTATATTATTGAGGAATGCAACGATGTCAAGAACATTCAGCGAATGATAATCCCCTTTTATTCCCCCAGGGACAATACTGAGGATCTATGATTACACAAAGCCTGTATCATCTTTGGGCTCTAAAACTCCTAAAATAAGACGGAAAATTGAATCAATTATAAGAGAAGAAACTGTTCATTAATTTTATATAGAATAGCATAGTATCTAGTATATATGTATGTGTGCGTGAGGATGTCCGTGTCTGTGTCTGTGTGTCTATGTGAGTGTGTAGTTAGACAGTAATTTTTCTTTTAAGCCTGCTTCGTCAAAAATTAAATTCTATGAATTATACTTATCTTTGGACTATTATTCAAAATACTTCTTGAAAATCGTTGAATACAATCAAAACAGAAAGACAGGAAAAACTGAATAAAAGTTAACTGGATAAAATTTGTCCGTCGTTTTTAATGAAATATATATAGTCATGGGAACTTTTCATTTAGCAATGATGAAAAACAAAGAAAACATTTTTGTCAATTTTTATGTATATTCCCAAAGTATCCACGACTACGCATCATGCAAGCCACTTTTTATCTGATCTCTGTTGTTTCAACGAGTTCTCTTCGTTTTTATTATAAAAATTTTGGTTTTTGTTGCATGCAGTTTAGTTCTATTTGTAGTTGGAATCCTATTCTTCAATAAGGAGTTCGTCAGTAATTTTACTATTGACCCATTTTGGGAGCATCAAACTTGATAGACGGATAGACATTCCTTTTCATATAAGTGGATTAAAAAGAATAAATATTAGGATACGATAGCAAGGTTTTATACATCAGGAAGTTGGTGACGTAGCTCATCTAATAGAGCCAAATTTTCACTTTGATTTAATTATTCTTCAAAACTGCTGTACATAGTTTTCCTTTCATCTTTTTTTATTGTTGTATCTTATCGCAACTCCTACTTTGGATACATATTTATTCTACCACTGTTAAGTTAGTAACATAGACAGGAAGTAAATAATGCACTTTCGGCAAGATTTGAACACGTATCTCTCATGTTAAGTGGATTGTTTGATAAACAGTGTCTTTGCCGATTAGACTACGATAGAATACATGTAAAAATGATTGCGAAATAAGAAAAAAAGCAACAAGGATAAGATGAAAGTAAAACTAAGAGAAAATCATTATAATTGGAAAAGTTCTAGTTAGTCACTCAATAGAAACCGTCATGTGATCTACGTCATTTGCTGTATTGAGGAAGAGCAATAAAAATAATTGGAAGAGGGGGTGATCAATGGATAAGTTACTTTTCTCACCTTTTGTTGGGCAGTGATCACTAAAAACTCCAAATTATTAAAAAACAACAACCGTGGACACTGCTGGGATCAAATAAGGGGGGCCAATTTAGCATAAACATATTGTTAATTGAACCCCCGATAAACCAATTTAGGGGAGGATTTAAATTTTTTTCGACATAATGAGAAGTGAAAAATCAAATTTTCAGCCCTTAGCTCCACTGGTGCAGTCTGTAGGCGCGATACATATATACATATACAAACAATCAAACCAACTTTAAAAAAGAAGAAGTATATGTTGACAGTTTTAGTTATTAGTTTCTAATCCTTAATTTACGAAATTTGAGCAACTTAAGATTATCACAACGTATCTTACTACTACAAGGTCTAAAAAACAATATGGCGGGGTGTAAATTATTACTTATAAACAAGCAACGGACAAAAATAAAATGAAATTCAAACTAGCCCAGAATTTATTATTGTTTACACAGTTTCCATTCCATCTCATCATTACATGTATAATCAAACAATTCATTCTGGCTGTCAGAGAAAAATGAAACGAGTAAAATTTCATTTTAGCGCTGATTGCATTTCAATCAAATGAATTTTGTTGATAATAATAATAATAATAATAATAATAATAATAATAATAATAATAATGATGATGATGATGATGATGATGATGATGATGATAATAATAATAAAAGAAGATTTAAAAAAAGAAAAACATAAAACACAAAAATATAATAATGAAAAAATAAGATGATAAGTGCAATAACCTTGTATCAACCTGGACACTTCATCAAGTTAGTGACTTTCAGTGGTTTCCTTTTTCTATTTGGAACTTATCAAAGCCCAAACTTGATATGAATTATCGTTCACCTTATCATAATCAATCCAATTGTATTATTCTAATCAGTTTTAAATATTTGGACGACGAAATTCGTTCTCCGACACCTTTTGAGATAAATACAATTGCAGAAAAGACATAATGACCTAAATTTACGACAGCACAAATAGCAATTATATTCAGTGAGAACTGATGATGAAATGCACAAAGCAAACCGATTGTACACCATTGTCACGAAGAAGGATCAAAACATTTATAGCTTTTAGTTTGAATAATTCTTTTTTGTATTGTTCCTAACAAATCAAATGTATAAATTAGGAAAATTTTATTAACCTATTGTGCAGAAAAATGTTCCTTTTAAATACTCACCATTTTCGACTTCACAAACTCTTTAAATCGTATTCTGCATAATATTTCGAGGGATATCTGCCCCTCCGCATACCGATACGCTTTCCAGCGTTTTGGATTGAACATGGTCTCGGCGTTTAACGGAGCCCAATTCTCGTGAAGACGTAAACGACGAATCATGAACTGAAATGCCAGTTTTCGCGCGATCATACAAAGAGAACATGCTCTTTGTTTGCCTCAAAGGTATTCAAAGTAAAATCGTATTATTCTAGTCCGTTGCTCAGTTGTGTACTTTTCTATGATTAATTCCAAGCGGTTTGTTTATAAATAAGCGAAGAAGGAAACAACTCAAGTTAGGCCGTCGATCTACCGTAGTGAGCTAACGACATGGTTCAGAATAAAGAACAAGCTCTCGATGAGATTCAAACTCACGTCCCTTATGCATTGGGGAATCTATTTAACGCTCAGCTGCTCTTAACGAACTGAGCAAAGAGAACTCAACAACTCAGCAGAGGAGCAAAGCTAAACCTTAAGCATTCATTCCAATCCATCCCGTACAGGGCCACGTTCATTTTAGTTTCTGTTCTGGTGGTATCAGTAAAGTATTCTTTCAAATCTTTATTTTCATCTCTTTAAATGAAGCATTAAAACGGCAATACGCAGAATTAAGATAAAAGAAAAAAGTAGTCGAAATTATCAATATGGTTCAAAGTACTTGAAAATCAAAAAATAAGAGGAAGAAAAAGACGTACTTTTTGAAGCAACATGAGATTCTAAGATTCTGAAATAGCATGGGAGCATCGCTGCGTGCAAGTCCCTCATCATCATCATCATCATCATCCCTCTCTTAACATCCATTGGTGGACATGGACTTTCCCAAGGATTTGTCATACTTCTCTATCGCGGGCATCACGGAGCCAGTACTTTCTGAATTTGTCCAGCACGTCTCTCCATCAAATACTCTGCCGGCCTCGGTTGCGTATGTGATCTCTGGCGATTGATGTCGTGAGTCGTGATGTCTATCAGTTGTTTGTCATCCTTGCAACATAGCCAGCCCATTACCATCTATGATTTCCCTGACTCCTTTCTTCTCCCAGATGTACTGTGTTGTCTCGTGGTCTCTCCATGTGAGGTTGAGCATAATTCTTTCATGTGCAAGTTTTCTGAGTAGGCTGATGATTTTGGTTGGTCCCGGGGCCTTTCCTTTCTTTGTCTGTAAAATGGCTTGTTTCACCTCCTCCGAGGTTGCTTCTGGGAGATCCTCAACTTGATTGCTTGCGTCCTGCGTATACATTGGTATCAACGACGTCAGATCATTGTCAACTGACATACACGTAACTGATCTAGATAGTGAAATCAAAAACGTCAAATGGGACATTGTAGGCATTAGCGTGATGAGAAAAGCCGGAGAAGAACTAATCGAACTGAAGAGGCGGCATCTTCTCTAAAGGTTCTAGAAAGAAAAAGCAAAAAAAAGCAGAGTAGGCTCATCAATAAGGACCTCAAAGACAATGTAACTGGCTTCAAAGCTATCTCTGACCGAATCGCTAGCGTCACCGTATAACTTTAAAAGAAGTGCTACCTGATCATCATCCGAGTCTACGCTCCCACTTCGCAATCAATCGAAGAAAAAATAGACAACTTCTATGATGACTTGAACTCCCTTCTCTAAGACACCAGAAAATATTTCAATGCCATCATGGGAGACTTCAACGCACAGGTAGGACAAGGAAATGCAGATTGCATGGGAAAATTCGGATACAAAGTACGGAACGGGAGAGAACTTCGCAACGGCCAATGGGTTCAAAGTCATGAACACCTACTTCTAGAAGGAACCCAATAGGAAATGGTCTTGGAAGAGCCCCAACCACGAATTGGACAAAAGTGATACCGTCCAGGACGTCCAAATCCTAAATAAAGTCAACGTAGGAAGCAACCACAGAATGGTAAGTTATAAAATGCAAGTAAAGACCAACAAAGAACACAAAAAAATGTTCCACACCAAGCCACAACCACTAAACATACCAAAAGAGTACAACTGATCCTTCAAGCTTGAACTGGAAATAAATTTAGAATTCTTACTGAACAAGACGCTGCTAATATCAACGAATTAAGCAACAAATTGACACTATCTATAATAGAAGATGCCACTATTTTTAAATCAGAGAGCATAAAAATCATTAGTAAAATCCCAGATGAAACCAGAATTCTCGTGGAAAAATGCAGAAACCTCAATCCAACGACAACAACAAGAGAGAAAAATGAAGAGACCCAACTAAATGAAATAATCAGGAAGAAATAAGAAGATATATGACGGCAGTCATCGAATCGACTCTCGTAAAAGGTCAGGGCTTCAACGCTGTAAACAAAGACTTCAAGTCAAGACAGAAGCAAATAACTAGCATACTAGCGGAAATTAGAGACCCAAAAACAGATAGAGACAGGATTGGCGAACGTGCCAAAGAATTTAAAGCCAGACAAACCTTGAAAATCGATCATACCGTCTGTCTTCAGAATTGAAAATTTGAACTAACTGCGTTAAGATTAGTCATAAGAGTTTACGATGACATTTTAGTTAAATGTTTCATTAATATAATAAAATATTCGGGCAATTATGTGTAGCGCACTGCCTTGATATTGCAACAATAATTGAATGACTTTCTCTCTGTTTTTGTGTCCGTTTGTGTAGGTACTTCAATTACTCGACAACTGGCAATTGGGCGACGTTGACATTCATCAAATACATAAGTTATCACACAAGACAATATAATGCTGAGTTTGAAGTCAACTTAGAACAGCGGTTCTCGAGAAATCTGATGAAAATAGATAAAAAAAGATTACAGATTATCGATCTTTTATCTAGGATTATCGATCTTGATTTAGAATAAGTTATCTAAACTGGCCATAGATCTAGATTTAGACTTGTCCGCTTCGTCACTTAATGAAGCAGTCATGCGATCAATGACTTTTGACAGAGGTTTGCATCGAGGACGATCAATCAAAAATTGGGGGAATAAGTGATCAATGAATAAGTTAATTCTCAGGCATCTTTTGGGCAGTGATCACTAAAAATTGCCTTTATTGAAAAAGAAAAGAGAAGGATACGAATTTAGCATAAATTCTCATTGCAAGTTGACCTCCACACACTTAGAATATACTCAGAAGTTAACAAATAAAAGGAATGAGTGTTTACATTTTCAACCCTCTAGCTTCATTGGTGCGGCCTGTACGCGTGATACAAACATAGCCAGCCAGACAGACTTAGAAACTGAGACAGAAAATGTTAGAAATGTTGACAGCTTTACTTGATGGTTTCTTGTATAGAATATCTGAATGTGCAACACTGAAGTGAAGTAACCGAAATGCTTCGAAGCTGTATTTTCGTACGATGCATGAAGAACTTTTTGATATGACAATTATGTCTGGCAACTTCACACCAGCATGAAAACCAGCTTTTCCCAAATATGCACCTTTGAATGGGCACAGCCATAGTGTAGCTAGTTGAGAATGAATTTCCCGTTGTAATCTCACTCTCTTGAAATACACGAGATGCTATACAAATATCTAAGGAACTTGATCAATCTCTCAATCTGCCCAGGTACCCAGTTTTCTTCGTATCTCGCTTGACGGTTAACACAATCCTTGCAATCACTCCCCCATTTTCTAACATTGTTGGCTTTCTTTGTGGAAACCATTCTGCACCGTAAGTAGCACCCTGTGGATAAGTATATGTAAGAAAGAGAGCGTAAAAGTATATGTGAGGAAGGTGGCGTATAAGTATATGTGAGAAAAAGAGCATGTAAATTGCACACACATACACACGTGTGCACGCACACACACAAACACACACACACACACACACATATATATATATATATATATATATTCTTGAAAACTTGAACATAAAATTTTTTTTCAAAACTTTATGTCATTTTAGTCAAGCATCACTAAAGATCTGATAATGCAATTGACGTAGGCTTTTTGAAGGGTTTTATGTTCTACACATAATTAGATGTCAGGGCACTACTTGCTAAATTTTGTTTTTAGTGATCATCATTTGTTCATCTGTTTCTGGAATTTGAAAGCAAAACAGTTATATCAACATGGCTACCCTGAAGTGTTGATCGAACACCACAACCCTTTAACCTATGATTTTGATATTTAGCTTTATTTCATTATTTTTTGGGATATGCCAATATATATATATATATATATATATATATATATATATATATATGTGTGTGTGTGTGTGTGTGTGTGTGTGTGTGTGTGTGTATAATAACATATTGTTTGAATTGGGATGAATTTCATCATCTTATTTTATTAACAGTTTTTAGCTACTAAACTCTCTCAGCCTCATCAGCTGTATTCGAAAATGCAACAGGCAGTCAAAAAAGATCATGCGAACGAAAATACAATGATTTTAACTCCTCATTAAACAATTCTGACAAGGAAAAATGACTATCTTTTTTATTGATTTAATAGATAAAGATATCTCATTAAACCTTTATATATTGGCTAGAAGTCTAGATATTGCTGTGCATTAAAAAGTCTGACTGCCCTATGATTTGAAACTGCGTCATCTACCTTTAAAAGTAGGTCGTTGCCAAACACTGAGTGCAGTTATAATAAAAATAAAATATTCCGGATATGCATTTTAGGGCAGAAGGCCTCCGTACATCTGAGAAGACAAACAATTAATTATTCAAAACATCCAAAGGATCAAATACAGAATTAAGTGAGATGCACAGACAGACGAATTGATCGGGAAATATTTTTGAAATAGCATAAACTGATTCTGTAAAAGTGGTTGATATCTTTGCCAAAATGTCCTTGTGCCATACATACATACCATGGTCCAATCTTTCTTTTTCCAACCGTGGCAAAAGCCAGCTGATCTATGAATGACAAAAGATTTTTTCAATCAGACTAATACTAAATCGTGTCATAGCGTTCATAAGAAAGGAAGTATAGAGTGACGAAGAAAAAGTAACATTTCTCTTTTTTTACGTTACTCTACGTCACATGATTAATTCTTTAGATAAATTTTGGGGTTTCAGAACTGAAAGAAAAAAGAAAGAAAGAAATAGGGAAACTATGCCGTGTTTAAAGCTGATGTATACAGTTCATATATATATATATATGTATATGTATTTATAACTTTTCAATTTCCCAATGACTTATATTGCAAAAATTGTATATACAACGTCGCAGGTTTTGAACAAAGCCTATTTTCATCTTATTGAAATTTTGAAAAGCAACTGCCGTCGTTGTTTCGATTCAAATTATCTCCCCTTGGACGATTCACATTACATATCTTGTATTGTTTGAATGGATAGAGGTAAAACCTATTTTTCGAAAGTTCATTTTACATTTTTGAATTTGCGTACGTTTTGCAGCACGTCATTGTAGAAGCACTGCACACCTTCTTCCTCTCTCCTGCACCCCGATCTCCTATACCTCCCACAATCCCTTCTGATGACTTAGCCTAACATATCAGCATCAACGTTTTGGGGATCTGGAAGAGTTGAAAAAACTGTTCCAATATAAATTAATGATAAATGCCTCTTCATTTTACGCAATCTCTGCTCACAAAAGAATTTCCTAGAGACACTCCTACCATTTTTTAATTGAAAGTTCATTCATTTTCTAAACCAAACATGGGGGCATTTGTTGTTTCTACTGGAACACAACTTCTACTTTCTAGGTGTACTCATTCGTGATCGGCAACATATCCATATTTTGGGCATCAGAGTTTCAACACTGTATAATCTGGTCTTAAATAATACCTTATGATATGTTTTGATATGTTGAAACAGAAAGAATAAAATCCCGCTACGTTTGAATTAGAAGATAATCAACTTGGGGGGGGGGTGAATCTGGTAAGGGTGCACTGATTTATGGGCAATACTGAGTATTTTTCACGACTGAACTTGTTCGCTTCTCACATATATGTTTCATAACACGTCCACGACGATCAAACAATTGTCTCTCTCCTCAATATTAGCTGTTTAATTTTCAGTTAATGTAGAAAGCGGGAATACTCTGTATATTGCCACCAGCATCATTGAAATTCAAAATTGTATAGATCTCTCATCTAATCTGCTACCTGGAAGTCGAGCGTTCCTATGTAACGTGTCGTAAACCGAGATGACATAAAGTGATAAAGCAATAACCTTCACTTTATATGTGGAAATGTTTTCCAACGTCTGCAGACCCGTCCACAATTCATTTTTTTCTCATACTTTGATACATTGTAATAATGGATACATAATGATAAATTGATATAAAGATGTTCAAAGACAAAGTCCCAAGCTTGGAATGGTTGAAGTCTTCTGTAAAAATACAGAAGTGGCGAAAACTGATAATAGAATTTATTTCGTAATAAAGCGTTATAGAGGCAACGCACACCTATCTCTTCTACATTTTAGTTTTCTGTAACTCCCAGCATCAGATGACCATTATACCATCATCATCATTTTTAGAATGATTGCCAATAATCGCTAGAGAACCCAACTCATCTTACTATTCATCCATGGCTGAAGAGAGAAGAGATTGATTTGTGTTTTTCCCAAAGGCATCAGTGAACACATCATTATCAGCAGCATCCTTTCAAAGACTGTCGTTGGACATGAACCATCTTCAAGATTCGTCGGACACCCCTATCATGGGCTTCACTGAGCCAATACTTTCTGAACTTGTCCAGTCAGTCATAGTTATTTGCTGGCTACAGTTTTGCATATGATCTCTGATGATCCGTATTATGAGTCCAGTGTTTATCTGAGATTTTTGTAACATGACCAGCCCATTGCCATTTGATTTTTTAATCATTTGTATGATATCTCTGACTTCTGTTTTTCTTTTCTTTTTCTCTGATATACTGTGTTGTCTTGTGATTGCTCCACACGATGGAGAGCACGGTTCTCAATTTGAGGACCAATCTTTTGGTTAGGTTCCACGTTTTAGCTGCATAGGTGACTATCGGGAGGATGCATTGGTTGTATACAATTTTTAGAACTAATGGGATTTTCCCGTCTTTGAAGTTTGAGCTTGCTCTTCCAAAAGCTTGCCAACCGAATAATTCTTCATCTTCTTCTTACACAACAAAAACTGTTTCAGCCGGCGGTTGAATTCGGTTCACTGATTTTGTTCTCCATGACGTCAACCACTCGACCATTGCGCACCTCTCACTTTACTTTTAAGACGTAACAAAAATGGCCGATCGGATTTAATTATTTAGCTCCCGATTGGGTATAAATCTATAAATAAATGACCAATGAATAATCACCATTATGAAATCAAGAGAGGGTAAAGGAAACGTCAGTGCTGTGTAAATTGACCATTCATCATGGTTGAATTTTGCGCAACACTTCCATTTTTTATGTTATTTTCTTTGGGACTTGAGTGGCAGTGAGCACGTCAGAATCGCTCGATTGTATTCGAATTAAAGTCTCGCGAGACTTCAACCGACGAGAATAAAACAAGATTAAGGAACAGAAAAAATGAAAGAAAGAAAAAAGCATAAGATTGAAGAGTGGGAGAAAATAGAAGAAACAAAAAGAAAGCGAGAATGGAAGAAGAATAAAAGGAACAAACAAACAAAAAAAAGGAAGAACAAAAGATAGAAAAAAGAAATGAAGAAGCATGGAAGAAAGTGATATCCCAAACCATGGAAGTCATAAGTAATTCCACTTCTGCCCCATCTGGTGGCTTTGCATCATCATAGGCTATCATATGTTCACCCAAACCGACTCTCACTGCGCTGAGCTTTGCCATGTCTTTCTAGGCAAACATTATCTTATTCTTCCACTTTCTGCCTGGTCTTTTGTTACATTTACTATACTCTAGTCACCAATTAATTAAACTTTTTGCACCATCTTGATCACTTCCGTTCTTGCTATGCCAACTGCCAATCTCAATTTTCATCACTTAATTACTTCTATGATATCTTTTATCTACTCTCGAATCAATATTGATCTTTTTCTGTCTCTTAGAGTTATTTCTAGAATTGTTTTTTTTCACTCAGATATATGTATAGAATTATATTTGCTGGTAAAATGCTATGGTAGTAATTCACACAATGAGAACAGAAAACATTATCTTACATTTGGTCTTGCAAGTTTGACAACCATTTCTCTATGCCGGACGCCCCCTAAGACTAAGCTCAACTTGGTCTAGTATAGGACTACTGAATCCACTACACTATATTGGTATATATACGAGCAATTATATAAATATATATTTGAGTAAAAATATTCCCAGCAGTCCTTTTCTGAAAACTAGAATTGAATACATACAGGAAAACTATATATAGTGCATAGTGCCTTTTTTCGATTTTTGAAGAAACAGAAAACAAATTTTCCCGTTGTTGATGATATTTATTAAAGTAATTTATATATATATATATATATATATATATATATATATATATATATATATATATATATATATATATATATATATATATATATATATATATATATATATATATATTCACCCAAACATTTCTGGTTCAGCTAAATTTTATATATTGATTTTTTTTCTTTCTGTCCGTCTTTCTTTGTGTCTGTCTATCTTTCTCACCATCTGACTTTTTCAAAATATTTCCAAAAGTGCTTCGTGGAAGGATTGGTATACGGTAAGGAAGAATCGGTTGAATTTTGACATGAATTCAGGAATTTTTTTTCTTCTTGATTGAGAGATATCTTTCGATTGTTCACGTGATTTCTCCAAAATTTCTCAATCAATTCGAATGGATTTTTGGAATGGTGTACAATAATATACATAAGAAGTGCTTAAAATTTAGGGCATATAAATGCTTCCCTAATTATTTCCCTTGAGGATAGCGTTGGCAGAAGTATGCACCCTATGAGTGCTCCTTATTTTCTGCTCATTCTTTCTATTTTTTGTTTTTTCTTTCTTCATTTCTTTCTTTCACATTTCGTCTTTCCCTCTTCTTAGTCTTTGTCTTTCTAACATTCGCTCTTTCTTTCATTTTCTTTCTTCCTTTCCTAGTTTGTCCTTTCCTCCAGTTCATTTTTTCTTGTGTTTCGTTTTCCGTTTTCTTTTATAACTTCCTCAATTTTTTTTTTCCATCTCTTTTTTTCTTTCCTTCTTCCTTCTTCCTTTCCACCCAATCTTTCTTTCTGGCATTTTGACCCTTTATCTTTCTTCCTCAACTCTTTTTACATCATTTTCTTGACCTTTGTCTCTCTCTCCCCTCTCCCTACAACACCCACTCTTCCACTGTATTCCCCATTCTCTCTTGAAACAGTCTCCTCATTGTTTGCATCAATTCAAAGAGGAATATTTTCTACTAAATATAACAATGTATTTAGTAAAATCCACACAAAGTCTATTTCATTTAGTCATCAGAATTTGTGGCTGGCGTAGTATTAAACTATTCACCCTTGAATTTTTATCACAAAATTTCATTCAGCGCCGACGAAATTTCCTTTTGTTATCAATCATCTTCATCTTCTCTCTTGTGTATAATTTTATACTTAATCTGCCGTGTCATGAGCAAGAAATAGATTAACTCATTCCTTTACCGTATTCTATATACGAGTTTTCGAAAATCCTGAAAATGAGTAAAGAAAAGAAAAGTTTCACCTTTACTTTTGTTGTAAACAAATTTTAGAACCCATAATTAGATTCTTGGAAACAATGTTCTGTTATTGTATATGTTTATAAATGTTATAAATCACTTTATGAGTATTGGAAAGTATATAAATATCTGAGTAGATGAAGTGATTCACCATCCTTCCAGCCTTAGATAATTTCATCCCCCTTGGGTGAATGATTCATCAGCTTAAGGAACACTCCTCGTGCATCAATATCAGGAGTGGCTTTCCCTTTAGGCACATTTCACAGAAAAGTGCAATGTACCACAGAGATGCTCATAATATAAACAATCATCCATGCACAATTATCAAGTGAACCCGTATGTAATTGACATGGAATTAGCTGCAAGAAATGTTGGGCGCCTGCAATTGATTTCATTTGATTATGTCTCCACAGCAGGTCAATCATTCTAATACTTACACACTTTCTTCTAATCAACTCTCTTTTTTTACTGACTTTATAAAAATGTTTTATTTTTATTGTGATTCCTAAGGTCGGCTCTGACCTTCCTAACTTCTTTCTTTCCCTTTCTTTCCCATCTTTCTCATTTTATCCTTATCCCTCTTTTTTCTCCTTTTATTTTTTTTCCTGATGTCAGCATTATACCTTTCCCCTTCTTTTTTTCTTTCCATTTTCTTGCAGTATTTTTCTTTTTTATCTCTATATTTCTTTCCTTTTCTTTCTGTCTATCATCATCTTTATTTCCTAAGCCTTTGCTACAGTCGTAAATTGGAGCCTTGTAGGCTGTACAACGATTTAGGCCTTGGTCCAAACAAAACATAGCTTTGCAAACGTATACATATGTTGGGTGCCGCTAGTAAAGCGATGACAAGAAAACTTATCTCACAGACTATTGTTTGTTCAGTGAATTCCATCCTTTTTCTAGTGCTCTACTATTTTGGCTCCGTACCAGACAACGCTAGTGGCTACCAAATTTTTTATTCTTGATTAGAGACCGTCAACCAATACTGTAAGTACAAGTTTCTTTAGTTATCAAGTTGTTCTGTCTGACTGGCTCTGTAAGTTTCATGTCTACAAGTTGGAGGCTGAAAATCTTTTTTGAAAATCCATCCCGAAATAAGTATTTATTAGGGGGGATTAATTTGCAATGTAAGTGTATATTAAATTGGTCCTTTATCGGCATTCGTGCTTTTTTTTCAAAATTCAGACTTTATTAGTTATCACTGCTAGACAAAAGGTAGGAGAAGTAGCATTCACTGATCACTCTGCTCTCCTTTTTTCAATGCTCACCCCCAGCATGGCATGCTGCCAAAAATATTGGTTACGAGACGATTTCTATTAAGTGAATAACCAGACCTGTTTGTTTTTCTTCTAATTTGATCTCATTCATCAACTTTACTTTAGTCTGACATAAGGCCATTCCCATATTGTGCTACTATCTAGCACAACACTTGGAGGTTTTGAATGTTTTTTTTGTTTTTTTTCATCCCTTGTTTGTGTTCATCACACTTTCTCCTATTTTCTTTTCTCTACATCCTATGTCCATCCATCTTTGCCTTTTTTCTTCACTTTTATCATTCAATACATGTACCCTTCGCTCCTTCGAAGTTCGTTTTTCACCATTTTTTCATTTTTACGAAGGAAGGATAAAAAGTAGCGTTCGGAATTGGTTTTAAAGTGACCCATTATAGAGGTAGCACTCTCCCTCTACCTCTCTCTCTTGGGTTTCCAGTACCATTCACCGATGACTCAACCTAACGTACCATTATCACCTTTATTTAGGTCTTTGGACGTTCGAAAAATTTCCTGTATGAATGAATGGTAATTGTTTATTCGCTTTATGCCATTGGCGCTTACGGAGATTTTCATAGGAACTGTCTCCTTTGGACTGCTGCAGAAACCTGTTTTTGAGTTGGTTTCCCCTTCAGATTCTTTCTAACAAGTGATATACCTCTTTCTTTGCTAACGGTGTACCTAAAGACGTAAGCTCTGCAATATCTGGAAAAAAAACTCACGAAGTTGCCTGAGTTGACAGTATCCGGCACTTAACCAGACCTTTTTTCCCTGGAACATTCGAAAGCAAGTTCAACCCCATTTAACTTTCTCACCTTTCTTCTCTCAGGCTGAGTTCAGCTATTCTTGTATAATGTTATGCCTCTCTCTCTCTCTCTCTCTCTCTCTCTCTCTCTCTCCTTGGGGTCTTTGGTGGCGATCCAAGTCTCAGTACCTCTTGTCTACTATCCTTTTCAATCTAGACTGTTGTGTGA
Source organism: Thysanoteuthis rhombus (assembly GCA_963457665.1). Classification (NCBI taxonomy): domain Eukaryota; kingdom Metazoa; phylum Mollusca; class Cephalopoda; order Oegopsida; family Thysanoteuthidae; genus Thysanoteuthis; species Thysanoteuthis major. Next base: position 43,158,619 of record OY735217.1, on the reverse strand, counting down.
CGGACGGAAGTGTGCAAACATGTTGCTTATCATAAAACTTGAATGGATTCCGTCAAAAATGGCTGGTAACATTTTTGCTATATTATAGTAATTTACCAATAAATATACAGAGTTGAGGATTTTTTGAAGATTCCGACCAAAAGTTACACAGCAAAAGCAGAAACCATGTCAGTTTCAATGTTTCTCTTTTAGTTTTTCTGTTTCATGTGTTTTAAAATTTGCAGTGACAGGAGGATAACATATGTTACTGAATTTTCGCTACAAAAAGTGGGGGTTGAATTGTATTCGATGTCGAATTGTACTCGAGTGAATACGTAACTAAAATTGATAAAACTAAATATTAGATGAATGCTTTCCTCAATTCATCTGTAGTTTGCTTTTTCCCAGACATATTTCTGATTCAAAACTTTTTAAGATTAGGCCATCTCTCTAGCTACTTTCACTGCTTCGATATCGGCAGCTGCACGTACCCAATTCGACTGACTGGCAAGACCTCACGCAAGAAATCCTATTTCGTTAATCTCTGTTGCGGTAGGTCTACGTCAGGTGATCGATTCGCAGAAAAGTTTATTAATTTTATGCATCGGTTGGGAATTGCGTAACAGACGAGCAGACCTGCACAAAAAGTGACAATGGTATTTATATAAAATAGGTTTGATATAATTTATTTTCACAATCTTTTCTCCCATTCGTTCTTTTGAGTATTTCAATTTTTATTCTTTTTCATCCCCCAAGCGCCTCATAAGGGGGGCACCTTGAAATCACTTGTCCCCCTGGTCAATTATTTGTTGCCCATTTAGCATTTTTGCCGTAAATTCAGTGTTTCTCGTTTAGGCGAAAGGGGGCTAAATTGTGTGCTTAAACATTTTTGACCTCTTATCAGTTTCATCTTCGGCATTTATTTTTGTCCGTTTATTCAATAAAGTGAGTGAATAAACTATTTTCTTACAATCAAATAAATTTTCAATTAGATATTGTTCCAATCGTCTAAAGGAACTTTAAAAATGTCTTGAACTTTGACGAAACGCTGTACTTTTCCATGGAACCCATTTCATATAGTGTCTTCTGTGATTCATTTAAATGTCCGACTATGATCAACAACAACCAAAAATATTTTTAATATTATCAAACGGCGTAAAAATATTTTTTCAATTTCAAAACGATATTTCTCTACAGACATTTCTTAATATATAAGAATTTTAAAAAATCTATTCTTCCATGCATTCATTCATCCGCCCGTCCATCTATCTATCTATCTATCTATCTATCTATCTATCTATCTATCAATCTGCCTGTATGTTTGTCTACCCCAAAAGCATCCAGGCATTTTGAATATCATGAGTGGTGTAAATTGGCAACCAATCAGAAGGAACCTTACTGCGCATGCATGGACAGACGCTTTCACGTGGGATTACTTAATCGACAGGCAAAAGATTTTGAGTGACATTGTTTGCACTGTTTGACCGTCACATTCAGAATGGAGAGTGAATGAGTTTTTGAGGGGGTACTTTGTAGGAGACTAAGGCGCCATTGTCCAAAGCAGGCTATTTTTTTTATAAATATTAAATGGCTGGATATTTTTCTAGACATACTTCGTGAACTTCAGGCACGAATAACCAAGAGACTTTTTAAGTACACACCCATCCATTATAATGGTATCTTGGGCAAAAAGTAGTATTATATTTTGTAGCAAGATCTTAAGAAAACAAACTGCGTTTCGTTTCTCATTGTTCCTGAACTCTTGTTTCATTAAACGTTCAATGTCCTTGACAAAGAAAATACAGGTAAAAATACAACCCATGTTTTTTATGAAGGTTTGTCAAATCCAGCAATGTAAACTGCATATTTGTTACGAAATACTGACAAAAGCTCTGAACGTTAAATACAGCACCCAGATAGAAGCTTCCTAAGAGAAAATATTTGCTCGCGACAATCCTTAAGCCTTAATGTTGAAAGCACAAAGTGGATTTTTTGTCTGAATATTTTAGATGAAGGATTATCATTATGCATCAGGGTGTTTGAAAAGTACTTATTTCACAGCTATAGATTATAACCCAACCAACAAACAGGGTTAAACGGTACAAAATGATGTCTAGATTCAATACATAATCTTTTCTCCGTGCCAGTATGTCGTTTGAGTTTTCTTATGCATTCTATGATATCTCTGACTCCTATAGTAAGGTGTAAACTTACGAAGGATAGATACTTTGAGGGGCAAGAAACAAACAGGATTAGGAAAAAAAGAAAGATTTTCGACGGGGAATCGAAAAGGTGCTTCTACGTTGGGCTGCTGTCATTGATAATGATGGTGATTACAATATTGATAATAAGTAATCTAATTAAACTTCGCTGGTTTTTGTTTTCATCCCCTTTTTGAAAACATTTTCATCATCATCATCATCATCATCATCATCATCATCATCATCATCATCATCATCATTCTTTCAACGTCTGTCGTTGGACATAGACCTTCCCCAGGATTTGCCACACTTCTCTATTATGGGCTTGGCGGAGCCAGTACTTTCTGAATTTGTCTAGCTTGTCCCTCCATCTAATATTCAACCGGTCTTAGTTCCGCATGTGATCTCAGGGGATCCATGTCGTGAGTCGCAATGTCCATTGGTTGTCTGCCATTCGTGCAACATGGCCAGCCCACTGCTATTTGAGCTTTTTAATGGATTCTATGATGTCCCTGACTCTTGTCTTTTCTCGGATGTACTGTGCTGTCTTGTGGTCTCTCCATGTGAGGCCCAGCATTATTCTTTCATGTGCACGTTGCATAGTTCTCAATTTGCGGATCTGTCCCTTGGTTAGGTTTCATGCTTCAGCTGCATAAGTGACTATTCGGAGGATGCATTGGTTATACACCCTTACTTTTTAGGATTAATGGAATCTTCTTATTTTTTAAAGTTGAGCTTGCTCTCCGAAAGGCTTGCCATCCTAGGGTGATTCTTCGCTTGATTTCATCTTCTTTTGAGGGTCTCATGGAGAATCGTTGTCCCAGGTAGATGTACTGCACCAAACAGAGAACAAAGAATCATAGCAAGTGGCTATGGAGATTCTGACTTTGTGATATTTTACTCTATCCAGAACAATATGCGGTTTTCTTGCTGTAAAACTCATTTGTCACAATATCCTTTGATATTTTTCTTGTTGCTCACAGAATCATATACAATGATGAACCCCCATATATATATATATATATATATATATATATATATATATATATATATATATATATATATACATATATATATATAATCCATCATTAGAAAGTTACCGAAAAATTAAAAAATTCAATATGAATATTCAATGAGTAGCTCCACTTTATGAAAATTCAACTACATTACTTTAATTCATAGAATCATTTTAATTATATATATATATATATATATATATATATATATATATATATATATATATATATATATATATATGATTATTATCATTATTATTATTATCATTATTATCATACCATTATATTATTATAATCCTTTGTAAATCAACGGTGGACAGAGGCCTTTCCCATCTCCTTGCATGACAACTGTGACTGACTGTACAAAGTCTGCCATATCTAACCGGCAAACTTTTAAATCTCATTTCTCCATCTTGTATCTGGTCTTTTCCAACTGCGTTTACTGTCCCATGGATATCAATTGTTTGCCATCTGTTGTCTCTTTTCGTTGTGTGCCCTACCCATCTCAATTTTTGTAACTTAATAACTTGTACCCTATCCTCCAACCTGGTCCTCTCCCAGATCCATGTTGAGCTTTTCCTATCTGTTTTGGGCTATCCGTAGCAATCCTCTTTATATATGTTACTCTCATTGTCAACCTTGACATTTCCTAGCAGATAGATAGATAAATGGATAGCTAGTAAGAGAGTTAGTGAGTGACAGATAGACGGAGAGAAAGAGAAGATGAGATAAAAAGAGATAGATTCAGAGGAAGTCTTCTATACCCGTGTGAACAACCTTGTCACCATTTGTTGTTTCTAATTAAGACGAAGGCTGGGCAGGAAACGGAAGAAGTTTTGGTTGAAAGTAAAGCGAAAATACACTTCTTCCTGCCGTGAAGTGTTTGTTTGTTTAGTGCTACGCAGAAGAGTTTCGGGGTGGGAATTTCCCGCATTTGGGGATTTTTGTTCATTTGTTGTTGTTCTTTTCGATGGTGATAACAAAGGAAGATGGTACTTCGCTAGTGTAATTAGCTATGTGTTTGCTAATCACCCTTCTCTCATTTCAGTTTTTGCTTTTTAACCGACCCCTTACGCAATTCCCCATCCTCAACCCCCAGCATCCTTGAAGACACGCTTTACATAGGTAATAGCATCCCTCGTATGTTTATGGACATTGCATATGAAGCATTTAGAGATACCAGATGTTATCATTTGACACCAAGGAAATAATCAAGTTCCTGCCTTTGTAGGTACCTTATTATCTTTGTTATTAGCTTGTATTTTGTTATCTTGTTATCAGCTTGTTTTCACATATATTTGTCCGTGACCCATCGTTTTGCAGACAGCTATCATAAATAAAAAACAGCAGGTTCAGCAGATGGTTGCTACTGATACTATGAGTGTGGTAGTCATGGCTTTTATCAAGTATATAATTTTATTACGACCAAACACACACGTACACCTAACTAGGGCTACTTCTCAGAATATAAACTCTTCCCAGTCCGGTGCAAATCGTGAGAATAGACACTGGTGTGATTTTTTCTGCTTGCAAGACCTTCTTCTGCAGTCAATGTGAAAAAAGAGAGCTGAGTCAGTTATCAATAGACATGCAGCAGTCGTTTCATGATAAACTTTTCCGGGGTCACTCCCAATTATCCTGTTTATCCTAGTTAGCTTCCCACACAGGTAGACACCCTCGGACGTCTGGGTACAAAATCGATTAGATGAAAGATCAGATGCCTCAGGACGTGCGATCATGTTGTTTCAATTTGAATTTCAACCAATCAATTGAATTGCATGAAAATCATTGGAATCCGTCCACTAGAACTATTATCAAAACTGTCAACATAATCCCCTGACAAAAAATGAGCCAAACTTTTATAATTTTTCCACAATTACAGTTTTATTCCTAAAATTATAGGTGAAATATTCCACAATGTTATAGAACAGTCCATTCAGTGTATCTGCACAGAAGTATTTTTAATATGGAAGAGTTTTCCCTTGATTTCTTCGGAAAACTGTGCCGACCAATCAAGCAGTCCGATAGTTGTTTACGGTATGCTACAAATGCTGTTCCATTTATCTCTGACTGCTTCAGACGATATTCTCCCAAGTTTGGCCTTAATATGCGCCGATGTATGAGCCAAGCGCCTTCCTGAGAGATCAGTCTAGCATAATCTAACTCTTGATATCAAAATTTCCATTAAAACTTATTCAGGGAGGGGGATTTTGGAAATTGTCGTTTATCATCACAAATAATGTTGATCGTGAGATGAAGTTGTTTAAATGATGGTATTATACTTTTGCTATTTTATGTGGAATCATGTTTTGTCATTTTTGGTCATCCATACTCAGTTGATCAATGGAACTCTCGTAAATTAAAGTCGGCATTCATTATATGAGAGTAAGGAAAGCCGCCTCAATACCAACTTGACCTTTGAAATTAGTTGACAGATAACATGCAGCCGCTATAAACAAATGTATATTTTAATGTATCACAAGTAAAAGTAAGAAACAATTTTTAAACCTAGTTGAGTAATCAAAAAAATCAAATAATTTTCATTGAATCTTATATTTCAATAAATGCTATCATATTTTTGAAAAATTGTAATCACTGAGTTTAATACTTCTGTTGGCAGTGATTGGAGTTGAATTTGGATGACAAAAATCGACTTTAAAAACAGTCTAAAACATGTTTTAAATACGCTAAAATGATTTTTGGGGCGATTAACTTCATGATATTTTCTTGCAATTAAAATCAAAATTGAAACTTCAAAGAAGATATATACATTCTTGCAATACTTTTGAAGATATTTATTTAAAAAAAAGACACACACACACACACACACACACACACACATATATATATATATATATATATATATATATATATGTATATGTATATATATATATATATATAGTAAATGTGGTAAACTGTACAGTGTAGAAGATGATAGCTATTAGGAAAAGACAAAAATATCAGGTGATCATTGATCATTTGTAATGACTTACCTAATTGAAATGAGCAACATGATTTTACTATTTATATACAGACATACATTGGAGTTTCGTGTGAGAGATGTGAAAGGTGTATCTGGTCTACACACTTGAATATGAACAAAAACAAATCGTTTGTGCGTTACAAAGCAATCGAACACATGCTGTTTAGTATCATGGCGGAATTGTAGCTTGCTTAATATTTTCACTTTTCAACTTTCACTGCTTGTGTGTGTTTAAAAATGCGAGAAATGTGATGCATATGTATGCATGTATATATCTATTTATCAATCTATCTCAATCTGCTCATATATATTCATCTATCATTTAATTATTCCATCTATCTATCTATCTTTGTTCATATTTATCGATCTATCTACACAGTTTGCTCACAAGATAGCTAACGAGCTATGAATCTCTCAGTATATATATATATATATATATATATATATATATATATATATATATATATATATATATATATAGCATCATTTTCTGAACACTTATTGCAGCCCAATATTTAGCGCACTATTTTTTCACGAGTCTTTTGATCTTTATACTGAAAGTCTATTTGCGATTGCCATCCAAATTTATTGCATTCTGTGCAATGGGTTGGCTGCCATACTCGGTCTTCGAAGTTCTCAAGTTCTTAAGGGGTTCAGCTTGATATTAGACACGATTACAACCGAAAAAGAAAAAGCATCTGAGGTAGATTTCCAATATCTACAAACATTATAATGTTCTTCATCGCATTATACCCGAAATAAAAAGCTAATAAGTTCCTCCAGCTATCTGAAAATAAAGTTTTCTCATAAAGACCTTTCGTAAGCCAAAATGGCATAAAGCGAAAAAGCAATTATCGTTATTTATATAAGAGCATTTTTTTAGAGTTTCCAGGCAAAAAATATGATGATAAAAATGATATGTTAGAGCTAAATCGTCTGAAGTTGAGTTGGTAGGTAGGAAAGCACGGAAAAGGGTGCGTACGGCTTCTATAACGGCTCTTAAAAACAAACAAATGACTTAAAGCTAACTTTCGAAAAACTGGAGATAACTATGCATACATATGCTCACTTCGATACTCAATGACATACCTTTTATCAAATTGACAAAAAATCATAATGTATGTATTGAGAGAGAGAGAGAGAGAGAGAGAGAGAGGGGCGGAGGAAGAGAGAGAGAGAGAAAACCATTTTCCCAATTGATAAGTTACAATAAGGTATGGGGAAGTATATATATATATATATATATATATATATATATATATATATATATATATATGTATATATATATATATATATATATGTCTGCGTGTCTGTGTGTCTGTGTATGTGTGTGTGTTCACAATATATTTCTCGAGAGGTTCTAATATCCATTTTCCATGGGACATAATTTTGTCACTTATCTATTAAAAAATCCTTTCCTCTTCAAATAACCTACTTCCATTTGTTTGGCAACAAACAGTTGGAGATTCTCATTTCATCCTCTTTTCCAGTGAATCACCAACTCGTGGACGTAGGGGAGAGAGGGGAGAGTGTGTTGCTGCCTCTATAACAACTCGATGCAAAACAAATGCAGACGGCTATTTTCATTTTTCGCCTTATTTCAATAAAAATTCTCAGAAGCAAAAAAATGCGGTGGATATCTGGATCATATTTCCGTATATTTTATCAACTATCTATATAGTATTTATGTGATCGGCTTCAATTACTGTCTGTAACATTTATCAAGGGAAGTAAGTATTGAATGTTGATTACCGGGTTATTTCTCTTATTTATTCACTTATTATACATTTATTTTGCAAATGCGGAAAATCATGGTTCATTCTGATTGGACATTAACACATGGAGCAACATGATATTTTCTGTATTCGAAAAGTTCTATGGATTTGCGAAATTAATTAAATACTTTGCTTATATTTCGATGGCATAATTAAATTACTTTACCTGATCTTTTCCGAGGAGTCCTAATATACGTTTTTCATTGGGTTTTATTTTACCGCATTTCTAAAAAAAATCGCTTTTATTGTCTTAATTCCATTGGTTGGCCACGAACAGTGAATCACCAAATTGTGGTTTCCCAGCAGTCAGCCTATCCCTTAATACCCCTGTCTTTCTGCCAGAGCTCTTAACCGCTCGGTCACCCCGCATCCCTATTTCCCAACCTCTGTTAAGGTTATTTCTCGCTTGGCAGGTTTCCATACGCCACCTGGCGTCGTCAAACAATAACAGCCTTTAAGATTTGCCTCGTTTTCATACTCTACTTTTTTTTCTACAACGTGACATTTATAGAGGAATTTTCTTCTCTCTTAACCAATGAAAATTCCCTTTCTTTAGCACAACAAATAAAACATCAGTCGCGACATTATTATAATTATTATTATTTATAATTTCACACCAGGGATCCCTGGTGGCTATTGCTGGTGACCATTTAACAGTCTCGTCAAATCTTCGGTATTCTCATGATTCTCACAGATATCAGAAGTGCTAAAGTCATTCATTAGTCTACTCGGATGGTGTAATTGTTATCCCGTCTGTCTCACATGCAGAAGGTCGTGAGTTCGATTTCTGGTAATGAGCGGAATGTGTTGAATAGGACTCGGCAGCTGATTGAGTAACCGGTTCCCACGTTCAATTCTTAAGAGACAGGGCGCTTTACCTTAATAATCAGTCAAGCCTGTGCAAAATTGATAATAAGCCTATACCTGATGGAAAATGTAAACCCCGTTTCAAACTTTGGGAGTCAGTATTTAATATGATATATGTATGGGTATATAGAAGCACTAACAATGTTCTTACGAGTTACAGATCGGAATAAAGAACTAAAAAGATTTATAAAAAAAAGGTAATGTCTAGCCATTTTATCTACAATGAACATAAATCAATACTGTACTGTAATAAGCAGCAATAAATAAACAAATCCACCCGTCCCTAGTTCACTCCAACGGATCAGCAATTCTTGTTGGATTGTTCCAACCAATTCAACAACCATCCTCACAACTTCACTCTCATGTTCCTCTATTTTTCTGTTTCAATTCCCATGCGAGAATATTTTCCCAGCTTTTCATTTTCAGTTTTACTCTGTGATCCGCTGGAACGAGGACTCTTTCTCACTGACGAGACTTCTCATTGTTTACATTAACTAAATCTGCTGTTTTGGTGGGGTGATCCGTTTAAATCACGGTGATTGTTATTATTAGAAGACTTCAACCAAAACTGTCAAAATAGGTTTCTTCAGTTTTTGAGTTGATCCGGCTGTGTTTCTGGCTGGATATGTATCACACAGATCACACTAATAGAAATGGAGGGCTGGAAACCTCAATTTTTACTCCTTATGTCTATGAATGTTCATTAGTTTTGATAGTGGGGACAAATTTATAAGTTTTTTATAAACTGATTTTTTTTAGTTTTTGTCCGCTTATTTTTTGGAAAATTCAGACCTTCTAGTGATGACTATCAAAAGAAAAGATGAAAGAAGTAACCGTCATCGATCACCGATTTCCCCGTCTTTTAATTGATCACCCCCACCAGGCATGCTGTTAAAAGGCGTTGATCACCTGACGCTTTATATCGAGTGAATAATCAGTCCTCTTATCATTACTGGTTAGTAATCATGAAAGAATTCAGGCATATATTTTAATTTCTTTGAAACTATTTTCTAAGAAAAATTAAAATCAAATTTGTTTCAGCTGAAGAGTCCATGGTTCCAAATGGTCGAGAGGATGTACTTTTATCTGCTAAGTTTTTACCCCCAAGTGAGACAGTGCTTTTTTCTGGGATTCCTAGTTTCTCCAGCCTTTTTATGATAAATTCTGCTTTGTGTTTGAATTGTATGGTCTGCATGGTCAAAATTCAGTCATTTGCACAATTTCCAATGGATCATCTTTCTCACCAGTCGTAACTATTCGTGCACTCCTTTTGAGTTAATTAGCTGCGCTTACTAACTACATGGTTGATTGTTTCATCTTTATATCTGTATATTATACATTCACTAGTCTCTTGTAAATTGTATATCTTGGCTTCAATATAGGTGATTCTTATCGCGTTGTTTTAGGTCCTCGATTTAGTTCCTTTTGGGAGTTTCCTCTAGACATGTCGATTGATCTGTAATTGTTTAATTTCTTCTCCTCCTTCTTCTCCTTCTTCTTCTTCTTCTTCTTCTTCTCCTTCTTCTTCTTCTTCTTCTTCTTCTTCTCCTCCTTCTTCTTCTTCTCCTTCTTCTTCTCCTTCTTCTTCTTCTCCTTCTTCTTCTCCTTCTTCTTCTTCTTCTTCTTCTTCTTCTTCTTCTTCTTCTTCTTCTTCTTATTATTATTATTATTATTATTATTATTATTATTATTATTATTATCATTATTATTATTATTATTATCATTATTATTATTAGTCGTAGTAGTAGTATCATTATCATCATCATCAATGTTGTTGCTGTTCATACCAGCAGTGAGTGATGACCTTCATTGCAGATCAAGGAGCATCAAGTCTCCTCAATACTCTAGGACTCTTCTAAGTTTTCTGCCCGATTTCAATGATACTGTCGTCTGGATCGTCTTTGTTTCCCCCCGACCTCCCGAAGTCTCTTTATCTAAGCTTTTGGAGATAGTTCTTAGTGCTCCATCATCAATTGCTCCCAATGGAGCCCTGGACCCCACAAGTCCAGCGTTCGGTTATTCTAGTCTTTGTCAAGTACACCAAGTAATAGATAGTAAAATGCACCAAATAACAAACTGCAAATTTGACCGACAACCGTATTCTTGAAAAAGTGCAATTCAGTGATTCAACTGATTTTCAAAATTGAAAAAAAATATGAGTACCTTGCATCAATGAATCACCGTAGCCCGTACACGTAAAAAATAATCTAGTTATCTTATTAGATAACTAGATTTTTAAAAAAAATCTTTTATGCACAAAGATTTCTTTAAAAATACAAGGCTAGATTTAGGAATTGTTGGTCCTAAATGATCGAAGAGACCCTCCCCCAAATCATTTTTTTATTTTCATTAAACCAATCATTTTTTGATTATGCAAATTTTAAGGTGTTAATCCCGCAAAATGTGACCAGGAGCGCCCAAAGACATGCAGAGAAAGACAAAGACGAGCTAATACAGAAGAATCTGTAGCCTACTTGGCTGGTTGGTTAGGTATAGCATATTTGGGGCTTCAATGATTCGGTAATTTGTTCTTAACGATGCTATTCACTCACATTTTGAAAGCTTGTTTTTTTCTCAAACAAAGATAAAATTTGCATTTATAAGAAATTCTTTTTTTATCACTAAAACAAGTGGTTTTGTATTTATTTTTAGAGGACATTTACGATTCAGTTTTTTTACTGGGAGGTTTACATAAGTGCAAATACATGCTGAAATTTATTCAGATACATTAGGTCACATGCACTTCTTAAACGCATTTTTAGATTGCCTTACAATTTACCATGGAGATATAAAGTTTATAATAAACTTTATTTATACCCTAACATTCTACACACCTTGGCTGTAAACCTGCAGCCCCGAAAAAATGTTTCTAATTGGTCCCTGAAGTCACTGACAATAAACTTTTTTAAATGAAACTGCTCAACAATAATTTTAGTACCGTGTAAATCCACCGTGTTTCAGCGGTCAAGTTTACAACTGAGATTTAAAACAACCCGAACCAGACTGAACTGATTCCAAATTACTTTAAATTAGAACCTTTTCAAGTATGCTGACATTAAACTTTTAAATATTTTCTTTTTCATTTTTCTCAGACGAGGAAATACGTGCGATGAGTCATAAGATAGCATCTCGTAGGTCGTCTGTACAGATCTCGGCGACAAATGCTTTAGATGTAATTGTGTTTCGGTAGAGTTGGGTGGTGACTGATATTTACTAACCTTAGCTTAGTTTGGCAATATTCCAAATCGAAGGCGCAAAATGCGACCGTTTTCTTAAGATCGCTCTACGTCAGGCGGCCAGTCTAAGCTGTGACTGAACAACCCTGAGCAGATGGAAGCCACTTGTGCTCGTGTATCAGACTTGACTTGTCGCAGATAAATTCAACAGTGTAAGAACGATCTGGGTTCGATCCTCAGCAGGTACCCAAAACTTTTTGGCTTGGTGCCAAAATTGAGCTGCACTTTGTTGATAACATTACATAGGTTTTCCTACTATTCAAAAGAGGAGCATTTAAACGAACACAAACTTTCATAAATAAAAACAGCATAAAGCAAAAAGCAATCAGAAATAATTTACATGAAAATCTCAGATTTCAAAATTGAGATATTGGCATATAAGGCTGAGTCACTGAATATTTGGATGGTGAGAGGTAAGGAGAATGAGGTTTTGGAGAAACAAAAATGTGAGTGCTGAATGTGTAACGATTTGCCGCAAAACAACGCATAACATTATTTCCACTTCGTTTTTTTTCCCCGCTTGCAACAACTTGATGCAGGTTTTGATATCGATTAGTAAATTATTTTTCTCGTCCACAAGGAAAAAATCTTACACGTATAAGGGTCCCTGGCAGCCATATGTTTATTTACATACCTAATGTAAATAATTGGATCGACTGTAACCGACCTTTTTTCAATGAGATCCCCAGCATTTTTCCAAATGACAATTTCTTACAAGACAAGTATTGAGCCTTGGTTGAGTAATTTATTGAGTGTTGGACCAAGCATTTGGGCTTATTTCAGCCAGATTTGCTGACCACTCAAAAAAAAAGAAATCAAGTGGAGAATCACTGTAGGTTGACAAGTTTTCAGTAGTGCAAGCTCCAAGAACAAAACTAGTCCTAAATAGGAGGGTCAAAACCAATGCATCCTCTGAATTGTCACCTATGGAACTGAAACATGGAACCTAACCAAAAAAATTACCCTCAAACTATGCAACATGTACAGGGAATAATCATGCTTAACATGGAGAGATCGCAAAACAGTGCAGTATATGAGAGAAAAGATAGAAGTCAAATATATTGTAGAAACCATGAGAAAACTCAAATGGCGATGGGCTGGACATGTTGCAAGGATATCAGACAACAGCTGAATATCGTGGTGGATCCCCATAGATCATAAGCAAAACTGTAGCCTGCAGGAAATAGTATGGCTTGAAGAACTAGATAAACGTAGAAAACACTGACTCCGCAACGCCCATGATAGAGAGGGGAAGGTAAATGTCCGAAAGGCTCCTCCTACTGCTGCTGCTGCTAATGATGATGAAGGGGATGATGGTGATGAAAAATCTGGGCTTGTAAGGACGCATCATAATCACCCATATCTTTTTTTTATCCAGGAGAATGTAGTAACATGGCATGTGCGGATGAATATTGAAAAAAAAATCAACGAAAGAAATACCTGAATTGCATCCAGTTCATACAAACGCCTTATACGGAAAAATTTCACTCTTCAGTCAACGGAAGTCACGATGTTATCAGGAAATGCATAGGAAATGTTGTTTTTCGATTGATAAGATGAAGAATTATATAAACAACGAAGAACGGTAAATCTCTAATCACAACATGACTTATTCAAACCGATAAACTTTTTAAACCCAGAAAGATAACATGCCATTCTACAGGGTTCTTTGGTTTTAGTGGTCACAAATTTGGTAAATTAAGGCTTCTGTATGTCCAACGACGGACGTTAAAAGACTGGTGATGATGATGATGATGATGATGATGATGATGATGATGATGATGATGATCGGTCTGAGTGTCTTTGTCATGGAGTATTTTGTTCAGTTCATATAACTAATTAGGTCGAAGATTCAATTATGGATATATGAATTATTTCAATTGATGTATTTAATTCTATTTCTCTATCAGAAATTCTCTTCTTTTTTTTTCATAGATGAAATGCTATCTGATTTCCATCAATCTATTTTTCTATCTTATAAATTATTTTTTTCTGTACATCAGTTTACTCTGCCCGTTAATGCAGGGATTCAGTCTAGTTGTTTTAAATGGATTGAATTGTTAATTTCTATTGCTTGTATTCTGTTTTTTTTTTATACTTGGTGGGTAAGGGTGTAAAACCTTACAATCGGAAATGTCAGTTATTTCTAAAACTATGAACAAAAATAGATAAATCCAAATTTTTGGAGATCATAATCATCATCAGCTTTTTAGCGTCCGTCGTTGGACATAAATCTCCTTAAGATTCGCAAGACCTATCTATCATGGGCGTCGAAGAGCCAGTGTTCTGTGTATAGATCTAGCTCGTCACACCATCTTATTTTCTGTTAACCAGAACCTCGTACCTGATCACTGGGGATCCATATTGTGAATCGGGATGCCCAGCTGTTGTCTGAAATTCTTGCAACATGTCCAGCCCATTGCCATTCAAGTTCTCTAATAGCTGCTACGATGTCTCGGACTCTGTCTTTTCTCTGATATGCTGGGCTGTCTTATCTCCTCATATTAGGTTAAGCATGATTCTCTCGTGTGCATGTTTAAGAGAACAGTTTGAGGATCACTCTTCTGGTTAGGTTCTATGTTTCAGCTCCATATGAGACTATCGGTAGGATACACCTCTTTTTGGGACTAATGTGATTTTCTTGTTCTTAAAAGTTGAGCTTGCTCTACTGAAAGCTTGACAACCTAGTGTGAGTCTTCACATTATTTCTTCTTCTTTGGATGACTTAACGGAGACTCGCTGTCTCCGGTAGATGTAGTGGTCTACTCTCTCTAGCTCTGCATTTTCAAATTCGGTTGTTGTTTCTTTGTCACCCAAGATGTCTGTTGTACATGACAATAGTTTTGCTAAAGTTCACACGGAAGCCAACTTTCTTGCTTACTTCATTTAGATCGTCTAACATTTTATAAAATGTTACCATTAAGCAATTTTATGGATCATTCTTCAAATCGAAAAGTAATATTAAGATGCACGTGAGTTGTTTCGTTGTAGTGCATTTATTTGATTACTTAAAAGAAAACTTTTCTTCCAAGAAACATTCTTAGTAAGTGTTCCTGTTTCTAAAATTTTGTATGCTGTCAATGTGAATAGATCTTTCCTAGGAGAAAGAGTCTCATTTAAAGCAGATGTGTCCGTTTCAAAATAAATGTTCAATTGTAAATCGATCAACGCCCTCTGAAAACATTTGAGGGTGATTTTCAATTTCTAGCTTGACAATAACTTGCCTAGGGCTCATATAAATACTTACAGGAAATTTCATGGGGTTGAAATGAGTAGATTTTACAGAAAGCTATCGCATTTAGACTGAGTGACATTTAGTAAATCATGATATGTCTGTATGCAGGTATGGATCAAATGTTGGGGATGGACAGGGTTCTAGGCCTCTTCCACTCGGAGAAAACACAATTAAGATATTTTTGAATATCTTCATGAAGAAATTTTATAGATAAAAACTCCAAATGGTTCAGAGAAATCATTAATTGACCTCAAAAATAAACATGTATTTTGTTTTTGGTCTAATATAAATAAGTTTTCCATATATTGGTCCAATGATATTTTTTAATTACTTTATTTCACTTATTCTTTTGTAAATTCTAGTGGTGAAAAGCTACGAAAATAAATCACATAATATTGTCTTGTTTTGTTTTGTTGAAATATGCTTACTTTTTTACGAATTTATCTATAAATACACTTTATTCCTTATTGATCCCTGCTCAAAATGTTGGGCATACACCTGGTCCAATTCTACTTGTCTGTATGTGCCTGACTAAAGGTGATGTGTGTGTGTGTGTGTGTGTGCGTGCGCGCGCACGCACGTGTGTGTGTGTGTGCCTGGACCACATATATAGAAATATCCTTTAAAGAAAATTATATATATATGATTCAATCGAATTGTACGCACTTTCTTTAGTTTATGAAACGAGAAAAAAAAATGAAACAGTAGAAAAACGGTCTGATTAGCCACTCAAAAGAAACCATCACAAATAAGTTACTTCTTTCGCCTTTTGTTGGATTACTAAAAAGTCCGAATTTTTCATTAACAAACAAACAAGCACGAACACAATCGGGCACAAACTAGTGACCAATTTAACTAAACAATCAGACTGTAAGTTGAACCCCATTAAAAAAAAGTATGGGTGGGCATCTAAAAATAAACAACGTGTGTCTAGACATAATTAGGAGTAAATGTTAAAATTTTCAGCAGTCTATCACCATTGGTGCAGCCTGTACACGTGATATATACATGCATACAGAGACAGCCAGACAGCCAGATCAATTTAAAAACTGGAAGAACCCACGTGGATAGTTTTGGTTGACGGTTTCAAATGGTGCAAGTGAATCTGATAGATTATTTTTAAGGCATCAAATGTTGTTCACCTTTGATTCTTCTCTTTATCAATCCGATGCTACCATCGCAAATTTGTTAACTTCGATGTTTTGTTCAAAATTTGTATTCTTTTTCAGAGAGTCGCTCTAAATCGCCAGTATCCATTCACAGAGTAAACAGAAGGCGACGATTTGGGGGCATATGTATTTGCGCGCGTGTGTGTGTGTGTGTATGTAGGCAATTGTGTGCTTACATGTGTGCAACAAAGGTTTTGATTTCCTTCTGAATTCTTTAAAAGTCACAAGCGTATCTTTATTATAATCCATAGACTAAAATCAGTTTGTAAAGTAAGTTTATGCTAGATTGGCCCCCAGGTTGCTCCGGCTCGTTTTTTTGGGCGATAGAAGTAATTTATTCCTTGATCAACACTTTTTCCCTCTTTTTATTCATAACCTACACCGCAACATTCTGCCAAAAGACGTTTATGATGTCACAGTTTCTATTGAGTGACTAACCGGACCTGCTCTGTTCATATTTTGAATTTTCCTTTCTTTTCTTTACTTGAATTGAATCATATGCCAATTAGTTATAAAACAACATGAACAATAATTGCTCTAAAACTTTTAAGTACTGATTTCGATTGCTGTCCATTCTACCATCAAGATAAAGATATCCTTGAAATTCGACAGCCGGGGACCTGGGGCCTTGAAAAAAATTTCCGATTTGGACCAGCAGTTCCTAAAGCCAACCTTGTATTGGTGTGTATGCACTCGAATATATGTTGACGTGATTTTGTGTTTACATGTTTACGGGGCATGTGTTTGTGTCTATATGTGTATATGTCGATGCACACGGGTGTGTGTGTGCATGTGCGTATACGCGCCGGTTCTCTCGTCTATTGGTCCTTTGCCAGTCGATTTCAGACATTTTTTTCTCTCATGCGCCAACAGTGACCTTCGCCGACGTTCGAGACCCGAAAAGCAATTCGCATCGTGAGAAATGACAATAAGAAGGGAATAATCACGCACTTATTTTACGCGGACAACACACGCATGCACGTATGCATACATACCTTGAAGCACACACATACACACGCACACGCGCATGCTCGCTTGATACCAAATACAAGTCTACTCATACACGCTCACATACGCGTGAGCACTCATATTCACGCATAAGAGCGCACAAATTCGAGAATGTGTTAAAACAAACATACTCTAAGGCATATACGAGTATACTCATACACATTCGATGAAACACGTGCATGCAAGAAATTACAATAAGAGACAATGCCTGCGTGAGCACACACACATTTATTCTATTAAGGTTATACAAACACACGTGCGTGTGCTCACAAGCACATACAAATATTTAACGTACTTATGCATGCACATACACAGGAACATAAACATAAACGCTTACATCAAAGCTAGCACATACCCACACAAATGCAAATTTAAGCATACACAAAAACATCCAACACACAAACATGCACGTATACACACATGCATGCGTGCTCACATCTAAGTACACACACATTCAAACAAACCCATCTAAATGGATACATTTACAAGCACGTGCACACACACACACATACACGCGCACACACACACACACACGTGCACACACACACACACACACACTTGTATATTTCTCGAGTGGTATATATTTTAGAGCAGCGATGTTCAAACTGCGTTTCGGGGAACCTTAGGGTCCTGCTCAACTTTTCCGCGGAAAAGTGACATTGTCATATTATACTTGATAATTCTTCATTACGTAAACCATCCCTCCGCGACTTTTACATGTATTTATCTTATTTCTTCTACACGAACAGTACTCTTTATAGAAGCGAAATTTAACAACTTTTTGCTCTTTTGATTAAAAACATCTTGGTTATCTACTTGGACACGGACGCTAGTCAGTCAGCAATAGTCGTTCATATGTCTATTTTCCCTCAGAAAAGTTCATTTTTACTCTTTCATTCATGTTTGTGTTTCTATTTGGGTTTACATACACCCGGAAAATTCCATAAACCAGACCGAATTCCAATTGTTACATGACTATATATATATACACACACACACACACACACACACACACATATATATATATATATATATATATATATATATATATATATATATATAGAGAGAGAGAGAGAGAGAGAGAGAGAGAGAGAGAGAGGGAATAGAAAATTGTTTTTTGAAGGAGATCCCTAGAAAAAATTGATTGGGAAGTGTTCCCCGAGTAGTTGTAAGATTACTCTTCTAGAGAACATAAAATTAATGTCAGCATTATTTATATTATTGTCTGGCATACCAAAAACTAATTCTTGTCTCGCTTGTTGTGCACAAAACTCAGTATGCGTGCGAATCTGGCCTTATGCCAAAGTTTGCTCCGTCCAACAAATATCTATCTTTCTATATTTATTCGTAACTGCCTCTGTTTGAAGTTATGTGTTTTGGTAGCCCTACTTCCCAGTCTGATCATTATGATCTCTCTGTCATAATCTGTTCGTATCTATCTATCTACAGTAGTCTATTCATATCTACAGTGATTGCAGAAAGTGTCCGACCCATTTCAATAGGGTTTTAACGTACTTATACATCTTCAAAATTGTCAGATTTCGGACCAAAGACAACTGATTCATATACACAACAATTAAATTTTTGATATATTTTTGATCTTTGTATTTTTTTCATTTTTTGGTCTAAATTCTGTCACTGTTTAAATTAATCTTTACAAATGTATCGGATACATTTTGCATTTACTCTCTCTCTCTCTCTCTCTCTATATATATATATATATATATATATATATATATATATATATATATATATATATATATATATATATGTATATATATCAACCAAGCTGGAGAAGTATTTTTATTACCGTGTGTCTTTTCTTCCATTTGTTTGTCTACCTGTCTACACGACATCTCCAAAATGAATGAATTTCCATGATTTTTTCCAAATCTCAGCCATGGGATAAAAAAAGAAATGATTAATTTCTGGGGGTGGATCCATAAATATTGTTCCTGCTGAGAAATATTTTTTTTCTTTTTTCTAACATTCGTCTATTTGCTTATGTCTCAAATGATGGCTTCAAAGGCTTTCAATGAATTTCAAGGAAATTTTCTTCAACAGTGGTCCATGGAGGAGAGGAAACGTATTCAAATTTCGATGCTGATTCAAGAATTTGTCTCCGATTGAATCAGTGTATGGTGTTAGCAGAGGTATGCGCTCTGTGAGTGCTTTCTATTTCATTCTTTTTTATTCTATTAGATGATCTTTGTAAATCATCATTATCAATCTGTTGCTACTATTTACCTTCATCTTAATTGTTCATCCTTATCGCAATTAAACTCAAGCAGTGAAAACAAAAATTAACAGCGTAGATCATGATAAAGAGTAAGTTCCAGGTGAGAATCAAGCTCACAGATCTCTATACGGGAGGGTAGCACGCTCAACATGTGACTGTTCTTATCATTGAACTACTAGGAACCTCATCGGCAAGTGCAAATTTATATCAAACTCTCCAACCAATTTCCCTCTCCTAATCTTTTCAGTACCATTTTCGGTAGTAATCCAATTTTCCAATCCACACTCTTCATTTATTTTCCCACTGCTGGAGGGACCGAGTTAAGTTGCAGTAAAAAAGTTACATTTAAAGAAGAATGTCTCTGTTATTGTTCATTTCACATTATCCCGAATTTGTCACATTAATCGTATTGTATTCCCATTTAAAGCATATATCATATCATATTGAATCAGCCTTTTCCCCCTTTCCTATTGAATATCTTATCATATTGAATCAGCCTTTTCTTTGTTCTTATCGAATATCTCATCATACTGTATCATCATATCCCCCGAATCGTAACAAATATCTTATCGTGCTGTATGATAATTTTCCCTAATTCCTAGCGAATATCTTGCCATATTGTATCATCCTTTTCCCTAATTCCTTGCAACTATCATATCATATTGTATCATCCATTTAACCCCATTCTTAGCAAATATCTCATTATAGTGTATCATCATTTTCCCCAATTCCTAGAGAATGTCTCATCATATTGTATCATCCTTTCCCCATTCTTCGAGAAAGTCTCATCATATTGTATCATCTGTTTACCCCATTCCTAGGGAATATCTTACGTTCTAGTGAAATTTGTCACATCGTATCATTCATTCACCCCATTCCTTACGAATATTTCTTCATATTGTGTTATCTTCTTACCCTATTCCTAGCGAATATCTTATCATATTGTATCATCTTTCTCTTACATCCAAAGCAAATATCTTGTGTTCTTTAATCCTTCCAGTGATAACATCCCAAACTAAGTAATTTAACGCTCAAAGACTTTTCCTGAATAATCAATATTTCTGTTTTGCTTTCCAACGATAGAATGGCTAGCATTTTCGAAAATAAAATTTCATGATATTTTCATTCAAATGTTCACTTGCAGAGTATACACTTGTGAAATTCAAATTATCAATATTTTCATAATATGAACTCATTTCATTCACCTTTGACAAAAAGAAAGAGTGTTTCCAATAAATGAGTACAACCACCAATATTTAATAAAAAGTTATTTTCTTCCAAATCAGCAGGATTCATTATATCTTGTGGAACATTATACATTCAAAACAGATATTATCACGGATTATTTTTGACCAAACTCTACTGTACTATAACTCTGTTGTCAAAAATAGGAATATGTTGCCGCCCTAAAATGAATTTAACCCTTTGGTAATCGAATAATCACACAAAGACTCCCAAAAGTATGATTTTCATTAAAAGTAGGATCGAACAACGAATTCACGAGAAATAAACACAACAATGAAAAGCCAATTTTTTGTTTTTCATCAAATTATGCACCGTTAATTTGTCAAGGTTCCATGGAAACGTTGCATTCCAGTTGCTAAACTGACCTTCTAATTTTGATTGGAGAGAAAAAAAAACAAATATAGCATTTCATTATTGAGTTTATTTCCGGTGAATATGTTTATTTTTTTTTTTTTTTTAAATACTTCTTTGAGTCTTTGTTCGACTTTCGGGGCCTTTGTGGGTTGGTTAAACACAGCCACATCGATTCAAAGATTTCCCTTTTTCCATTACTATGATAAAGGTCTCTTGAATCATTATTATTATTAGTAGTAGTAGTAGTGTATACTTATTTAGTATACATAATATTGTACATGTTCATATTATATTTTCTGATAATTATTACTTTTTATTTCACCATTTTTTTGATCACAAGAATATATCCGTCAGAAACTCAACTGAGGCTCTCTTAAAAAGTACTCATATATGAAGTCTTAAGAGTTAGTATGACGTAATATTCATGGTTATGTCATAATGAATTAACCAATGAGATCATTGTGCAAGCAAAAAAAGATGCATATATACCTGTTATATGGATGGATTAATTATCTATTTTTATTTTTCCCTATTTCGATTTTGGATTTTATATTATGGAGTCCATTGTTATAGATAATTACATACCACCACTTCAGGTCTCATGGTTTGTCCTGGGGTCCTCTATTGAAAAAAAACCTCCAGCATGAACATATTCATATCATCAACACGCTGAATATTACTCTTAAAATAAACATTTCTGGTTAGTCACTCGATAGAAACTGTTGCATGACCGACGTCCTTTTCAGCATGCTGTGTTAGGGGTGATCAAAATTGGGGGAAGGAATGATCAATGGATAAATTACTTCTTTCAGCTTTTTGTGGTGATCATTGAAAAAGTCTGAATTTTAAAAAAATGAACATGTGCAAATGCTGCCAGTCACAATTTAGTGATCATTTGAGCATGATCTTGCATTGCACTTTCAAGTCTAAACCAATAAGCTTTTTAGAGGAAATTTTCAGTAAACCAAAAAACTGTTTTCTTTCTATGCATAATGAAGAGTAAATATGAATTTTTCAGTCTTCTACCTCCATTGGTGCATCCTGTATGCGTGATAGATTCATAGATAACCAGACGGACAGGCAGACAGACAGGCAGACGGACAGGCAGACAGACCAACTTTGAAACGAAACCGACGATGATAGTTTTGGCTGACTATTTCTGAAAACACTGCAATAATTATTAATACTACGATCTTACGAAAGACTCTGATTGCAGGGAGATAATAATTATAATCCATTGCTAGATAATTTTTTCATTCGATTCTCTGTGAATTTGGCCAGGAGCCAAATCTGGACTGTTTGAGTGCTCACAGACCTGGTTGGTGCAATGCTTTGCCAAAAAAAGCACAGCACGAGATGAAAAGAATGGTTCGCTCAGTCATTGTGAGTAGGGTAGTCAAACGATACACAACATTACTCAATGGTATCTCACTGTCAACTGGGTAACTCCTCGGGAGCGAATTTATTAAGCAAGGTCTCCTCTGATTTGTTACGTTAGAACTGCACTACCGGCCCTGGGGTTATTTAAAATGGTTGGATATTTTTGGACAAATATCGTATACCGAATTTGACAGCGGCTTGAAAATATTGCTACTTTATTCAACTACTGATCTTTTCAGTTTAGTGATAGGATAAAGAAAAAATGCATTTTAATCAATTTCGCTAATGGTTGAGAGTTCCTACTATACGTAAAATGGAAAGAGAATGACAGATCAAACAGGGGAGGTCGTTTCTTCTTTAATAAAATCTATTTCGTCTGACCATCTACAATTGAACAGAAAGGTGCGAATGTTTTAATATCCTCTTTTTCTGACATTTTCTCTGTTTGACCCTTACCCCTATGGCTTGCAAGTAATTTTTTATGCTCTATGCCATGTCTTCCTGACGTCTACTTGGGTAACAGTTAAATGACATGATTTACCCTCATTCGACCACGTGAAACACTGAGGTGTCCTTTTAATCACACCACTATGACTTACAGTGATCAAATCACACTGCAATTTACTGTAAATATTATTATTCAAGTATTAACAGTACATAGCTAGTTTCCAGGGCCTGACATATGACCGAGATACCTGCATATTTCCCATCGGCACAAGAAGTCGGTGTTTGAGGCCAGATAAAAGTAATGATTTTAAAAAATTGATTTTCAAATCAGGCAGGTTTTTCTCCCTTAGGAACATCGCTGCAACAGGAAGTTTATATCTCACTCGTAAAAAATGACGGTATTTATGAAATATATGGATACACAGTGCATTTTATATAAGTGGATAGTAGATATTTGCATTGTAATGAGCTTAGAGAATAGATTTCTATTGCGTTTATACCTGGGTATGCATCAATATCAGTAGTTTGATTCGTGGATGATTAGCTGAATCTTGAACTGGACATTACATCGTATAATGTTCGACCTATGCAATAAATATTCACCACTAGATTAATTGCGTTGACGAGTAAGAGGATTATGTTGAAAAATGAATATGTTGTGCAAAATAAATTCTTTTAGTATTGATCCATGTACATATATATATATATATGTATATATATATATGAAAATGTTTGTATATATATATATATATACACACACACACACACACATATATATATATATATATAATCTGAGAGAAAATTTATAAATGCGTGTTTTCTCATTTGAAACTTCACTTGTACTAAGCTCCCGTTATTACACGGTGAACATATCTGTTGTCCTAGAGAGTGTACAAGATTTGGACTTAGAACATTGCTGTTTAGTTCAATGATATGAGCAGCGTTGCATGGAAAAGGCTTCGTATCAGACGCTGGTTTGATCCCTGCAACAGCTTATGCCTTTAATTGTTTCATATATTTACACTGTCTGAGCCAACTAACACATTTGCTGTGGAATAACGAGTCGTCAGTTCAGATTGAATTTCAATTACAAAAATGCATTTATAATATATATATATATATATATATATATATATATATATATATATATATTGATAACTAAAATGGTTATGTTAGAGCACTGGGAGTGTTTGATTAACTCATTCAAACAAATATCTTATGATATAATGTTTATACGTTAGCATTTCTTTTAATTTCGTTGAAGTTTGCAAATTATTGTAGATCGATTCTTACATTGAAATTTGTATATATATGGATGTGTACGTGTAAGTGTTTATGTGTGAGTGTATATGTATGCGCTCTTGATTGTCTATGTGTATTGAAATTAAAGTATTCGTATTAAAACTTCATTACAAAGAAAATTCATCTCTACAGACAACTAGAATTTCATAATCATTTCTCTTTCTCTAAGCACACATCAATTTTTTTTCTTTTTAATCATAATATCAGAAAGATTCTTTGACATTTCTCTGAACTGCTACAAATAATGAATATTTGTTTCAGAAATTCTAGAATTCAGTTGGGATTTGAACATTTCCCACAAAATCTCTATAAGTTTGATGTCTGGAGATTCTCCAGGCCAAAACAACGTCAAAACTTAATGATCCTTGAACAAGTTTTTGATTGGCTTAACAGAAAGAGCAGGAACAATATCCTGTTGGTATATTGCCAGATTTGGACGACGAATCTGTTGGATGAAGAGAATGAATTTGCTTCTTTAGATTTTTTTCTTTCTGTAATAACTGACAGTGACACTTTCGTTTTAGAGAATCAATGTTCAATATATTGACTCAATAAACAGCTACTCACCATTATGCAACTACCTTCAAACTCCTTTCTTTGAAATTTTCAGTTGATCTCTAAAATGATAAATTGCTTTCTATCAGAGATGTTCTTTTCTGACAGTTGAGGTTTTCTTGTATTTCTTGAATAAACTTCTTGGTCATATGCACAGAGATTCTTTTTTCTGTACTGGAAAAACATGCTCTGAGAAAGGAGGGGTCGTATGCTTCCTGATAGTCGAAACCATTTTGGTTTTACTTATTTATTGGATTAAGGGCTTTTTTTTTCATCGATTTACGGTCAAATTGCATCAGTAACAACGACCCTTGTGAGATATCTGAGGTTAAGCAACTTTGAGCCACGACAGTACTTAGATGGATGATCTTTTGGAAATATGAGGTGTTGTAAGCTGGAAATCAGTCTCATCCCCCTTTAGACCGTCATTGGCAAGCGTGGCAGAGTAAAGCCAATCAACCTGTATCTCTTACGACTTGAGGATTTGCAATATCTAAAAATAGTATATCTAACCAAAGACTAAAGTCTAGAACAGCAAAGAAGACAGAAAACCTTGATGGTGTCACGGCAAAGCGTAAATGGCATGTATGAAGATAAACCAAGATGCATCAGTCAATTTGGAAATGATCGGATCCTATTGGCGGACACACTTGATAAGCACTACCTCATCTCAGGTGAAAGGTATAAAATCTGAAAAAGAAAAAAAAGTACATATCAAAGAATAATCCCTTGATGAATGATATGAGAGAGCTAATTAAGTACCTGTAAGTCAAGACGAATTCCGATTACGTTCCTTGCGTATCGCCAGTTTCGTTTCGGACGTCAGCATTACCATCTGTTTTTCTCTTAATCAAGAAAAAGAATGAAAGGAAAAAAATTGAAATATGAAAATTAGAAGGTTAACCTTTTCTCTTCAGTTATCTTCTCTTATCTTATTATGCTGCCATGATCTTTGACACCTTGTGAAGTTTGATTACAAAATAATAATTAGAAAGAATTTTCTCATTTTCCATCTGACTTTTCGTAGATTTAATCATTTTTCTCACCCTGCTTTATTTATTTTCTTCTTGAATGACTTCTTTTTTACTTTTTTCTGTCCCTTAGTTTTCTTCTTCGCTTTCTCTTTTTTCTCCTACTTATTCTCTCATACGTTTAATCTTTGTCTCTTCTCTCTTTTTTCTCAACTTATCAACTTTTTTCCTTTCTATTCCCCAATCTTTTCTCATCTCTCGCCTTCTCTTATCACCTTTGTTCTTATATCCCCATTTTCTCATATCTCTCTCCTCCTCCTCCTCCTTCTTCTTCTTCTTCTTCTTCTTCTTCTTCTTCTTCTTCTTCTTCTTCTTCTTTTTCTTCTTCTTCTTCTTCTTCTTCATCTTCATTGTTGTCTTCTTCTTTTGCGTTTTCATTTTTTTGTTTGATTAACTAAGCAACCGTGTATCATCTTGTAACGTGACTCAGAGTGTGTATTTTAAGAGCAAATGTATATTCATGTATGCATCCTTTGGTTTAAATAATCGTTGTCATCCGGAACATTTACAAGAAATTATTCAGTAATTATAGCCTTGATCATAGTGGAACAATGTCACAATGATGCTGAACTCGAAACATCAGCGACTTGTCGCCAACAATCCTCGTTCGACAAGAGCATATATATTTACTAAGCTTATCTAAGTTTGGCACAAGGTCACAATAGTTTTGTAACCCTGTGAGGATCCGTTTTATGATACTACAAATGTTCTGCAAGACCATTTGGAAAATTCACATTATGCTTGTTTTTTAGAGTTCAATCCAAATTAGAGTTACTTTTCATGGAATATCCATAGGACATCGAAGTTTTGTCCCTGCAGATGCAACTATACATGATAATATTCTACCTATTATGACGCCTCCTGACTAGTCATGGGAATTTCTACGTCCCTACCCACACCTACGCATTTGGGCCCCCACTTTTAACCAAGTTTGTCTCACATTCTGCTCTCGTGAGGGGATGGTTTAACATAATGAAACCTCTCCAGCTAACTAACCCATAGATTTTCAAATCAGACCGACATAATCAAATTCATTTTCCCTTTTCCAACTGAGTCAATAATCCTACTTCATATATATTCGAGTTGGTTTTGGATTCAAAACACAGAATCCAGGGGGATGACGCCAAATGTCTTTCTACACAAAGTGGTTGTAATTTTATACTTCACAACTCCTTGATGTCAAACTCCAGTCAAATTCTAAGGTGACTTTATCCCGTCCGTAGCAAGAACAATCTTCACCAATTTTACAGGAGTAAACTCTCCACTCTATATTCTATCATATCCATACAAAATTGATGTATCCTTAAGAAGATTTGAAATCACGACATAGTGATTGGTAGGCGTTTCTCTTACCAACCGAGCCACAGTGATATGTCTTATATATCTACGAAGTTATTAAGTAGACAATACAAAAGTTGCAGTAATCATCTTCAGTCGGAATAGAATTTCAACATATTCATCTGATTTTACTGAATCTCTAATGTATAATAATCACTTGTAAGGTAGTAAAACAGCCGCTGCTTTGCTTACGGTATACCTAGAGTTGTAAATCTAAAGAACTATATGAGAGAGAACGCATGCAGCTTGTCTGAATCAATTATCACAGGCACGAGACCAAATTGTCTGCTAACAAAAACTCGAAAGCGAGAACTCCTTTAGTGAATATCTTCATGTTTCAACTCAACCCTTTCACGTATACACACACACATATATACATACACACACACACACACACACACACACACACACACACAAATTGCAGGAGAGGTCGTCGAAGTGTAAAATAACAGAATACTCTACCTTTTTTGATTTTAATAGTTTCGTAATCCACACCAAACGAAACAATCTAAAGCCAGAGTAGTAATATCGGCTTTCAAGTTTAAAGTCGTTATACACGCAAGGTGTGGTATTTTTATCGGGAGCATCTCAAAGGAAAAGTCCTATATACTGCAGGAGGGAGTGCAGGGGGTATGCAGATTGCAGTTGTTCTATCCCAATAGGGGGGGGGGACACCTAGATATTCAAATTAGGAATTGGTAAATGAAGTGCATAGTGAACTTAATGAAAGAAAAATTATAGGTTGGCCTATCATGGAAATTAGAGAAAAGAGTTGACAGGTTTGACATAAACATGCACAAACGAGTCATGGTTACAATGAGATAACTAGATATATATAGATAGTTATGAAATGACAATATATATATATATAAAATCTGACCTATAGAGAGTGAGAGAGACTCGGGAGTAAAGTGAATACAAGTTAAGTTTATTTATCTGTAAATGTTTTTCATTAATGGTCTAGACATGTTTATATATATATATATATATATATATAACCCTATTCGAGGACCATGGGATGCAAAACACTTGGTTTGAAGGGCTGGATCGATCTCAAGCAAGTCGCAGTTCACCTTAAAACTATGTCGTCCAAACTGGAGGTTTATTCCACAAACAAGCCCTGCCGTCCGTGGTCCTACTACAATGGGAAACTTTGTTCACAACGGCAATATATATATATATATATATATATATATATATATATATATATAATATTAATAATATACTTAATAACTCTAGACACAGAATTGAATCACAAAACCAGCCCAGTCCCCTCCCCATAGAATTACACTTCCGTACGAAGGACAATATTTTGCCACGGACGCTAGATTTACAATCATTAAAAGAAAAGAAAAATATACCCTCTGAGATAACTAAAATTCCAGAAAGACATGAAGATATGCAGATCAACAAACTTAAGACTCTGTCCCCTAATGGACTTAACACCAAAATTTACAACCTTAACCACAAAAATCTCTAAATCATAATACTCCCAGTAGTAACAATCTAATATTGGGAATCTCACAGTTACTCAGATCCATACCAACTAAAACCTTTGTATGTAATCCACTTGTACAAATCAGAGCCAACAAACTTTCAATGACCTGTAAAGATAATACATACGAAGTTCCTTGACCACAGCACCCCACTATACCATCCCTAACCTACTTACACAATCCAATACCGTACCTGTACCCGCCTACCCTGACACTTTATGGCCTCTCCAATACCTACTACTGCTGCTAACCTCACAGTTTGCAAAAGACAAATAGAGACTTCATCACGGACAGAACTAAGTCCCACACAACAGGATGATCCTAAAAGATTGGATTCCAATTCTTGCTTCCAAAGCAAAGCATCTGATGGTAAATTCATTTTCCACAGAGAACCTTTAACTACTCAATCGTACACACACATGCACACAGAGCACACGCTAATGAAGATGGGAATACCTCCTGAAACATGTCTAGCTCACCGATCAATACATTTATGAATTAACTAATTAATAAACAAAGTTTCCATATACTTTCACTCCTGAGTCCGTCTCACTTACTCTCACTCACATTTTACACACACACACACACACACACACATATATATATATATATATATGTATATATATATATATATATATATATATATATATATATATATATATATATATATATATATTCATGTGTGTGTCGCTAGAGTTTCTAAGACTTAATATATGATGTAATTGTTACGTCACAATAAGAACGTAAATCGACCAATGAGATGCTCAAGCGACTTACAAACAGACAAAATTTTAAAAAGTAAAATATACATATATGAGAGAGAGGGGACAGAGAGAGAAGGGGAGGGAGATGGGAATCAAGATAATATATGCAAATGAGTTCTATTATCTATTAGCATTTACAAGATAGATGAATTATAGCTATCGATTTTTGCTCATGAATATGATAAAAAATTATCAATAGAATACCATGCTGTTGCCGCCGCCGACGTTGTTGCTGTTATTCCCAAATACTTTGTCTTTGGGCTGAGAATAGCAGAAGAAATATTTTATTTCATATGCAGTGGTTGAGGAACTTTTTCGGGGCGAAATGGACAAGAAATATTCTTGCCTGAGAGGGCTCAGTCGAATAAAAATCAAACAATGATCTCACGAGGCTATGGCTTGTTATAAATTGTCAAACAAAACTTTCAAAATAGGTTTCTTTAGTTTTCAAGGCAGTCGGGCTAGCTGTGTATATATGTATATATAAACGTCAATGTACTATCACTCAATGATAACTATGAAATTTGGGAGGCTGGGGGCTGGAGATATCATCAAATTCTGGTTCAGACTTTTTGAATACAAATAAAATGTCATGAATGCACAATGTTGAAACACTTTTAGCGAGAGAATATTGATTCGTTTGAGGTTCTACGAGTATCAGACTTTTGCTCTATTTTTCGATTCTCAATTGTACACAAACAAAGAAAGATGGAGAAAACAATGAATTTAATACGCAGCATCACATATTCAATGAATTGTTGTTGGGCTAAATGAAATGAAGTCTTTGACTGGATATGGCCTGCATGTTGTAGTTTACATGCCAACCCCATTAGTAGTAGATTGAGACATAATTCTGAAAAAACCGAAAACTTACAAAACTGGAGTTGACTTTATTTTTCGATCGTAATAAAAATAATCCTCATCAAAATTAGTTAACATTCCCCTAATGTGATTTGAATCCAGGGCCATCTTATTGTCAGGAGAATGTTTTACTGACTCAGTTAAATTGACAAATAGCAGATATCAACGATCATTAGATATATGCAAAGGCTTAGTTCATTCTAATAAATAAATACATTTATACAAAAATGTTTATTTTATAAGCTTTTTTAAAAATTATATATGCAATGCAGGAGTTCCAGTAATCATACTTAGTCAGAATAGAATTTGGAGTAGAGTTTGAACCTGCAACAGAAAGTTATGGTTTCTAGACAGGTGGTTCGATAGTTAGAATTGAAACGCAGAGCTTTCGATTTGCTTAGTAATCTATATTTGGTTGCAAAAAAGATCCTTTAGTCTTATAGATATTCACTATGCTGGGCTCAGTCTGATTTTATGCAAAAATAATATCAGTGCCCAGTATTGTCTCACTATCACTATAGGGCAGGGGCCAAGTGCTCATTAAAACCCTTTTAAGACTAACCTTTTGAAGTGCCCAATGTCCGAAACTGAGTCCCTTGCAACGTGCACTGGAGAGAACCATACTCAACATAACCGTGAAGGACCATGACAGCTCATTATATTAGGAAATAAACAGATGTCAGTGATATCATAGGAACCTTTTTAAAATTAAAATGCCAAGTTAAGATAGTATTTGCTCCGCGACGCTCATGATTGAGAGGTATTGCGAATCTCAGGAATGGTAAAAGGATGATGATAATAAGATTTTTAAATGAGATCTATGGAACATTTATCCCGGTAGTCGTAGAAAAATCGGCACAAAAGTCTTCATGGGGTTTAAATCCAGAATAAGGCAAATATCTATCCAGGTAAATTGAATAGATGGCCTGGATCGAAATTTTGAACAATATGCGAAATAAGACAAATACATAAAGAAACGTTATGACTATAACAACCAAGATAAGAACACTAGTCTAAATATATGTGAGCATACTGTTCCACTAAATCGATCAAAAAGTGGGGATAATTTAGACAGCATCAATTGGGAAATGCACCAGCTGAACATTATGATCGAAAGTCTGGATACTTCATGAAACTACATATTACGGAGAGAACGCATGACCCTGCAAACACCATTGTCACTCTTGGCAGAAATGGATAATTGAAGGTACAGATCAATACTAAGTTAGATTTACAGCCATTTTTTCAACTGACCTACTTTTTTAATTTACTGTCAGCTGAATGATTATCAAATACCTCTCAAGTGAAAAGAAATTTCTTGGTCCAACTCTCCTACCACACAAGATCATTAAAATTCATTGAGAACCCTGGACCTATTGTGTCGACAAACAGACAGAGGGACAAACAGACAAACAGTCGAATAAACACGAGTGAACTCATTATAAAAGTGCCTTACAAGCCTTTGATATAATCGGATTCTTAGTTTGGCT
This sequence comes from Thysanoteuthis rhombus, assembly GCA_963457665.1. Lineage (NCBI taxonomy): Eukaryota > Metazoa > Mollusca > Cephalopoda > Oegopsida > Thysanoteuthidae > Thysanoteuthis > Thysanoteuthis major. The sequence goes on along the minus strand of OY735217.1, from coordinate 43,126,648 downwards.
TAATTTTACAATGCTCAATTTTTAGCTACGTCCACACATTTCTATAAGACGCTTTTCAGTCGATCAGTCGGTTCCACTTATGCTAAACAACAGAAATAGGGAGAAAAGAGGGAAAAGATGTAATGACATTAGAGGCATGACGTCATTAATGGCATGATGCAATAATAGATTGTGTGAGTTGGGCATTTTGGTATTTTTAAAAAGCCCTTTACGATTTTTATTGAAAAAAATGCTCTCGAAATATTTCCATATTGAAATATTTTACCAGTATGAAAATCAATTGACTCAAAGGAAGGCTACTGGCTCTTCTTCCTCCTTCTCCTTCTCCCTGCTGTTACCACAATGAATGGTTGACACATCGTTGACCTTATGGTTCTTGGTTTGCTTGTTTTTGTTTTTCAAGCTTGAACACTCTTCATTATGATTTTTACGCACGTTACAATGAATAGTGTATAGATACGTGTTGTTATTTGAACATAATCACTGATTTTGGTTTTGTTAAAACGCTGGTGAAAATTACAAGTCATTCTTCGACCAAGTTTCACGCGCAATAAATTTCCTTAGTTTTACTGTTATAATGGTCATTTAAGTTTTATTTTGAAGCTTTATTGATGCTTAACTTTTGGTTCTAATATCCATAAAAATAATCTTTAAAATACTTACAATGCGATTAAGCTAAACATGGGAGCTTTTCTTCTTTTATTTGTAGAGAAAAAAAAATCTCACTCTAAGCATTGTGATTTTGTAAGTATTTGAGATTCAGTGATATAATATGCATGAGGATCATGATTTAGAGTGTTCAATCTTCAAAATAAAAGGAGAGAAAACTATAGCACTAAAAATAACAAAAATATTGCGTGAGGAAGTTCGTCAAAATTTCGATCCTATTTCGATAGCTTGCTCATTCAACTTTGTCCGCAGAGGTAGATAAAAAAAAAGGCCATTTTGATCTTAACAAAATTTGGAAGAAATTCTCTGCTTTGTCGATGTGCTGTCATGTGCAGAGGAATTTAAATATACTCTAAAGATTTTATGGCGTGGGTGGTTGAAATATGATATGACAGGGAAGGGAGTTGTTCTTTCTCTCTTTTTCACAGGGTGAGCGAACATCGCAAACCAGAACAGTTCTCGTTATAACTCCACCTCCGTTCCCTTACGTAAAAAAAGGAGATGACAAAGCTCAGGCTTTTTCATTGGGGGGAGGGGAGACATCAAATTTTGTATTCTATTCCGCGTTCGTAATTTCCGGTTGCTGTCTGATTATCCATTTTTTTTTTATTGTTTGTGAACGAATGTTCATGAAGTTATGAATAAAGTTCTACACGCATTAGTGACGAAGATAATTTGAAGCTTCTTTTGTGTAGACCGTTCTATGAAAAGAAGATCATTGTGGCCCAGTGGTAAAGTGTTCACCTCTGATTCGGCGTGTCGTGGTTCAGTACGCCCCCGAATCAGAGGAAAGGCTTTGAAAAAGCTCAATGCCACACGGCTAAACACTCGAAGATTACGATTGAGGAAGCACTCAGTTAAATTACATTGGATACACTGGTTATTGTAGGATCACTGAAGCTGAGCAACGTTGAATCTAGTTACTACTTGTATTGATGAACGTTTGGGAACACTGTAAGCAGAACGAAGCTTCGAATGGTCTGACTGATGTCCGTGCTTAGCTAATCTCTCAACACCAACGATGAAGATATAAGCAGAGAAGTTCCACATGCAGTAGTAACGAAGCCATTGTGAGATTTCTATGCAGAAATATGTAAAGCTGTAAACAAGAATGGCTGCTTTAGGGTCGAATTTTAAGTTTTCCGTGCCATTGATGGGGGAGTGTGTGGGCAAAATTTCAAATTTCTACTAAGGTCAGTTAGGACAGAAAAGAGTGCAGAACTTGGAAATAAGAGAGAATCATGGAGAAAAATTCAAAAAAGAAAGGATAAGTAATGAATTAAAATTAGAAGAATCTGACAGTGACATTAGAAAATTCAATCTAGCATCCATAGCTTCCTATTTTCTTTCTCTTTTTCTTCCTTCCTCTCTCTCTCTCTTCCTTTCCCTCTTTCTTTCTTCTCTTATCTTGGTTGATGATGTAAAAATACAGTACCTCCCTCTTTCGCCTTTTCTCCCTTCCCTCGACCCATACACGAACACAGACGTATTATGCAAGAGCCAATTAAATTCACAAGTTGATACTGTGTTAAAGATACCTTTTTTTGCAAAAATCATGCATTCGTGACTACAGATGGTTCGTTCAAAAGTGAAGTAGTAAGAACAATTAATTACTAATGACTAATCAAATATGTTAGAACTAGTCTATATCGTGATTTAGAGAGATGCGTATTTCTCACCTGCGCCAGTGGTTGATGGTGGATTGTTTGGATGACGTAATGATTACGTAATAATTACGTGGTAATAGTAATTTTTTTTCTCCTTTCAAACATAAGATTATCAAAAGCGCACACAAAACGTAGAGGTAACGAGAGGAGAATTTTATAGTTAGACGTTAAAAGATAATTTTAGATTAATTTTAAGCATTTTATGAGGCCATGATCAAGGCAAAATATCCAACTTTTCAAGTGATTAATGTAAGAGATCAAGTTTACTCGAAAGAAACCGTTGGGTGACGAACGTCTTCTGGCATCATGCTGAGTTTAGGGTAATCAGAAAAGAAAATTAGAAATACAGGTGCAGATGACATCGTCCTTTTCGCAGAGAACCTACACGACCTCCAACTAATGCTAGATGAACCAAACAAATAAAGCAAAAAAGTCTGCCAACACATAAATTTAAAAAAAAAAACAAAAGTCGTATGTAACGACTACATCAATAATAATAAGACAACTGTCAAAATTGAAGATAAAAAATGGAGACCGTAGATCACTACATCTACCTAGGACAAAAATCTCTATGAAACTCACAAAAGAAGAAGAAATCAAGCAGAGAATCACTCAAGGATGGCAAGCCATTGGTAGAGCAAGCTCAACATTCACAAACAAAAGATCCCATTAATCCAAAAAAGAAGGGTGTACAACCAATGTATCCTCCTGATAGTCACTTATGAAGCAGAAATATAGAGCCTAACCGAGAGACAGACCTACAAATTGAGAAGCATGCAGCATGCGCATGAGAGAAGCATGCTAAACCTCAACACAGAGAGATCACAAGACAGCACAATATATCAGAAAGAAAACGGGAGTCAGACACATTGTATAATCTATTAGAAAACTTAAATGGCAATGGGCAGGCCACGTTGCAAGAATGGTTGACAACTGATGGACATCACGACTCACAACATGGATCCCCAGAGATCAGATGTGAAACCAAGGATGGCAGAATACAAGATGGACAAACGAAAGAAACAAATAAAGAAAATACTGGCTTCGTGACACCAATGATAGAGAAATGCGGCAGATCTTTCTATCTTAATATATCGAAAAAATAATAGTTCTGATCTCTTTATCTACCTCTGTCATTCGTTTAATCATACATAAACATTACATTAAGAGCTAATTAGTACTCTAACATGATGTAATATTCTTGATGTAAATATCTCGACTAAAACGACACGCTAAATATACAATCGCCGAACATGCAATGATAAGCTAAATATTCCGACCTTCAGAATTACTTTTACCATGTGTCATGCAGTAACTAACTTTACGGCTGCCTGACCACAGAGCAACGTTTAACCTCCTGGCTTCGAAGACCTTAACCATTTTTATGATTTCCATTTGCAATGGTTGACTCACAATTGCGACCTTGTGTCAACTATGTAAATATCAATAACTTAATCAAAGGTACGCGTGAAAGAGAGGGACTGAGAAAGAGGGAGAATTGTTATTTGTTTGCCTCCCGATGACATAGAATATTTCAGGGAAATTCTGTGCTGGATGAATAAATATATGGTCCCATCTTCTACCAATTACACCAAATATAAAGAACTGTTAATTTGAATCATCGTCAGAGTTGGTAATTTTAAGCTAAATTTGAAATTATTGCGTATTGTAATGTCTGTAATTCGACGCTTTTCTTCAGCTCGATGACCAGTAGTCGAACACCTCCGTCTGGGGGTCATCAAACTTTTGTAAAAAGAAACCATAGCGTGTCTCTTGACAATAAATTGAGGGAATTTACGTATCCCTCCCCCACGTTAAATCGATGTTTAGGAAGCGTAAGAGACAAAGTAATTTCCTTTATGGAGAATAAAAACCAATTTTAGAGCGTGTTTATTGCCTGCAGTATTGAGTGATATATGATTTTGGATGCTTGTTGAATATTAGAATTGCAAAAAAATTGTTATTACATCTGACCAAACACATTGAAAAACTGTAATCATCAAAATGATGAAGGCTTCTATATACGTGTGTTTATGTGTTCAGGCGCTTGTTTATGTTTGTTTGTGTGTACCAGCACTCCGAGCCATACCGTCTTATCCACAGAATTGGAAATTGGCATCAATATTCTACTACATCACCTCGGAAAAAATGTTTCTTTTTGAAAAAAAATGTTTTTTTGGCCTTTTTGGGATTTCATTCCAACGGTATTATTAATAACATATGGATTCTCCAGAATCTTGACGTTATTTTACTCTATTTTGGATTTTCTCGAGCAGGAAACGTCAGTGACGTCTGACTAAATTTATTCTTTGATGGATGATTTTACATGACTTCAATGCTACAGTTGTACAATGTCTTATCTATATTTCATGCATTAACATGATCACAACGGTATTGTCTCGTGGTTATCACTGGAGGTCGAGTGACAGCAAGTCACACTTTTCTTGGCATCTTCATTATGATTGTTATTTCGAAATTCCCAAATATATACATATATATATATATATATATATATATATATATATATATATATATATATATATATATATATATATATATATATATATATATATATCAAACAGAGACAATCATATATACCGATATATATTTACAACATATGTAGAGAGCAGATATGAATAAGCAAAATGAGAATTTGGACCTTTGCATTTCCAGGTGATTATTTCAAATTTTTTATATAACATAATGCAATATATATATATATATATATATATATATATATATATATATATATATATATATATATATATATATATATATATATATATATATATATATATATATATATATAATTGTTTCTATTTATGTATTTGCCAATCACAGAAATTCAAAATTTTGTACCTACGGAAAAATTTTATCATTTGAAGCATTACCACGTTCACATTAAATGTTTTCTGGTCATTAGTGGGGATCGGTGAGGGAAAAGTCTCCCCAAATCTCCAAGCAAACCAACTATTATAGGCTTCCATAATCGTTGTGTCCAATATTCAAAAGCTCCAGGGCCAAGTCCCGATGTTTTCCAATTTTTTGGTAGTTTTTCACCTCTGGTGCGACTGCATCTAGGATCTTTCACCAAGGCGTATAATTTCTCTGTCTTTCTCTCTTTGTTTCCCCATCTTTCTGCATCACTCACACACACACACACCAATGAACAAATGCTACTTCATTTTAAAAGCTGTATTTTCCCCTGTTTTATATATACTTGTGGGTATGTGTGCATGTATCACATATATCTATGTGCGCACAGATATATTTGAAGGTGAATATTCATCAACGAATTTTGCACATTGCAATAATGTACAATTCGGATATATACATATATATATATATCAACTTCTTTGAATTTGGGATAATAGTTTTAAACTCAAGTCAAAATAAGATAATGTCAATTTCGAGATTTCAAGATTGAATAATGGGAAAAAGTTTTATTTACAAAACAGACAGCTTTATTTAGATTTAATTTAAATGAAAATGAGAAATGAATTAGTTGAAGGAAAAAAACTTAAATGAGTAGATTAGTGAAGAGAAAATCAGTTTTCCTCCAAAACTGAAATGATACTCTTCGGCTTCAAAATTCAATTTCATGTCTTTAAAAGTAAATTAGAGAGACAGTTTCAGCTGTACTGCAGATTTTTGTAATAATAGTAAATACAAACGTCTTTTCTGTTCAGAATAGCACACTTGAAAAACCTTTTTCCAAATAAGAATCTTGTGTCGGAAATACGACCTGGAGAAAAAAAAGTGTCGTCATAGGGCGGTGCTTGGATATATATATATATATATATATATATATATATATATATATATAGAGAGAGAGAGAGAGAGAGAGAGAGAGAGAGAGAGATTAAATAATTATATGTATAATAAATAATTATAATCATATGAATATATATATAAAGACAGACACACAGAGAGTGGGTTACTTCCATGAGAGTACATGAACATGCATCTTTTGAATCTGTAGTGAGTCGCGTTTTTATAAAATGTATAGGTCAAAATGTAATATAAATATATACATTGGTCAATGACATTAAGAAACACTGCAATCGAGGTCACGCACTAGTAGGAAATGCTTCTTTTTTTTATCAAATTGAAATATGCAGATAATCAAGATGTCCACCTGAAGTCAGTCCCGCCTAATATCTTGGAGCCATTGAAAATGTTCTCTTTGACTTGTCCAAAAAACAGTAGCATTTTGGGATTGAATAAGCTTTGAAGGAATTAAAGGCGAAGAAGTAATCCTAAGGTTGTTGCAGTGTCAAAATCCAATCCAACTCAAATTCTGAATGTAGATGGTTACTGCAACTTTTGTATTGTATATATGTAACATTGTATATATGCAACAAATGAAAATAATGTAAAAATGTTTTCTTCATATAACTGTGTTTATTTTATTAGAAAGAAATATCTGCATCAGTATGATGCATTACCGTTAATATCTTAAACTCGTCAATTTGATATACAGTTCTCTGTTCAAATCACGGTAGGGGAATTTAAATTTTACACATCGGTTTACATCACACGTTTTGGTGAGGATCTTTCTTGTTATCCTTGTCAAGAAGGGAAAACAAAGTCGATTCCAGAATCTAGACAGGAATTAGAAAAAGATTCGAATTTCATGGTAGGAAGTCAATTCACAACTATTGTTAGCATGCTGATTTAGTGTTGCTTACAAAAACTCAGTTTTATTTCAACTTTGGGTTTGTATTTTGAACAGACTCAAAAAGGCAACTGGCCTTTCAGCATTAAAAGATAAATACATGATAGGAAATGATAAGTAATTAACCTGACTACGAATATTGAGAGTGCACAGAAAAAATTGAAAGAAACTTGCCATCACAGTCCATGATTGAATAACTGCATTTTCCAAATTTTAAGTTATAGAAAAAAAATTCCATCGAAAATTTAATATGATCAGAAAAAATCTGTTTTTGGCTTCACAGACGTTTCCCACAAGAAAACATCTGAAATAGAGTGAAGGAAACTTCTAGAGAAATCTAGATTCTGGAAAATCTTGGTCTTATCAATAAACCAGTCAAAATAAAGCCCCAATAGTTTGTTTTTTTTTTTTTAATTGGAGAAAAAAACATTCTGAAATGGGATTTAGTGGAGTACTGGTGGCAATTTTCAAGTCTGTAGTCCAACTGGTATTGCCAGGAGCACTGGGATACACTAATACATGAACAAACACAGGCACCTCCCCAAACACACACACATATTTGAAAAGGGATAAAATCCTTTGCCACCTTTTGTGGCCTCGGTTGTTCAGTCCGTGGACTGTATCAATAAGTGATTGAATAGCTGAATTTTGGATTCTACTCTGCTCCTCGTTGTCAATGTTGTACCTGACAATGCTAACTTTGTTTCCAGTTCAATACGATTGAGTTGCTAACCTGGCACCCTACGATACACGTTTTTTTCTGTCAGCGTTAAACTCTCTTAGATTGACTGCCTTGCAGGGCTAAAGGAATTCAACAGCTATGCTGTTTACCTATAGGTGGGTAGAGAAACTAGACTCATGCCTCTCTCAAGGGCATTTGTTCGAAGTGAACGTAAACAGTCTTGGTCAAAATTCCGTCCACCGATTCTTTTTTCTGCGTGGCTACTTGATAGTTCCACTCTAAATAAATAGATAAATGAATAAATAAATAAATGGAACAGGTCTGGTTAGTCACTCAATAGAAACAACATGCCGTGTTGGGATGATCAATTGAAAAATTTAAAAAAAGGTGATCAAAGAATAAGTTACTTCTCTCGCCTTATGTGGGGCAGTGATCATTTAGTGAGACTGAATTTTCAAAAACGGGCGTGACACAAACTAAAGGATATATTCAACATAAACACACGTTGCTAATTGAGCCCCCCCCCAAAAAAAAACTATGGACGGTGAATAAATAATATAGAAGTCAGAAGGTAAATATTCCATGTTATACACGATAACCTATGCAAAATGAAAGGCGGTGAGAAAATTTCCGAACACGACTATATATCTTCTTTCGATACTCTGCACTACTAACTGAAAACATTGAATAGTATTATATTCAAAACGCCAAAAACTCATTTGTTCAAGTGTATGTAGAGTGCAGGGTTTTACAAAAGGTCCGATCTTAACCAACACGGTGGATAAGGGACGAAAAGAAATTACTGACCAGAAGGAAGCCCTACTTTTCTAAGTTCAAAATCCTAATTTAGAAAAGAGACAATCTCACTTAAAGTGTCGAACTTCTTATTTAGTCCCCACTTATAGCGTAAATCATTTCTTCCCTAACGGTACAATTATCATGGAATGCCAGGACAGCCATGTATTTATAAAGGTCAAGACGTAAAAGTAAAATCACGCTCTAAATCTCGCCTAAGGTCTCGCTTCAGGAATGAACATGAATGCTATAATTGGTTCTTCTGACAAAGGCCCATTTTTAAAAGCTTCTCTTCCTCATCATTATTAATAATATTGTTGTTGTTATTGATATTATTTCAAACTCCACTAAAAATCTTTGAAAATCCTCACCACATTGAAAGGAGAAAAAATTAATATTTCTCTTCCGTGATTTGAATAATAACCACCTGATCGGTAGTTGTATGCCTCACTGACTGAGCTAAATTAACAAATCTAACATATCTTCAAAATTTCTTATTTCATTCCTATGGATCTATAAAATGAATATTCCCTTACAGTTATTTGAAATCACGACCAACTGTAGGCTGATGTCCTACCGACAGAGGTAAACTGACGAGCCTTATAAATCTTCAGAAGAAAAAAATTTTCATGGATGCGTAAGGGCTTATTTCAATTAAATAAATGAATACATTTATACTAAGAATACATACCTTTAAAAACAATTTTTATTTATCTATTAGAAAAGTTGCAGTAATCATCTTCAGTGGGGAAAAGAAATTGGAATGGATTTCGAACCTACAAGAGTGACATTAGTTATTCTAGCAGTAGTAGTAGTAATTGAGTTTTCATGCCCGTACTTCCTTGTTGTTTTCATATCAGATCAGGTGAAAGTTGATTTTTTCTATAATCCAGTTTTTTCCTCGTGATTCTAACCTATTTTTAGTAATTCTGTCATCTGGATGGTTTTGTGCTTTCTTTCGATTTACAATTATCTCCCCGGGGCTGTTCAAAGTGTACCAGTAATGAAAGTCACACTATCTTAAAGTTTCCTGACAAGGTTCATATAGTTTTCGATTGCGATAGCTTTTTACTTTCATTCAATTTTGGGCTGGAACTTTCTTACAAAACATCTGGGTTTTTTGGGGGTTTTTTTTTTTGTTGTTGTTGCTTTATTTTGGGGCGTAAATTAGGTGATCCATTTAAATTCCAAAATCCCTTTAGAGATATGAGAAGGCTTAATTTGGGGTGGTGTAATCCCTGTGCAGTATTCTGATGTAGGTACATTGCCTAAGTGAAAGTCGTGAATTACAAATAATTCATTATTCCACTACATTATTACGTTAAAACTAGTTAAAACTAGTTTTGTTTTGATGGGTCATTTAAATCATATTGTTTGTACTAATGACTTCAAAAGAATCACCCGTTAGAGGATAAATTACTTTGAAATGCTGAAGGAAATTTGACATATTTCTCACCAAATTTGGAAGATAATCTTTTAAATATTCGTATAAGTCAGATAATCTCGAGGCGTCTTTTTTTAATGAAGCAACTTTGTAGATATTCGAGTTCTGGTTACTGGTTACCAGTTGCCCGGATGAAAGCTCTTGTTACTACGATCTCAACCACGAATTAGTCTATTTAAGTCCGAGAAAAAAGTATCCCTTGGGTTAATATACTTGTAAAATATTGATAATCAGTGTCTTATTGCTGCTTAGGATCTTTGAATTGAAAGCGTGAGGAACACAACCAGACTAAGAAATATGCACCAGGCAGATCACACAAATACTTCCATGATAAACACCCGGAATAAAATTCTCTTTATACTGCATTTTAATGTCTAGATAGGACAGAGAACAAACGAAGTCGGATGGGTGAGGCACAGTGATCGTTGTTGCCAGGGAATCTTTGAAACGTCCTGGGATTCGGACTGGATTTGATATTTTTACGACAGTGTTTAATTTGCGATCTCTTCCTGCAATGACAGTCTCATAAATCCGGACATTGGACGATAGACTCACAAAAGTGACGTGTTTGGTTAGGGTAAATGCGACGTTCGGCAATGATCAGAGAAAAAGTTGTTGAAATGACAAGCCGGAGAGATTGTGCAGATATCAGATGTGATGTATTTCGAAACAAGGAGTGTAGACAGGTGTATCTTTGTTAGCATGTATTTAAATATTCAATCCAGCACTAATATCGGCAAAAAACACTCCTTACAGACAGAAATGTGGGTATATAATTGTGCCTATCTGTGTACAGAAATAATCGCTTTGCTCTGAATTACCGCATAGTTACACACATGTATTCTTGTAGACAGAGACAGAGACAGAGAGACTGAGACAGAGAGAAAGGGAGAGAAAGACAGCAAGATGGAGAAAGAAATGAACAGACTGAAAAATACAAGAGACAATTATAAGAAGAGATCTATGAAATACATTGAAATAGATAGATTTTTAGTTACTTTTGAAATGAACTAACACTAAACCAGGGCCTTCCCAATGGGTACGTCCACGATCTTACGAAATTGGACCGTTTATCTCAACAAATTGTTAAAGCAACACTTCCTTGACTTAACCCTAATGAATACGTTGATTCTTCAATGGAAAACTTTTAGTCAAAATGTTTAATTTGTGATTGTACAAACCGACAGATCAATTTATTACAACAGTTCTAGTTGCTTTTGGGCAGTTTTCTTGGATGCACCTTTTGGATAGGATGGGTAAAATATTACAAACTATTTACAATCAACGACAGCAAAAGTTGTAACCATGGTAATGTAACGGTGGACAGAATTCGTATTTCATTATGCATACTAGAATATACTAAATTGCTGGGCTTTTTTATGTATAGTTTGAAATAAGAAACCTAAGATTTATTGTCCTAATTCTTTTTCAATCATTCAAGTAAGATAATCCATTCATTTGAAGTATCAACTCATCTATTTTAGGGTTTGATCCGACATAACGAGTTTTAAGAATTTCTATGATGCATTAAATGACGTAATTGTCATGTCACAATCGGATAACAGACAAAGTTGCTTAGAAGCTCATAATAGGGTTAGACTGTAAAACTTCATTACAAGTCTGGAGTTGACATTTTTCAACCGTAAAAAGCGACAAAAATAAGAACAATCCTCCCCAGATATAGGGGAATAAAACCTACCTCACTTGATTCGGAATCGTGGTTAATTGATAAGCGGATCTCTTATCAACTGGGCTAAATCGAGGTCTCATATATCTATGCAAAGTAATATTTAAAATATTGAAGGGTTTATTTCATTTTATTAAATAAATAAAAGGCTGCAGTAGTCCTCTTCGAAGGAAAGGTGGATTTTGACCCTACAACAGCCAGGCATGAAATAATCCTATTCAATAGGATAAATGGATGCAGAGAGAATGGAATCAACAAGCCCAATTCAAACTCTGGTTGAGACAGATTGCGTTCATTTCGCCTGAATGCTCTTGCAAAAGGCATGAATACATTTTCCTCTAACCCAGGACAAATAGATGGGCAAACAAAATACTCAATTCCTGTAAAAGACAGGCACTTTGATACCAGACCAGAGAGAGGGTACCACCCCTTGAGCCAGTTGGACGCTAAATTTGACTTCTTTCCGGTAGTTCCTACAGCCAAGTTTATATCAACCGTACCGCTCCGTTCTCCTTGGTAAGGCATCAGTGTACAAAAACAATTAATTCCAGACCATTGATAATTCGTTTTTCTTCATTACTAAAGCACAATGTACAGATTGAGTGCTGAAACTAAGAAAAGCAAATTTCAGCTCAACTTTACACAATTTTTTTCTGTCACCAAAAAATGCTTGCACAGAGTTCACTGTTAACGAATAACCGAAATCATTTAGACAGCTCTTCCTTACAGCATTTATCCATGTATAACACCATTCCTGTATGATACAAGTATTCAATAGAGTGGAAAATAGGTGGAAATTTGTAGCCTCTTGCATACCCCAGGTACTACAGTTTGGCAATCGCAAGGGTTTTTTTTCCTGCTTCGATGTCCCACATATATATATATATATATATATATATATATATGTGTGTGTGTGTGTGTGTGTGTGTGTGTATTCCTTTTGATCAAACGGGCTTAACGTATGAAAAGTTTTTCAATGTATATTCATTTATTGTTAGACCTGCCCACTGTATTTAAATACAAATTTCGCGTGTTATTTGCGAATAATTCATCATTAGTAGCAACAACCTTTTAGAGTCCGTCGTTTGATATATACCTTCCCCAGGACTTGCAAAACCTTTCTGTCATGGGCGTTGTGGAGCCAGTACTTTCTGAAGTTGTCTATTTCGTCACGTCATCTTATATTTTGCCAATCATAGTTTAGCATTTGCTTTCTGGTCATCAATGTTGTAAGTCCACACTCAGATTTTTTCTGGCCTTTTCAGCATGGATTAAAGTGTAGTATATGTTCTCCGGCAGACCCCAAGGCACCAGTACTGACACTTGCCTGTCGAATGGGCCGGAGATGGTATGTGTCAAAGACTAAGTGCGCCGGTGCAATGCGTCAGCCAATGAGGTTATACTGAGGCTGCGCATTGTTACGCACATTAGGAGCCGTTGGATTCGTCCTTATGCTCTTCCACTATTACTCAGCCCAGCTGCGGGGAATCTGTTGCCTGAGGGCAGCACTGTCCCATTGCACTTAAAGGGATAGATCTGGATTGTCCTGAAGCTTTCGTGACTGGTGCTGCTTTAGCAACCACAGTCGCGTTGGCTGGAGTAATTTTTGATGGGTTGCTCCTTTTTCTCAACGTAAAGCCCTAAGCTTGTGTCGTATTTTGCTCAGGTGGGAGAGTAAATAAAGAGATGTTGTAAGTCGCGATGTCCATCAGTTGTCTGAAATTATTGAAACATGACCAGCACATTGCCATTCGAGTTTTTGATGGATTATATGATACCCCTAACTGTTGTTTTTCTCTAATATACTGCGCTGTATTGTAATCTCTCCATCTGATGTTGAGCATGATTCTCTCATATGCACGTTTGAGGGTCAATTCTTGGTTAAGTTCCATGTTTCAGCTCCATAGGTCACTATCAGGAGTATGTATTGGTTGTAGACCCTTTTAAAAACTAGTGGGATTTTCTTTTTATCGAAGGTTGAGTTTTGCTCGGAAAAGCTCATCATCCTAGAGTGATTCTGCGTTCGATTCTTTCTTCTTTTGAGGGTTTCATAGAGATTTGTTATTCTAGGTAGATGTAGTGGTCTAAGGTTACTTAGGTATTCGCTTCTTATTCTGATTTCTTCATTTTCCCAGTATAGATTTTAGAAGATCATCTTGAGGCTGGCAGTGAAGAGTTTGGGTGAGCTGGTATCACCTTGTCTTACTCCTTTTTTGAGCTGAAAGGGCTCATAATTTTTATGTAGCCTAATAAAGTACGCTACACTAACTGGCATACGTCCTCTTTTATGGAAACAGGAAACATCGAGTAATTAATGCTGCCTTCAACCAAAATTTGTATCGGTAGTACGCCAATGAAATATATGACAAGATAATTTTCTGGAGACGAGCATCACTCTCTTGCGATCATTCAAAGACTTATTCCTTGATTAGTCTCGTTGCCATTCACATAAACGCCGCCTGAACAAAGTCCAGTATAAAAGGAAAATAACATCCTCTGCTAATAGTTCTGTGTTCATATAAATAATTCCTTTTGAACTTTTACGGTTGCTTAGTGATGAAAACTTTACCGAGCCGGGGACATTTTTTTCACAGAATTTGAAATGAAAGTTAATTTGGTTTAGTGACAAGTAAGAAAAGCATGAAAAGAACTCAATAGATTGATGATGTATTTAGGTTTATTGCTGAATAATCGAAGGCAGTAGCTAAGTTTGACGAGTTTAGAACGGGCGCAGTTATCTCTGCTTGGTCTTTGCAGGCACGTGGGGTGTCTGGGAGGGATTTCCCACTCGAACTGTTGCAAACAATAACATGAATGAGCCAAACATTATGGCAATTAGGCTTTAGAGATTATATTTCTTCCGGTTATTGGGATGACAAAGGTACGAAGAGTATCCTTCGTTTTGTAACATACAATTGTGATTTATGCGTATATTAGAGAAATATCTATTGCTATCTTTCTTGGCGATTCCTATCTATCAAACTTAGACGTTCTGTTCATATCAGCTATCTTTTCCTTGTGTGTTCCAAGTCTCAAGGCTCTTTCTTCACACACAGACACAGACACACACACGCACACGCACACACACACACACACACACACACACACACATATATATATATATGTATATATATATATATATATATATATATATATATATATATATATATATATAAACCCATCAATCATTATATGAATAAATTAGTACCAGAAACAGGCTTGGCCACTATCTGCGTGTGTACGTGTGTATCTGTCTTTCCCTCCCTCTCCCTCTCTCCTTCTCTCTCTCTCTCTCTCTCTCTCTATCTATCTATCTATCTATCTATCTATCTATTTCTCTCTCTCTCTCTCTCTCTATATATATATATATATATATATATATATATATATATATATATATATATATATATATATATATATTTTGGCTACTCATATCGATCTGTATGTTTCAAATGTATTATTGTATGGAAAAAAGAAAATGCACAAAAAACTTCCTAACCGTACCAATGAATAATGATCCAATTACAGCTAACTTTTTTAGGCTTTCTCGAATATAAGATAGAGAAAATCGAAAGAGAGGATGAAGAAAATGAGAAAGTAGAAAAAATGAGTTTTAATAAACAACATTCATACGATCTTATCGCTGAACTCAGAACTCAGCACTATTTCCCTTTTCTTTTATCTTTTTCACACGGGGAGGGTAGGTCTTCATTTTCTTCCTTTTTAACAACACGAAGGCCAACTTCTTTTATTCTGTTGGCTGACCCTTGCAAAGTAGACCTCAATTTATTTCACTATTAAAAGGTTAGATCGGTATTTTGCAAAAGTGTGAACGAGTCTTAGAAGACATGTATCCTAATGTAGGCGTACATACTTACTTATATGCATACATACTTTTTTATGTGATTTGCCTCAATGTTATTTCTCATCTTTTCATGGTTAAGCTATTGCATAGAGTTTTTAGAATATTGCCTGATTCAATTGTCCGTATTGTGCGACAAAAGAGTCAATTTTACCGGGCTACAGGTCTCCATTAGTTCTGTTATTTACTCATAACTAAGGGATAAGTAGAATCATGCCTTTCCCTCAATTATTATTTTGAAGTGAATGCAAACTTTCCCAGAATGAGTAAGAAGCCAATCAGCGCATTTTCCCTATGTGGCGGTAAGTGAGAGGCTATTTGCATCTCCCTTTAAGACTCATGATTCAGAGGGGAAAGCCGAACATATGTTACTTTTAAATGTTTCTCAGCCAAAATCATTGAATATAGAATTATACTCAGCCGAACTTAGTTGGACAAAGGGCAAATGCATTAAAGTAAAATGTTCATCAGATGATCTGAAACCTTTTTATTTCCTTTAAATGTTACAAGGTGTCAGGGGGAATGATGATGCTTGAGGCTTTCTCTTCTCATCAACGCTTGGCTAAATTAAGGTTGATAAAAGGGGGATGGAGCCTTACCAATTTGGGTAGACAAGCAAAGCGATGACAGAGAGAGAGAGAGAGAGAGAGAGAGAGAGAGGGCTGATAGAGAGAGGGGGAGGATAGAGCCACATGCATAAAACTTCTTACTGTTCGCACCAATAACATTTTGTGTTTTAGAAATAATTACTTTTCTCTCAGTCAACAGAAAGAGTAAACGAGAGATCTTTTCCTTTGCATGGTATTTCCATTTTTCCAGTGAGCCTATGAGATGGGTTACATCCACAGTTTTGCAGTCTTGATATAACCAATAAAAGGGGTCCTAACACACATGCACACTCTCTCTCTCTCTCTCTCTCTCTCTCTCTCTCTCTCTCTCTCTCTCTCTCTCTCTCTATCGTACGATAAATGCTAGCGGGGGGCCATAACGAGTAAGCATGTGTACTGTGTAAGGCTCGCATCCAAAATGGCTGCACAAGCTCACTCTCCACGTCTCGTTGAGGGTTTTTAGGCAAAGCATCGTATCGCTCAGGTTTGTCAGCCTTACGACTTATGGCTTTTTCGTTGAGGGCGAGGATATTTCAGACTGTTGATAAGATTAAGAAGGGAGCAATGAGATAGCTGTGGGTGATCTTGAATAAGGATTTTGCAGATTTTTAAAAAAGTAGAATGAACGCTAGAATGAGTGTGCTAACTCCAATAGGAAGTGTTTTAAACGAGACTAAGGCGCTATTGCCCAAAGTAAGCTTCTCTTTAATATTAAATAGTTAATATTAAATGGATCAATACTTTCCTGACATACTTCATATTGCTTATTTGTGTTTTAGGTATATCTCAAGGTGACATAAACTCCGATAATTACCAAGACGCCAATATTAAAACTTCTTATTACATTGATATTGAATAATCCATCTGAATAAGCAATCTAAAATCTGCTAAACTGGAATATAGGGCACTGAATATTGGGCAACATGCACCTCTGTCCTTCGGATGAATTTGGTAATTTCCGCTTGCACTTTTGTCAGATGATCCGTTTAGGCTCTCTTTGATAATTTTGCAATCAATAATCCCAGTTAACGACTTACCGGGAGCAAATTCATCCAATCTGAAAATATGTGCTTATTAGAACGAACAAGTGATAGTAAAGTACTCAGAGGAATTTTGGCAGCCATCTTTGACACCGAGTTCTCAATCATTAAAACGGACAATTATTTAGGAAATTTGATTGCTACAAGGCAATTCCATTCTAGTCTAATGCATGGTTTAGTTCGATAAAATTTGGTAAAATCAAGAAATCCCTCCCCCTATTTCTTCGAAAGTAAGTTTATCAAGTTGCAAATGTTCCCAGCGTAAACTTTTGCATAACGTTTGAAAAATGTTGCAAAAAACTGGTATTTTTGAACTGACAACTACACTTTTCTCGTCTGAATTAAGAGGTAAGACAAAGAAACTAAGAAATACGACAAATAAATTGAAAACATGACTAGAAGATTACAAAATACAAGAAACAAATTTTAAAAATAAGATAGGCAAATTGAAAAAGATGCTAACTGAATAGCTGTTCATGAGTAATCATACACATACAGTTACTGCTACAGTTGCTGCGAAATGTGAATCTTTTTTTAACAAAATATGTCAAGAGATAAGATCAAAATAATTTTGCTAAAAAGATCAACACTTGTAGTGACTATAGCCGTAGCTGTGAGTGATTACTCATGTGCGTCGATTCAGTTCGCTTGTCTTTTTTATTTGCTTGACTTTTATTAATGAGATTCATCAGGAGATATTCTGTCAGCCATCGTTGAGCAATGTTTGCTCTCATTGCCTTCAGCAGCATCGAAAATCCAAGCTAAATATATTTGAAATATATAGTCAGCCCTTTTAGGACAATCATTGATTTTACTACCTTCATCGCCAACTGCAAATGGTTTTGAATCACTATCCGATTAATTTCCAGATTTATAAGATCTACAACTGACAGGAATAGACGCAAATTACTTCAGAAGTCAATACACCTTTATTGTCGCCGACGAATTAAAATCCTGAGATATTGTTTACCAAGTGATGTCCAAATCACATTCACTGATGATGGGCAAAAATATTGCTACTTTGTTGAAAAATATGTGGAACAGAATTTAATTACCAGAGTGGGAAGATTAGATTGCGTAATATTCAGTAGAACTTATACATATCTATATATGTATACATGACTATGTGAACATGCATATAAAACTATATGCATTAACAAATAACCGTCCACTTTTTCAAGCACAACAAAGTAGAAACAGGAGATTATAGTCAAATCGTTGATGCAATTTTTCTAGGAAACTTCACATTTTTTTTGTCAAAATGCAACAAAAAATGCACGTACAAAAAAAATGAAATCAAGCGAAAAATCACTCAAATTTGGTAGGTTTTCAGTGAAACAAAGTCGAGGGTTTTACAACCAATGCATTCACACGATAGTTACATATGGAGCTGGAAAACTAAACCTAATCAAAACATTGAAAAACGTGAACGTGAAAGAATCATGCTCAACGCATATGGAGAGATCACAAAACAGCAAAGTATATTAGAGAAAAAAACAAAAGTCAGAGATATCATAGAATTGATTGGGAAATTAAATGGCGATGGGTTGGACATCGAAGCTCACGACGTGGATCCCCGAGAACATATACGAAACTGTGGCAGGTAAAAAATAAGGTGGCGTGACGAACAAGTCAATTCTGGAAAATAATAGCTTCGCAACGCCCATCAGAGAGAGGTGTGACAAATCTTGGAGGAGGTCTACGTCAAATGAGAGACGCTAAATCGCTGACGATGTTGTTGCTGTTGCTGCTGCTGCTGCTGATGATGATGATGATGTATCTACTATTAAATCTATTTTGAATGAAAGTTTTCTTCTTTCCTCTGCTTTTCAGCTTCATTCTTCCTGATCAAAAACTCATCAAAGCTTCAATATACATCAACTTAAGATTTAATCAGAATATCATTTCATATAAATATTTGATGATCTAGAGTTTCAAAATAATCGTGTCCATCTGAACTATTGCAAGAAAAGCGGTAAATTCGATCTGAAACATCTATCACCTATAAATAATTCATTTAGAAATGAAATATGAATCCTGCAAAATTCAGCTACGTATAAAATTTGATTTTGATATAAGAGACTCGATAAAATCAGATGACAAATACAAATCGATTTGTGCTTCACTGCTAACCTTAGTCTAACTCAAGACCAAAAGTTGGGATCAAGATCACTGCTGTAGAATCACGTCTTCACTGTTTACCTTAGTCTAACCAAAGACCAAAAGTTGAGATCAAGATCACTGCTGTAGAATCACGTCTTCACTGTTCACCTTAGTCGAACCCAAGACCAAAAGTTGGGATCAAGATCACTGCTGTAGAATCACGTCTTCACTGTTCACCTTAGTCTAACCAAAGACCAAAAGTTGGGATCAAGATCACTGCTGTAGAATCACGTCTTCACTGTTCACCTTAGTCTAACCAAAGACCAAAAGTTGGGATCAAGATCACTACTGTAGAATCACGTCTTCACTGTTTACCTTAGTCGAACCCAAGACCAAAAGTTGGGATCAAGATCACTGCTGTAGAATCACGTCTTCACTGTTTACCTTAGTCGAACCCAAGACCAAAAGTTGAGATCAAGATCACTGCTGTAGAATCACGTCTTCACTGTTTACCTTAGTCGAACCCAAGACCAAAAGTTGGGATCAAGATCACTGCTGTAGAATCACGTCTTCACTGTTTACCTTAGTCTAACCCAAGACCAAAAGTTGGGATCAAGATCACTGCTGTAGAATCACGTCTTCACTGTTTACCTTAGTCTAACCCAAGACCAAAAGTTGAG
Organism: Thysanoteuthis rhombus; assembly: GCA_963457665.1. Lineage (NCBI taxonomy): Eukaryota > Metazoa > Mollusca > Cephalopoda > Oegopsida > Thysanoteuthidae > Thysanoteuthis > Thysanoteuthis major. Next base: position 43,106,733 of record OY735217.1, on the reverse strand, counting down.
ATCAAGATCACTGCTGTAGAATCACGTCTTCACTGTTTACCTTAGTCGAACCCGAGACCAAAAGTTGGGATCAAGATCACTGCTGTAGAATCACGTCTTCACTGTTCACCTTAGTCTAACCAAAGACCAAAAGTTGAGATCAAGATCACTGCTGTAGAATCACGTCTTCACTGTTTACTTTAGTCTAACCCAAGACCAAAAGTTGGGATCAAGATCACTGCTGTAGAATCACGTCTTCACTGTTCACCTTAGTCTAACCAAAGACCAAAAGTTGAGATCAAGATCACTGCTGTAGAATCACGTCTTCACTGTTTACCTTAGTCGAACCCAAGACCAAAAGTTGGGATCAAGATCACTGCTGTAGAATCACGTCTTCACTGTTTACCTTAGTCTAACCCAAGACCAAAAGTTGGGATCAAGATCACTGCTGTAGAATCACGTCTTCACTGTTCACCTTAGTCGAACCAAAGACCAAAAGTTGAGATCAAGATCACTGCTGTAGAATCACGTCTTCACTGTTTACCTTAGTCTAACCCGAGACCAAAAGTTGGGATCAAGATCACTGCTGTAGAATCACGTCTTCACTGTTTACCTTAGTCGAACCAAAGACCAAAAGTTGGGATCAAGATCACTGCTGTAGAATCACGTCTTCACTGTTCACCTTAGTCTAACCAAAGACCAAAAGTTGGGATCAAGATCACTGCTGTAGAATCACGTCTTCACTGTTTACCTTAGTCGAACCCAAGACCAAAAGTTGGGATCAAGATCACTGCTGTAAAATCACTTCTTCACTGTTTACCTTAGTCGAACCCAAGACCAAAAGTTGAGATCAAGATCACTGCTGTAGAATCACGTCTTCACTGTTTACCTTAGTCGAACCCAAGACCAAAAGTTGGGATCAAGATCACTGCTGTAGAATCACGTCTTCACTGTTTACCTTAGTCTAACCCAAGACCAAAAGTTGAGATCAAGATCACTGCTGTAGAATCACGTCTTCACTGTTTACCTTAGTCTAACCCACGACCAAAAGTTGGGATCAAGATCACTGCTGTAGAATCACGTCTTCACTGTTTACCTTAGTCTAACCAAAGACCAAAAGTTGAGATCAAGATCACTGCTGTAGAATCACGTCTTCACTGTTTACCTTAGTCGAACCCAAGACCAAAAGTTGGGATCAAGATCACTGCTGTAGAATCACGTCTTCACTGTTTACCTTAGTCTAACCCAAGACCAAAAGTTGGGATCAAGATCACTGCTGTAGAATCACGTCTTCACTGTTTACCTTAGTCGAACCCAAGACCAAAAGTTGAGATCAAGATCACTGCTGTAGAATCACGTCTTCACTGTTTACCTTAGTCGAACCCAAGACCAAAAGTTGGGATCAAGATCACTGCTGTAGAATCACGTCTTCACTGTTTACCTTAGTCTAACCCAAGACCAAAAGTTGGGATCAAGATCACTGCTGTAGAATCACGTCTTCACTGTTTACCTTAGTCTAACCTAAGACCAAAAGTTGGGATCAAGATCACTGCTGTAGAATCACGTCTTCACTGTTTACCTTAGTCGAACCCAAGACCAAAAGTTGGGATCAAGATCACTGCTGTAGAATCACGTCTTCACTGTTTACCTTAGTCGAACCCAAGACCAAAAGTTGAGATCAAGATCACTGCTGTAGAATCACGTCTTCACTGTTTACCTTAGTCTAACCCACGACCAAAAGTTGAGATCAAGATCACTGCTGTAGAATCACGTCTTCACTGTTTACCTTAGTCTAACCCAAGACCAAAAGTTGGGATCAAGATCACTGCTGTAGAATCACGTCTTCACTGTTTACCTTAGTCGAACCCAAGACCAAAAGTTGAGATCAAGATCACTGCTGTAGAATCACGTCTTCACTGTTTACCTTAGTCGAACCCAAGACTAAAAGTTGGGATCAAGATCACTGCTGTAGAATCACGTCTTCACTGTTTACTTTAGTCTAACCCAAGACCAAAAGTTGAGATCAAGATCACTGCTGTAGAATCACGTCTTCACTGTTTACCTTAGTCGAACCCAAGACCACTGATGGGGATCAAAATAACGGCGAAAGTATCGGTTTTTACTGTCTAGATTATTCCAACTCAAGACCAAAAGTAAGGATCCAAATCATTTCAGTAATAAAAGAATTGCCAAACGGTTACTGGAATGGCATCAATGATCCGATTTCAAATACTAGGTGTGATAGTTTGCATTCACTTTGCATAAATAGCTTTAGTAAAGGCATAGATCAATGTCTTTTCGCTCCAGAATTTGGTAAAATAGTATTACAGACTTGCAAGGCTGTGTTTTAGATCAACAGTCAACCTGAGATGGAAAACTCTGATTCTAAAACTAGAGAGTTCGACTCACAGCTGCAACGCATTATGGATCGTGAAGGGTATAGCGTAACACGCAGAACAGCCAGGCCATTCACTGTCTCCAGCCATCCTGATTATGTCCTGCCACTGGATCCTGGCAGATATTGATCCTCATCCTGAGAATCACGAAATTATTACGGAAGAGAATCATGCTCAACATAGTACAAAACGGGACAGTATATCTGAGAAAAAACGGGATCCAATGATATTATAGAATCGATTAGGAAAATCAAATGGCAATGGGCTGGTCATGTTGCAAGAATGGCAGACAACCACTGGACATGACTACTCACAAGGTGGATCCCAGAGATCATATGGGGAACTGCGACTGGCAAAACATAAGATGGCGTGACGAAAAAGTCAAATTTAAAAAGTACTGGATCCGCAATGCCTATGATAGAGAGAATCTTGAGGAAGGTTTGTGTCCAACAACGAATGATGAATGAATGATAATGATAATAATTTAGTCAGACTTAAAAGACAAGCTCAAACTCCATTACTTTTTTTAGGTAATTTCAGAATTATTTTTAAAAATCCAAGATCATTTAACTGAATTTGTAAAACTCCCGATTTTATGTAAAATAGGTAGTTAGTTTCCCAAAGACTTCGTGTTTTAACGAAAAAGAAATAAGCCACATATTCTTCTAAAAGTCAATATCTTAGAGGAGCCTGAAGAAAGAGACTGAGACAGACAGATAGAGAGAAAAAGAGAGAGAGAGATGTCGTGGGAGGAGTTGTTAGTGGGGTAGACAGAGATGTTTAGATGGAGAAGTTTTCATAGAGAGAGAGAAAGGTGATGGTTTAATGGGACGTTCCTTGAGTGAGGGGGAAGAGGGTAAGAAAATAGGGGAAATAGGTTACTGAAGAGATATTTCCTCATCATTTTTTATAGTTCCTGTCCCAACCGCCGTTTTTGATGATGGCGTTGTTGAGTGTATTTGGCGTAGGTACAGCTGCTCTGATATTCGAGGAGCATTTATAACGCTAGTTGATATCAGAACTACGCTTTGCACTTTCACTGTCTATTTTCTCTCTCTCTCTCACCCTTCTCTCTCTGTCTCTCTCTGTCCCTCACACTCACACGTACTGTCGTTCTGTTATCAAAAACTGCATTCCCTATCTTATTATATCTCTGGATTAGGAGATATCTGTAAAGATTCGCCAAGTATAGCATAAGGCTAAAACAATGGAACACTCAGTGATAATTGAAATTACTAGCAATGATTTAACAGAATGGCTAGTTTGGCCTTTGAACCATGACTTTGTGGCATGATACCGAATTTCTCTAAGAGTGAATTGGACATTATATCCCTCTATCCATCTATCTATCTATCTATCTATCTATATATATATATATATATATATATATATATATATATATATATATATATATCTATATCTATATCTATATCTATATATATATATATATATATATATATATATATATATATATACATATATAAGAAATTGATATATGATACATATGAGTGTGTATGTGTGTGCACGCACGCGTGTCAATCGGTCTGTGTCAGTATCTTTGTGTGCACGCTTGTATTGAGCCATTAAAAGTTCGGGGAGCTTTACTGCGAAAATGTGCCAAACTAAGCTAAGCGCAAAATATATTGATATGAACCTATTGAGATAGATAGATAGATAGGTAGATAGATAGATAGATAGACTGATTGATATACACGATTTATGCATGAACAGGTCGATATGCCTGATCCACTTTTCTTGATCGATACAAAGGAATAGATTGAAATGAATCTGCTTCTAACATCTCTAACTTTCTTGAAAGATCCCTTGCTAGATGCTGATAGTCACTGGAAACGAAAGGAGATAGTTTAAAGAAAAATGAACACTAACATGAAAAAATGTTCAAAAAAACAAAAAAAAGAAAGCTTTCTCACCAATGAAGACCACATCCAGGCACTGTTTGCATTTAACAATGGGAACTAATTGACGCCTATCAATTATACGTCAGATGTCATGAACCCGAAAATGGAAGGTGTTAATTTTGACCATGCTAACCTTTAATACATTCACCTGGTTAAATGAAGTAATTGAACAGACCATCGGAGGGGTAACGCATGAGAGCGCTAGCTGTAGTTTTAAGGTTAATGCTAACTGGGGAGGATTTTTTGGAGAAGTGGGGTTGTACTGGTGACCCTTTTTTTCAAGCTATAAGGGTCAAATACTGAATCAGTTACAGAGAAGAAAGAAAATGGATGGGAGGAAGAAGAAAGAGGAATGGGGAGGAGGTTAGTTGGATGCAAGACAAGGAGAAAAAGATGGAAGAAGGGTACGAGGATGGGAGGGTTAACAGGAGAGAAAATTAGGGGAAAAAAAGAGAGAACGAAGGAGAATAACGTCTGGTTAGTCCATCAATAGAAATCAACGTATTTTAGCGATGGTAATTTGCACTTGAAAAAACAATACACTCCATCCATATTTTTGAATTTAATGCAGGAAAAGTAATAATCGCAACGATCAATCTTCATCTTCCAATACATCATATGTTAGGTTGAGAGGGTAATGCTCATCACGTATTACGCCTACAACAACAGTGATTGACCAAAAACAGACTCCAAATGCTGGTCATTATGATAATTAAACACAGTCACCAAAGATAGAACATCCCTTTTTATATGTGCATTTTGTTAGTATGTTCGTGTATTCCAGCGCTCCTGGCCATATAGTTTTGTCTACAGACTCTAAAATTGGCGTCAGTGCTTCATTACAGTATTTGTTAAACGTGATTTTGGGGGCTGGGGAGGGTTTTCAAACATTTAGCGGGCCTTATTTTCACAGGTTTATTCATAATATCTAGATTCTCTTGATTTAGATGTTTCTAGATTTGTTTAACTCTCTTGTAGATGTTTTCCAGTGGAAATAACAACTAGACTCTCCAGAATTCAAAATAAGAATAAAACTGGGACGTTATGAAGAAAGAAAAGAATAAAGTGTCTGCAATCAACAAAGTAACGGTTGAAAAAAAAAATGGAGGCAATGATTTAAAAGAGAAAATCAAATAGCTTGTTCCGAACGGGAAAAGAAAGAATATTCCTCGACTGACTGATTGAATTGGGGGATGATTGGTGGAGAAGAAATGAAAAATGTCAAAACATAATTTGGCAGGCCTTAAAAGATATTTCATTACTAATAATGACATATTTCCAGAAACTGTTCACCATAAAGTATTTGGGCGTGTCCCAATTATTTCTGGGGGAGATAGTGGTCATCTGTGGACGTCTACACCCTTATTGGGTTCAAAAATTTAGGTGAGTGAGTATATATATATGTATATATATATATATATATATATATGTGTGTGTGTGTGTGTGTGTGTATCAGTCTGTCTGTTTATATCTATATCAGCCAATTTATTCAACCTATCTCTCTCACTCTCTCTTTTACACACACACACACATACACATTCATACACACATACATGTATATATATATATATATATATATATATATATATATATATATATATATATATATATAGATAGATAGATAGATATAGATAGATAGATAGATAGATAGATAGATATACGTATATGTACACACTATATTTTAAGGAAATTTAGTCTATAAAGCTTTTTCACAAGGCAAGATATTCAAATAGACTATGGATTTCCGGAAACCTTTGTATATATATATGTGTGTGTGTATGTGTACAGTTTGTGTGTGTTTGTGTGCAGCAGCTGCTTGTTTTCGACCTTTCAAATGTTCAGGTGTACTGTGTTAGACCTTGAAGGGTTTCCTATGGTGTCTGGTGCCGGGGAGTTTGCGACAGGTCCTTTCACTGCTGCAAATTACATGGTGGAGCTTCTGCAGAGCACAATTGTTGCCCAATAGAATTGAGATCTTGAGAGTATGGTGGCCATGGCCACTCCGTGAAGTCCTTTGTGTCTATGGCACCATTCCTGTTCAACTTGCTCAGTGTGACACAACTCATTGCCCTGCTGAAAAAATGTCACTGCCATCCATGGAGGGGTTTACCTGGTTTTCAATTATTTGGGGATAGGTCGTACACGATGAAATATCTTCATCACAAATGATTGGACAATGTTTCTATTTAATGGATATTGCCCAAACCATCACATTTCCTCCACCGGTTTCTTGTTTTCCCTTAGTGGATCCTGGTGCAATCGTTTTCCCACAATGACGAGATGCATACAAACTCTACCATCCAGCTTATCCGGGAGACAGCAAGATTCATCGGACCAGACTACTTTTTCCCATTGATTTAAGGTTCTGTACTTACACTTGCGTAAAATTGATGATTCTTCTGGCAATTGACATTTGGTTACAATGAGTTGTTTGACTGGTCTGACTACGCAGTCCCATATGCAACGAACATCGATTCACTGCGAATGATTACGCATTTCTTACTCAAACTTGATTAAGGTTGCATGGAATAAGAACCATTGGAATGGCGGTCAATTTGAGTCGTGAAAGGAAACAATTGGGTATTTGCTTTCATTTCGAGTCAACACGACAGAAAGATTAAACTTACTACTTTCGCAACAGTACTCTAGTCTAACTTCTTAAACCACAGCACAGACTTGGCCACTGACAGTATAAATAGAAACAATATACATTCTGTTTACGGAAATTTGATGCTACAGCCATAAATTTCCGTGAGGTTGGAATCCCTATTTTGTCATAGTTCTGGTTTGGGCTGTACAGTTGGGGTAATAAATAGCCGTGCAAATTTGATCAATATGCAGAAGTCAGCTCTCTCTTGTTTCCACAAAAACTGCCATATCTTTGTGTGGCCAGCAAAATTCGATCTGTTTTCCAGGATTACGAAAGTTTGCCTTTGAAGGTGAAAAGGCTCCTACTGAGCGAATATAATTTCAAATTCAATGAAAAGTCAAAATGCCTAATTTTGTCAAAGAATCTGTATTGATCGGGAGTAAAAATTGATCTAGTCTTTTTCTGTCTATCCATATACATATATATATATATATATATATATATATATATATATATAGAAAGAGAGAGGGAGAGAGAGAGAGAAATAAAGACAGAGAAAGAAGAGCAATTCAGCTACGGGAGGCCATGATAGAATGCCTGTACTGTTTTAAATCCCCGAAACTTGCCCGTTGTTTAACAGCTGACGACCCCCATTTTAATATCTAACATGCAACATTAGAATCTAAATTTAAACAATAATAATAAAATTGAATTTTCAATATATAAAACAATATGTAAATCATTTCATAATGATTTTAGTTGCTTTCATCGCAACAACCTGGACCATCAATCTAGGGTCATTAGTAAACAGCGAATTTCTTTCAGCCTAATTTTGGTTGCAACTGTTCAGACAGCCAGTCAACAGTCTTTTGTAAACCATGCAGATTTATTTTTATCAGATGAAGCTTAGTAAACTATTATTAATTTCCTTTTGTGTTCCTTCTATCATAATTTTAGTTGAACTATTCAGACCATCAATCTACGTCCGTTAGTAAACAGCGTTGATCAGAAATCAAGATGAATGAAATACATGTAACGAAATAATAATATCAGTTAACGTTTTCTTCTCATATATAAAAGATATTACTGAATAATCGAACGTTCATAAATTTTATTCGTTTTGTATTAATTCATTTTACTTATATTCTATTTATGTTTTTATTTAATCTTTATGATCCACAGTGGTCTGTTTACGCAATGAATATCATTTAAATAAATCATTTGGAACTTTTTTTCGATCGACCGACTGAGGCAATTTTTTTCTTTCATCTCGTTCTGTTTTTTTCCGTTTGATATGTCCCCGTTTGTTTCTCGATCCTTTATATCAGATTAGGCCATTTATGTAATTTTTATTTGCTACAAACATTTTTCATATCATAGATTGATTCCACTGAATTGTTTTGTATTCGATTAACTTATATCTGCAGTTTTTGTCAACTTTTATTTTTCATTTTTTGTAATATTTAATCTCTGTACCTTTCACACACTTTTTTTTCTCCTATATGTCCGTCTATCTATATATCTACCTATCTATTTATCAGCCTATGATTCTTCCGTGACTGTCTTCCCTCTTTTTCTGTCCTTCATTTGTCTATCTTTCTTCCCCATCTACCTATCTATCCGAGTCTATTCATATCCATCTGATTAGTCTGCCCATTACTCTTCCCGAAACCTTTCTCTATCTCGGTCTCTGTCAGTCGGTCGATCTGTCTCTGTCCGTCTATCCGTCTGTCTGTCTCTCTATCTGTCTCTCTATATATATCTCTCTTTCTTTCTCTCTCTCCCTTTCTCTCTCTGTGTTGATGGATAAATAGGTAGACTGTGACAGATGGATCATATGATGAAAATAAATCTGCGTTGTTCACCTAATACCGTAGACTCGTCAAAAGTGACTCAAAGTCAGGTTTAGTACGGTGACCCCACACATAGATGTGGGTGGTTCCAGATATCGTCCAGTCCCCTCGACACTTTACATTTTAGAAACATCAAGCATCAAGCAATTAAGCCGACCCTGCCATTTTTGTGCAATGAGGGAATCTTTGAGAAAGAGCACCCTGGAGCTGAACATCCAATATATCAGTTTTAGGTCCAAAGACTGGACTCCAGAAGAATTATTGATATTTCACTCCGAAAATCTGTCTAAGCTTTTAATAGTCTGGTAAAAGGCCAAAGCAACGAAGGAACCTATTTAGCCAAGCCTCTTCACGTGGATGGGGTTCTACACCATACAGATGAAAAGAGTTGTAAATGACAGGTTCGAAAATATATCAAGTAACTGTTATAACCAGGGATAAACTAACGAAACCCGCACAGTGCAACTGCACAAGGCTCCAAGATTTTATGGTCCTCCAAAAATATATCTTTAAAAAAAAATTTTAAAAGATTTTTTTTCAGGATACCAATTTATTTGTGGATTCGATTTGTTGCTGAGAGATGTATTGATTTATTCATTATAGGGTGTGTGTTAAATCAAGCATCAGAATTTTATTAATATATAATTTTTGTTTTGATTCGTTTGAAAATAATACCTCAATACAGAAAAGGAATCACACCCAAGAAATGTTTGGCGATGGGCTCCTAAATTTAGTACTGGTCATAGCTAAGAAAGTTTTCTATTGAATATACCTCTGCCATTTTTAAAGGCAAAACCTCATTCAACAAAATATTTTCCTCGATTAAATACTTAGTAAAATATCCCTCAAGAGAAGATAGATCTGATTAAATCGACGCCTGGAAGATATAAATATTCATAGATTCTCTATATTTCACAAATGGAAAGCAATACATATATATATATATATATATATATATATATATATATATATATATATATATATATATATATATATATATATATATATATATTCTCGTTGAATTGTCGGCCATGCGTTCTCAATAATGTCAGAATTAATCAAGGGTGCATATTTATTTAAATTAGAGCATTTTCTATTTCTTTTTCTCCATTGGGTACAGAATATATACTTCTTTTGTGCACTTACATCGTGCTGTATAATAAAAAAAGTTATTTCTATTATCTCTTGGGGAGCCTCATTGTCCTGTAATTTTTACTCAGCTCCTCTTATAGACTATTTTTACTGAGTTCAATACTCATTGAGTGTGCCCTCTTTGTAATCTTTCGCAAAGGCTAAGTTACACTTAGTAAATAACTATCAATTGAATTTTGTTACAATTTTTCCCACCAAATAATGAGCATGTTTTCCCTAAAAAGCTACAGCTTGAAAATTTCCCTGAATCGTTAGGATCGAAACTATCGCCTAGGATTAATGTATTTGTGCAAACTCTCTGCTGGATCAAAGTGTCACACCCCAAACCTCAGCCTAAGGTCAAAATTGTTTATCGATTATTACATAGAAAGTGTATCACCTGGCCTAGACAACGTGAATAGAATAAACAATTAGAGCAATGGGACTGCTGTAGGGGTCGAACCTACGAGTGATAGGGTAGCTGCTTCAACGTATTGCTGCTCTTACCATTGAGCTAAAGAGCAAATGCCAAGGCCCAAACGAAATGATACACTGTCCATGTAATAATGGAAGATCATATCAAATGAGAGTTTCAATATGGTATAACGCAATTAATATCCATTTTGATGGATCATATATTCATTCCTTGATAACATTTTTGCCGCGTTGATATAAACAAATAGAGCAGATATAGACCGAGAATGAACGAAATAAGAATCTGGAGTGAAGACTGTTATTTCCGAATTAAAACCACCCCATTTAATCCAGTTATATAAAGCGCTATATGAAACCACATACATACGCACACACTTGAAAAGAGGTGGAAAACCTGTCGGATCTCCATTTGCTGAGCCATGTCTGTATATATATATATGTGTATGTGTGAGTAAAAATTTTAAAAAAGAAAAAAAAGGCAGTGTTAATCTACATACAAATGAGCAGATTTTTTTCATTCCATTTAGGAAATTAAATTCGCTTTTGAAAAAAGCATACGATCTCTTTGAAAGTATCGTATAATTCATTTCTAAAAAGTTCGTGTCAGTTGAAAACTCAATAAAATACTTTATGCAACTAAATTCATAGAAATGTTTATTTTCTTTTTCCACAAGAGTTGTCAGTTACGTTTTTATGAACCAGCTTACTTTGAAAAAGTCATTTGAGTTGTTCAAAAACATCATTCAGTTCTTTAAAAAAGAGTGTTTCCAATGCTTCTATAAATTTCTGCGTGGTTCAAATGGAACTGACGTCATTAAGAATGTACGCACTCGACAATATTAGGAAAGAACGTTTTTTCACAATGTTTGAGATTTGAAGACATTTTCCACTGGTGTCAGTGATCGATGTACATATGCATGACTCTTGGAGATAAGTTTCTATTTTATTCATTCTATTTTATATCATCTGTTTATTCTATTTCATTTCACTTCTTGGGAAGATTTTCTTAAAAAATTCCTTTACAGAATTTACTCAGTTTTACTTAGGGTTAATTTCCCCAATGATGAGATCCTGCTTATCAGCCTTGAAATTCAGCATTCGAGATCTTGGCTTTTGACTCGGATGAATTTCCATCTCGCAGGCACAATTATTTTCTCCCTCGTTGCATCTTCAAAATCTTTTTTTAACAATTTCTCGAAACTTCACCTTTTCTTTCCGATTCTTTTATCAGATACCGACAGTCAGCTTGTTCAGGACAACATGAACCTCATCCGATTGCTAAACCTTCGCAGTTTCGGTGACTGGGTGCGAGAACCAGGGTATATGCCTAAAAGGGGTATCGGGGCTTGTATCAACCGCTGCCTCAGAGTGGGACAACTCAACTTCATTCGTTGCAAAGTGATGTGCGAATGGTAAGTAAGAGGATGCAGAACCAACCATATCTGCGGATCAAAATATTACCGTTCAATCCCAATTGAATTCTCGTTGAATACGATCTGTTTGTTGTTTTTGTTTTTGTTTTTTCATCCGTGGAGAATTACCGAATCATTCAAGTATGGATGAATTATGCAATATATTTTAATATAGATGTATTCATTGCATAATATTTTGTGGATGATATTCTTCATAAAGTAGGGTGATTCCAAGAGTTTATATGTTTTACTCAGAACTACCTACATTTATACACAAATCTATGTATTTGAATAAGTTATCCATACATAAATGATCTCTTCTGTTTTTATATCAATAATTATAAGTAGTTTGTTATTAGGATTTTACACTCCATGAAATCTTCATCTATTTCGATTTTCGACTGGATTAAGCAATAGCAAAATACACTTTTCATTTTATTTTGATTTTCCACCTTCCATTCTACCTCTCACTTCAGTGAGCCACTGTGGCACACCATTCCTTTCCCATCAGCACGGTCACCCTATAACCATCCATTGTACGGAAGCTTGTGTATTATATAGGTTAGGCGCCACCACGCCAATGGTGGGGAGAAAATACGCAGTAGTAGTCTACAAGAAAGAGGGGAGACTAAAAATCAAATCAGTAAATCTTCCGTTTCCAGCATGATTCTTTGACATAAATTAATAATCATAGAATAATCATACAAATTTTGTGACAGTGGTATTTATTTGTATGAATTATTTCCGACAACCAGAATAAATATGAAAGTTCTTTCTTTGAACATGGACGATTATTTTCGTTTCAATTTTCAATGCACTTCCATTGTAAAATCATTTATAATGGAATTCTATAGCAATGCTTTTGAATTATACATTTATCACATTTCAATCATTGCAGTAATAGGGATTATTATTCTCTACGATTATTATTCTCTACGACCTACCACATTTTATTCGGACATGTTTTACCACTTATGTGTGCATTCATTCCTGGACACTGACAATCCCTGATAATCCCTTTCTTTCTGATTCTCAAGGGGAATTGTATAGAGAAATTAGATTGTTGCAAGGGTTTTTTTTTATTTTGAGCCATCCATACTTCAACTGTCTCAAGAGACCTTTGTGAATTTAAGCTGGTTTTCATCAGACATGGGTAAATGAAGCTACCTACTTTGGCTTTGAACTGAGTTCACAGATAACAGATACTGCCGTAAAAATATATATTTTTTTACTATATTCGAAAAATCTTGTAAAGTAATCACTGAATTATGCAATTTTCGTCGAATCCTATGTTTGAAAGGCTTTTTTATAACAGAGTTCAAATTTTCAAGTCGGCAGACATGAATTATTGTATAATCAAAATTGATTCTGGCCGACAAAAATAGACATAGAACATAAGACAGTTTAAAAGCTGCTTTGGATACGCAAAATTAATGTTCACCTTTTCCGACAAATTTCAATCTGGGATATTTAAAGTATTGCAATATGTTTTTAAACTTGTATTAAATCATCCGTAATCAGTGCCATGATATGCAATTTTTTAAATCTATATCTAGTTGAGATTGGCAACAAAAATGGTATTTTATGTGGACAGAGAGAGAGAGAGAGAGAGAGAAAGAGAGAGTGATTTTGCTTGATGATATTTACTAGGGCAGCAATTACAATTCAAATATAAATACGGTTCCCAAATCCAGTCCATAGATAATTAGAATTAAGTTTAACTCCTTTTCAAGCGATTAAAATTGATTCATTTAATCATTAACTCTGCTGATGGAATTGGAAAAGTATATCATGTCCGTCTTCCGTCCACAAGATAAAGCTCTAAAAGTATTCAATGAATTTCAATGGAAGTACATAGAAAGGTAGGCAATGAGCTAAGGAGGAGTTGGTTAATTTTGGGGGGATTGACAGATATTCTTCCGTTCTCCCCATCCATTTATGTACACATTCATGACTATCCTCACGATGTATTGGAAAATTCTCGGTGAATTTCAATCATATTTAGTGGGAGCGTGGATAATAGGCTACGGAGGAAGTGATGTAATTTTTGGATGCACATGCACGAACACATGTCAAAAGTTGTAATTATATGCCTACCCTACATAAT
>OY735217.1:43027911-43087911 GCA_963457665.1 Thysanoteuthis rhombus | reverse complement strand
ATGAAAACTAGTAAAATCACTGGAGAACAAAATCGAAATCGCATAAAGATCTATGAAAAGAGCAATGCTGAGGATTGAGCTATTGGGATGAAAAATATCAATATAGATCCAAGTGAAGACTTGAGTAGATATCACAGAATTAGTTAAGTGGCAAAAATCTACACGGATAAAAAGGTAACAGATGGTGTAAAAGGATTGTCCATTCGTGTCCAGGTGATTGCAAATGCATTACGAGAAGACCAGACAGAAGACGGGTAAATAATATAGAACAGCCAGTCATTTAGACATGGCAGAGGCTAGGACAATCACGATAGGCATAGAGGTAGCGTAGAAAGACCTTTGTCCAGAAGTGGACATAATGAATGATGGCAATGGTGATGATATGTGAGCGTGTTGCATATTCAGGCAACAGCCCGTACATTAATACAAATTTGATTAAAGACTGTAAACGAGTAAATCTTCTTGCTTTTGTACAACATAATACCTTTGGATCTACTGAATGTATATATGAAAATGAATGACACTTTCACCAGCTAAATGGCAACTTAACTTACACGATAGGATGGTAGTTGTATGCCTAGCATATGAATTTGATGCTTCTGTCTTATAGAAGACACTAGGCCAGCAATATCAGTAATGATGAGATTAGATGGATTAAATCTTTGGAATAGATTACTAATTTTATATATTTATCATGTGCAACTAGAGATGAGTAATAATGTATCAACTCTTAATGTTCAAAAACGATTAACAGCAATAGTTTTAACCAGATCTTAATAATGGGCAGAAGTACAGTCGAACGTGAACAAGAAAACTTAATTGAAATATTGAAAAAAATATTGAATATTATCAACAACTCTTAAGCAATTTGCACCTATACATGTGTGTGCATGTGTGTGTAATGGTTTGTTTATATGTATACTTTGCAACAATCTACTGACTTCAAAATTTGATTCATTTTCTTTCCACATCAACACAAAGACAGCTCATCAGTTAACTGTGGAAGTCTCTTGGGGGTATTTTGATTTTTCCTTTGATAGTTTTTGCATGCCTGGAATTTGTCAGATTTGGAATATGATGGTTAGCTAATACCTATTTATATTGCCATGCAATTGCCATCGAATGGGCAAGAGATTGGGTTATGGGTGGTCTCAAGACCGAGTGCACCGGTGCATTGTGTCAGCCAATGAGATTTTACTGAGGCTGCGCACTGCTACGCGCATTGGAAGCCTTTGGACTCGTCCTTGGGCCCCTCTATTATTACTCAGCCCAGCTACAGGTCAGCACTGCTCCATTGCACTTGAAGGTCGGGATTGTCCGGACGCTTTCGTGGTGGACGTTGTTTTAGCAACTACGGGCGCTATTTTTCCAGGGCGACTCCTTTTTTCCCCACTTTAAGCCTCGTCATATTTTGCTGTAGATGAAGAGACCATCCAGTACCACGAGGTAGGATCGAAACCTTCGCTTCAGACCCAGAGGCTGGCATCTCTGCCCCAAGGAACTGGACAGTCAAAGAAATTGAGTTTAAGCGATATATTTACTAACGCATACATTCGCCATCCACCAGAGTGCTCTATTTCCAAGTTGGAAGAAGCATATATATATGTATATGCATATTCTTTATTATTGAAATATTTTTCTGGTATAAATGTGAATGAATGTAAGAACGCAAGAAGCCCTCGTATAAGATAGATTTCGTAGATATGCAAAACCTGTCTATTTGTTTGTTTGTTTAGGTGGTAAGAGATCCAGCTACCACTCACTTGGATGTGATTTGAACGGGAAATGTTCATTTTCACTCCCCTAAATTTGATGACGATTGTTTATGCTACTGTAGAAAAACAAAGTCAACTCCAGGTTTGTACTTGGGTTTGACTCGATTCTGTAGATGGGCGGATGACCAGCATTTCTTGTTCGCTTTTTATTAAACATATATGAATAAATGCACTGATACAAATTCATACATGCACGCACATAAATATCTCTTCCTTTGGTCGAAGTGTTTTGTGTCCCATAAAAGATGCGGTATGAGTTCACATCCAAAAATAAATGTACGTATGTCGGGATTGGTGAAATAATGGAAATGCTAAACAAGAAGATATTTTTGTTACATGACTCACGCCTTTCGGAAGTATACCATATTGGTAGTGATCAATTAAAATTGGAAAAATGGCTGATCAGTGATTAAATTACTTCTCTTTCTTCACCTTTTGTTGGATCACTTAAGAAGCCACCATGGATACAGTGGGACACATACTAAGGGGCCAATTCAGAACTTATATTATGAATTGAAATCCCCCACTTGAAACTTTTTTTTTATTTTAGAGGCAGGGGATGGAAAAAAGTTTTCTAAACATAACAAGGAATAAATGCTTTTAGCTCTCTTGCTCAAATGGTGTAGCTTTCATTGAATCAAATATATACGTGCACAGGGATTGTGTAAGGGGGTCAAGTGCTGCCATGTGTCAGAGACAATACAACTTTCCGAATACTCAAGGGAAAATGCATAGCAATTCAAAACATCTGTATTATGTATCAATCAGTATAATCTTGTATGTATATATATATATATATATATATATATATATATATTCATTCGCTGCAAAATACTAATGAATTCATGAGACTTGCATTTCAAGGGAAATCATGAATAACTGCCACCCATATAAGCTACATCTCACCACGTAAGTTAGGCTGTGGTGGTGGTAAAATTGGAACGTTGGAAAAGGGGTGACCAATGAATGACTTACTTGCCTTTTTAGAGCCATGATCACAAATAATGTCAGAATTTCCTAAAACAAGCGTGAATGATGCTGGGCACAAACTAATCGACTAATTTTGCAAAAACTTTAATAGTAAATTGAGCCCCCCTCTGAAAACTTGTTTGATTTTCTCCTATGACCGAATAGGGCCGGGTGAAGTCCGGATAGTTAGACACATATATATGTCAGTACATATGAATAAGCATGGATACCGGTGAATATTGAAAAGGCTCCGCCAAAGATCAGCTTGGGAATACTAAAGCCAACTCAGAGAATGTATTGCTAACGATGGGCATTCCATCTATATCATCCAACAAGTATCTATTCCCATACGATCCTCTTCCGTTTCAACGCACTTAATTAAGACAATATTGAATGGATTGACCATTTTTTAATCTACATTTCAGATCAAACTTGCAAGGTAAACCATCACTACTGCAGTGTATTCAATTCTCATTGATTATTCCATTAGCTTCTCTTACATAGGTTTAGAACATTACTGTTGATTGGTGCTAGATGATATGTGGAGAAAAATTAGGTTCGACCAATTGGCTGAGGTTCTATGTAGGCATTCATGAGCAAAAACAGAAAAGGAAGAAGATAAATAGAAAGAAAGAAGGAGAAGAAAGAAAGAAAGAAAGAAAGAAAGAGAGAAAGAAAAAAAGAAAGAAAGAAAGAAAGGAAAATTGTTAACATAAACGGAGAAAAAGAAATGAATTCGTTGACATTTAGAAGGAATTCAATAAAAGACAAAATAAAACAGAAAGAAACAATGAACTAAATAAATTTGTAGATATCGAATGAATAAAAATTTAAAAAGAAATAAAGGGAAAAGGAAGAAAGAGGGAGATAAAGCGAGTTTTTAAATTTGGTGACATGGGGGAAAATGGAAGAAAGAAAGAAAAGGAAGAAAGAAAGAAAACATTTTTTCAAATTGAATTTCGAAAAAGAAAAAATTATGAAATCGACAAGGTAGAAATAAACGACTAAAGAGAAGGAAGAAAAACATCGTATGGAAATCAACGAAAAGAAAGAAAGGAAAGACATCCCCACCCCAAATCTATACCCACACAATCAAACTCCTTTTAATGATAGAACAATTCAATTAATGTTACTAAGCCTTAACGTCTTCCCCCAAGATTCCTTAGTTATGCCTCCACTTCATATCACTATCTCAAAACTACGTCCACCAACTCAATCCAATTTATGTAAAGATTCTATTGTGCCTCACTAAAAATTGATATCCATTGATTACAGTAGTGTGGAACCGAACAGTAAACACACACACACACACACACACACACATATATATATATATATATATTCATATATTCAAAACGTAATAAGACCGGGAAATCGATTAGAATTTCTAGAATCAGAAGAGAATTTAATTAAACTTTGGACAAAGAATCTTCATCAAATTCTCAACAGAAATTGAACAACGAAACCCAATCAAAAGATTGGCTTTCAAACTAAGAACCATGCAATGTGCACAAAAGAGAACCAAGTGTTTATTTTTGAGTATCTGTTCTGTGAGATCACAGGACAGGACAGTATATTAAAACAGAAGTCAAAGATGTCATAGAATCCATTAAAAAACTCAAATGGAAATTGGCAGGCCATATAGCAAGAATGTCAGAAAACCACTGGACATCACAACTTACAAAAACGATCTAGCATGACGATTTAGGTTAAGTAGATAATGGTTCCGTTGGTCCAACGATGGATGGTAAAAAACTGGCTTTTTGCCAGAGTAAATAGAGGTTAGCCACTAAGGAGGCGTCATTTGCTTTATGAGCTGATGGATGAATTAGATCCCTGCATAAATATGGAGAAAGATTACTTTGGCTCCTGCCATATTCTTTCAAGATCAAATCATTATTTTTTTTCCGGGCTAATTTCTTCGTCCGCACCTTTTTTTTTTTTTTTTAAATTTTCACAATGTTTCGGTAGCAATATTTTAAGCTATCCTCACGTGTCTATTGTTGTATGTCTATTCTGACATGGAATGTACCCCCCGTACACGTCACATCCGGTGCCCATAAGATACTGGAACCTTCTACATCCGAGACATGCATTGAGCCTGTGACTTTCGAGGGAACTTGCTGAATTTCAACAGAATTTCGATGTTTGTGTCATGTTTCTGGAACTTCAAATTCATCTCCCTTTGATTAAAAATAGAAGAAACGGAAGAAAAAATATGAAACTCCCCAATCCTTGCTGGAAATTTGGGGCTTATCATTTTGTCCCTTCAATAATTTTACGTATCATAAATGTGGTTAAGGGGTCATAAAAATTTCATTGGAGAACCTAAAAATGAATTTGCAAAAAGAAGATTGGAAAGCCAAAGCCACTCCAGGGACTGAATCAAAATTTGTAAGAGAAATTGGGTGCGCTATTACCTTCCGGATAAAACTACAAACACTACTGCCTATATTATTGAAGACAATGAGTTAAACCTTTTAAGAGCCGACTGATAAGTACACTCTGATTTGTGGGACAAGTCAATTAACTCAATTTGTAACTTGGTAAGCTTTCTCCTTAGTAACACTGGTGATCTAAACAAGAAATGTATCAAAAATTCAATCGATATTTCTCAAAAGTGCATATATACATATGTTTATATATATATATATATATATATATATATATATATATATATATATATATATATATATATTATGCTTAAATAAAATCATTCTTTTGTCCGAAATGATCAGTCCTTTTTGTTGCTACTGGAAGCAACTGGTCTTGGTTGTTTTTCATACAACGTTTCGGCCGTTGCACTCTACGGCATTCGTCAGGTATCATCTGGTAGATTTGGGGAAGTAACCAACCGAACCCTTTATTTATCCGACGTGGGTATATTGACCGTACTCCCCTCTTAGCGTTAGTAGTATTGTTATATTGTCTCACACTAGGATCGAAACTGGCTAGAACATCGAATCACCTGACATTCCTGTTCAGATGTCGGGACCTACGGCTCATTCCAACAGGCCTAATGACAGAACCCCCCAGTACGATCGAAGCGAGCTCAACTGGCTGCAGAAAAACTAGGTCATGCCCTAGTACGAGAGAGAATATGCCACAACAGATGGAGAAAAAAGCAGCTACAGGATGAGATCGTTACTCGAAAGCAAGCGCTCCTAGACCTAGCGCAGATCGAAGACAGTGTTAGAATCGAGAACTGTCTCCAAAAGTCGTACATGATAGAATGCAAAAATGTGAAGATCCAACAAATAAGGAAGCTAGCAAAGCTGAAAGAACGATGCTTAAAGTCCAAGAGTGATAATCCACAACCCGTAAAGGCAGTAATCAACTTGAGTCAACGGATACTATCAAACTCTGAAGAATCTATACTAAATAAAGGTCTCAACTTCGCAATCCTGAGTAAACGAGTCCCTTACTTGGACATCATAGCTCCAATCGAGGCAGCAGCCTTGAATAAGGATCTCCCCCATGCCCAGGGAGATGAGCTAAGATGGAAAGTGAGACAGGTCTTTGAAAAGGCCAGAGCCTCTGAGCCCAATATAAAAAATGAGGAATGGGCGGCCATCAAGACCCTTCGGAGTGATACAAACATAGTCATACAGCCAGCAGATAAGGGAAACGCAACTGTGGTAATGGACAAGCTAGCATACGGTGAAAAGTTGGCCAACATAATTGAGGAGGGTGGCTACTGCAAGTTAAAAAGAGATCCAACTCTGAAAACCGAGAGGAAGCTGTCGCAGATCCTAAGCAAGAACAAGGATCAATTCCCCCAGTGACCTACAGACAGTTAACTCAAAGATACAGTAAGTCACCACATATGTACGGCCTCCCAAAGATTCACAAGGTAGGTACTCCATTACGACCTACAGTAAGCTGTCGGGGCTCAGCATGCCATCCACTGAGCAGGTACCTGGTGAGTATAATCAACCCGCTGGTGGATGAGACCTCATCCTATGTAAAGAACTCAGCTGACTTCGTAGAAAAACCCAGAGGGGCTCCAATTCAAACACAACTCACGTGGTGAGTCTCTTCACACGAGTTCCTACATCCGAAGCACTGTCAGTAGTTAGGGATAACTTAGGTACAGATCCCACATTGGATGAACGCACCAGTATCCCCCTTAACAACCTAAGGGAAATGTTGACTTTCTGCATAGAAACAACATACTTCCAACGGGGGAATGAGATATACCAACAGGGGGAAGGCTTAGCTATGGGATCACCGCTATCACTAGTGATGGCAAATATATACATGGAGTGCTTTGAAGAATTGGCCTTAGGAAGATCACCGCTAAGGCCAAGCATGTGGCTTCGATATGTAGATGACACCTTCGTACTATGGCCACATCCAGAAGACCCACAGTTACTACTTGACCATGTAAACTCCATCAGAGCTTCTATACAGTTCACAATGGAAAAGGAGAGTAACAATAAATTAGCCTTCCTGGATGTACTGGTAACAAGATCAGAACAAGGTTTCAATACATATGTGTATCGTAAGCCAACGTTAACTGGTCGATATCTCAACTTCGCCTCTAACCATCCATACAGCGTTAAGAAAGGGATCGTCCGATGCTTGCAGCACCGAGCAAAGCTAATAAGTAGCGATACTGACACATACCTCTGTGAGATGCGTAACATAAGCAAGAATCTCCAGAAAAATGGTTACCCCAAAGGCTTAACTGTCACCACTAGTGAAAGAAGAGTGACGGAGGAGGAGGAGGATGATAATCATAAACCAACAACAGTCTGTCTCCCCTACCTTAAGAATGTGTCTGAGAAGATCCAGAAGATCTGCGCCCCATATAATATCCTGGCCGTATTCAGAAGCAGATCAACGCTACGCAGCTACCTCTCCCGCACCAAACCACCCACTGAGTTATCGAACACCAAAAACTGTGTATACTCAATACCGTGCAGCTGTGGGCACGAATATACAGGTGAAACATGTCGCCCCTTAAAGGTTCGGGTGGAAGAACACCTAAAAGCGGTGAGTAAAGGTGAAACCAACAAATCGGGTATAGCTGACTATGTATGGGAAGGAAAGGGAGACCACCTACCCCTCTGGAACAAGGTTGAGATAATTGATCAGGAAGAATACCGGAAAATTTTAAATTTGAAAGAGTCGGCCCATATGCTAGGCAAGCAAAACTGCCTCAGTAATCCTAGCATTGAAATGGATACCATGTAGGAACCTCTAATAATAAAAGACAGAAAACAATAACATCAAATAACACCAAAAACATCAAAACTGTCACCTGAGGTTTAAGGCTCCTAAAAATTAGCACCTGTTGTCCATATGGACACATAGCGCAGTGGTTAGAGCATCAGACAAAATACTGTAAAGTAATCTGATGGTTCTAGGTTCGATCCTAGTATGAGACAATAAAACAATACTACTAACGCTGAGGGGAGTACTGTCAATATACCCCCGTCGGATAAATAAAGGGTTCGGTTGGTTACTTCCCCAAATCTACCAGATGATACCTGACGAAGGCCGTAGAGTGCAACGTTGTATGAAAAACAACCAAGATGAGGATGGTCAATAGAAATAATAAAAATACCTCATCTCAAAAATTCTGAGATATAAGAAAAACTGGGTATTATATCACCCGTCAATTTCTTATCTTGGGAAGCATTTGTAGGGATAGCTTGAAAAAGTAACAATTACAACTGCGTGCAGATCTTTCGTTTAAGTTAAACAAGTCGTTATAGGACCATTATTTTTTAAGCGAACCCCAAACGACTGCGATACATTACCAGAAGAGAGATACTCTTCAAGAAAGGGGGGGGTAATCACTCCTCTACTCTCAGTTTGGAAAAAAACTGAAATATAAATAACCTACGTCAAAACTTGAGGGGGATATTTTATTCCAGATCACAGCAAAGAAGACATTGTTCCCCTCGTGGAGTGAGAGTGGTGAACTCTATTGTCTGTGAGTCGTTCACTTGTGAATCACGAGTGAAATGCTCATGATCTTCTAAACTATTGACTATTCGGAAAAAAGATACAAGCATGGCTGCTGTTCAGTCAAACTTTAATTCTACCTCTAGCACAACTGAAGATGATTTCTGCAACTTATGTATTATGCATATAATTAAAAGGAAATCACAAAAATATACTTTTTAGTATAAATGTATTATCTTTTAATACAAATAAATATTAACTTAAATGAAATAAGCGCTTGTGATCGGTTTGTATAAGACTTGTCATTTAATCGGGAAGCGGCCAGCCTACAAATCTGTTGGTTGTGATCTCAAACAACGATACAGCAATGTCATATTTTACTCTCATAAGTCAACTCCAGATTTTGACTCAAGTTTGACGAAACAGAATTTAATCAATATTGCTAGGTCATTAGGTTATGTTATTAAACAAATATATAATTCTATCCGCAAATATTGTTGTATGGAGAAGCGGACCGAGTTCAAATTCCATCTAGGACAGTACGCGTTCGATTCGCATCGGAGTAAAAGTTGATATTCCCATCCCATGATTTGAAATCACAACCAACTGCTTCGTAACCAACAAAATGACTATTCAATATATTTATACCCTTAAGAGAGGCATGAATCCACTTCCCCCTGGCCAGGGATGGTACTTGCAAGCCTTCAGCCCTTTGAGATTAGTGGATGTTAGGCCACATAAAAAGCTATACATAGTGAGTGGGTCTCCATGGGTCGCCCAAGACAAAATCATTGCCTCAAGTATCGTGTGATTCAGGAAGCAATTTTGCATTGAAAAGCAGTAACTAAATTTTAGGATGGATCCATGCAAAATTAGCTGGCTTCTGTTGTAGTTCTATGAACATGTCACATAATATTGCCGAAATTTAATGTCGCTCCACTAGATATTCTTAAAAGTTCTCAATTAGTTTCAATGAAACTTTGTGAAGGGTAGGGAAACGAGCGACGAAAGAATCAATTAAATCTGGACTGAATACGTGAAATAATCACTTTCCCTTGACAATGGTGTTGGCAAAGGTATGTGCTCTCTGAGTACTTCCTAATTCATATTGCAGTTTATAATATAGCAAAACGCATCGAGTTATTTTGATTTGATAATGATCAATATGTAATTGGACTAATTACCTATGATTCAACAGGAATCTCTAAATTACAACATCATAGGAAAAGAAACATGGTTGCTTAAACAACAAAACAGACCCTGTTATGAAGACTTCGATTTCAAAGGACGCTCACAAAAATGTACTGCCCGTAGTTAGTGGCAAGTAGCAGGATAGTTCAACACAAACCTAACTTCCTGGCAAATTGCATGACTTGTAGCTGAAATAGTTACGTATTCCCCACCAACGCCCGTAGTGGGTGTTCAAATCCAAAGAAAAGACAACGTACTTCCGACTCAGTTAGATTTTCAGCCATGGGGAAAGAATTGTCGATCTGATTTTATATAAGGAGTATCAGCATAAGATTGATATGAACAGCACATTGCAAAGTTAATAAATAGAGTTAGGACATCTTTGAATCAAGTCCGGCCATTGTTTGAATCAGCCAATTTGAATGTCTAAAAACGGCTTGATTTTTTTCCAAAAGTCTTAAATTGGGTCGATTTAATTCCATGTAGCTGGGTAGATTTAATTTCCATGTGACGCTCGAAAAACTCACACAAAGGCTCCGAAAAATATAAATATTCAACTCATCGATCAGATATTAAGGTCCGAATGAAAGATAGAGAAAAAACTGTTTTGTCTTTATTATTTTGCTAATAACTTGTCAACATATGTACGCATAGTATAGTATCAAAACGAATCAAACAGAGTATTTTCATTCTTTAAGTTGGCGAATTTTAAGGCTACCTTAATTCAATACATCATTGTACTGTTCTGGCTGCTTCAGAGTCATACATAGACGAAAAAAAAAGTTGTATTTTCACACCAAATGACTTGTGGTCACTGCTGGGGACTAAATGGCAGCAAGTATCCTCATGTGTCCGGTCCCCCCCTTCATTCTCACAATCCACACCAGTGACATGGATTACAGTTTTACACCAGCTGCCTGGTGGTTATCGCTGTAGGCAGTTACAGTAAGTCTCCCCAGGTATTCAGCCCTCACGCATATTGTCTTCATATGTCATAACAGCGCTGTGATTTGTGCCGCCTTCATCGCGTCTTTTCCTTGACCGTTAGGCCATTGCTACCAGCTGGGGTCGTAGGTCTCATATTTCCAGTACTCTCAGTATTCGAGCGGTCCCAAATAGTGCAGTGGTCTGCATAGTCTCAATTCTTCCTTTCAACTCCAGTTCCTCCAATCTTGTTTTCAGTATCTTTAGTATGGTTCCAAGTACACTCACTATTACTAGTACCACTTTGATTTTCATGTTTCACACTATTTTCAGTTCCCTTGTGAGGTTCTGTTATTTTCCTAGTTTTCAAATCTTCCCTATTTACTCTCTGATCCACAGGCACGGCTACGTTATTTTTTGACTGGTTCTCCTTTTCTTGTCCACAATTACCTAAAAGAAAATATGCAACAAAGTTTATATCTGAATTTCTACAGGATGAATGGTCAAAATATACACCAACGCGGGTGAGGACACGATGGAATGGCTACCAGTCTGTCTTTCGGATTATCTAATCGATGTCTCTTGGAATGTCTATTGGTATAGTTTCAACAAAATTCTTGAGTCGAAATTATAAGTCGTACGGGGAATCCACTTGATGTCTCTTGGTATATCTATTGTTATAGCTTCACCAAAGAAATAATCTTCTGGGGTCAGGAATACTAATGCTGACAAGGAACGTGGAATTCTATGCAGTGTACCAGTGGCTTCTTTGCACCTACTCTGCAACTACTCAAAAATAGCTGACTTGTGTGATAGTCAGCTCCCTTTGTGTATAGGGCCGATGGGTGATGGGTTTATGATTGATATTCCCCATCTCTACTGGTAAATATTGAAATCGTGCTAGCCTAAGCAATCTTCACTTCGCCTTTCTCCAAATTTGGCTATCCACATTTTTCCCATTGTAGGCGATTGGCGGTGCCAGATCCTCAGGCAATCAACTGGAAACTAGAGCTATTTTCCTGTGTCAGGGATTTTTTAACCTCTCCCACAAAGGTGATTAATCATAGATCTGTACTCTGTCGAAGCCTCGCTCATCCAACCCTTGAGAGCTAGATATTTTTCTCAACTCTGGGATTTCTAAACCTCTCCAACAAAGGCAGTCAATCATACATCTGGGTTCTCTCAAAAAAACATTCTGATTTGCAAGTACACTCATCTTTGCGAGGTTATCTGATTTCCGATCCATCTCCATAGTGTCAAAGCCAGGTCCAGTCTTCTCATTCGAATGAGGTGGTCAGTTAGGATGTCAATGTCCCAGAATCATTTTGGACTCAGTCTTCTATACCGAGGAGTTCTCTATCGCCTTCTAAACGTGTCATTCCTTCGGTGTATGGCCTTCTGCATTGTCATGAGCTTTTTCGTTTGCCTATCCTTTGATTAGAGTTCTTCCTTTTTTCCGTAGAAGGAATGGCCCTTTGTATCTTACTACCATGCAAATCTTAGCCCATGTTTTCATTCCTTTTATCAGATCCCTGCTGTTTAGATATTATTATTATTATTATTATTATTATTATTATTATTATTATTATTATTATTATTATTATTATTATTATCATTATTATTTTGGAATCTAACACCAGTTGCCTGGTGGTAACCGCTGGAGTTTGAGTGACAGCAAGTCTCCTCAAGTCTCCAGCCCTCCTCTCCTAGTACTCGTAGGTCGCAGTAGTTCTGCGATTTACTGTTTCACACCGGTTGCCCAGTGATTATCGCTGAAGGCTGAGTGACAATGTCTCCTCAGGTCTTCAGCTAACGTCTCCTCTCTCTTTCGCATATCATGACAGAGCTACAATTCGTCACAGTACTTATATCTCCAGCACCTTCCTCAGTATCCGTGCAGTTCCCAGTAGTGCTGTGGTCTGTACGGTCTCTATCCTTCCCCTAATCCCGATCTCCTCCAGTCTCACCCTCAGCATTTTGGGGACAGTTCCTAGTGCGCCCACTATGACCGGTACTACCCTGGTTTTTATATTCCACATCTTCCTCAACTCTCTTGCTAGGTCCTGGTATTTTTCCCTTTTTTCACCCTCCTTCTTTTTTACTCTATGGTCTGCAGGCACAGCAACGTCTACTATTTGGCAGGCATTCCTTTTTTTTCTACTATTACTAAGTCCGGTCTTCTTGCCTGGATGAGGTGGTCAGTTTGGATGTCAAAGTCCCAGAGTAGTTTGTGGTTTTCATTCTCCAAAACTGCCTCTGGCTTGTGCTGATACCACTTTTCCACATGGTTGAATCCCATTTGTTTGCTTATATTATTATTATTATTATTATTATTATTATTATTATTATTATTATTGGTAGAATTCACATTTCACTTTTTCAACTTTCAAGAAAATCATTTTTAAGAACACTGCGTTATTGAAACTATGGTTAGTGATGTTCGAATTCTATTTCGTTTTTCTTTGCGAAACGCATCATTAACGTTTTGAAAGTTGAATTTTGACTGACGGAGATATACAATACAGCAGAACCTTTCAGTTTTGTGCACACATTTATTCTCTTTGTGCACACATTCATTCTCTTTGTGCACACATTCATTTTCTTTGTGCCTTGGTTGCAAAACGGGTGTGCACACGCACTCGCACACTACTATAAATCTCTCACTGATGAAACTTTCATCGGTCCATTATCGAAGTCATTTGCTGCGGTGGGCCAAATATTATTTGACTACACAACATATGGGTCAGATAACATTGCTACATGCCTCCCCCATTTTAGCGTGGTTGACGAAATAATGGGTATGGATAGTAGACCCCAACAAGTTTACCTGTATTATTGCCCATTCATTCAGGAAACTGAGAATTGAAAAGAAATTTTAAAAAACAGATGGGACGTAAATTTTGGATTCTTTTGTATTCACGTTTCCATGACAAGTAAAAGCATATTTATTCACTGAAGAAAATCTATTTGAATATACTCGCAATTGAAAACGCACGAAATTCTCGAAAAACTGACACCCGTTAATAGCAAAACCAATCAATCAATCACAGGTAAATCGATTTCTACAACATTTCTATCCTAAAATGTAGAAGATTCAGAGAAAATCCAATATGAAAATCAATTTATTTCATTTCGCAGAGACATACTTATACACTACAGAAAATTTGTTTGTAAATCTTCGCAATTATAAACCCATTGAAATTCATCTTCATGATAGAATTCAATAAAAATTTGACAATTAATCCATTGATCTATTCATTTAATCATGAAATGTTACTTTTTTAAGAAAAATAATTCAATGACATCTAGTTAAACATCAAGTAGTTAGAAAAAAGACGTTCAGATGGAACCAACATACTCGCGAAAAAAAACCCAACGGTAATTAACAGGTAGGAGGATGGAAGTGAATAAATATATATTTCAGATTTATAGCAACAATAAACCTCGATGGGACTAATTTTAAGAAAGTTTTGAATGGATTTGCATTCTTCAGGGATTTATCTTTCCAAAATGTAATCATCATCCGGTACTGTTCGATTTGACCTTTTATACAATAAGATGCGGATAGAAGTTTCTAATGTCAAAAACATTCCCACCGCTTTTTTTCAAAGTCGCCTTCTCTGTAATAAATCTATCATTCAATGAATGAATACCAAAAGTTTTATTGAATAAATGTTTTGTCCTTAAATTTCAACGTTTGGATGATGGCCAGGAATATGATCGACATTTTTAATTGAATCCATACATGCTAAAGAGAAGGAAAGATATACATAAGTGTATAGATAGATAGATAGATAGATAGATTGATAGATAGATAATAAAGTGCAAAAATAGATCAATAGATAAATAAATTTAGGCTGAACTATGCGAACATATAGATTGATATGACTACATATCATCATCGTCATCATCATCGTCATCATCATCATCAGTCTTTCAATGTCCGTCGTTAGACATAGACCTTCCCCAGGATTCGCTACACTTCTCTATCATGGGTGTCTTAGAGCCAGTACTTTCTGAATTTGTCTAGCTCGTCTCTCCATCTAATATTCTGCCGGCCTCGGTTCCACATGTGATCTCGGGGGATCCATGTCGTGAGTTGCGATGTCCATCGGTTGTCTGCCATTCTTGCAACATGGCTAGCCCATTGCCATTTGAGATTTTTTAATGGATTCTATGATATCCCTGAGTCTTGTCTTTTCCCGGATGTACTGTGCTGTCTTGTGGTCTCTCCATGTGCATGTTGCATTGTTCTTAATTTGCATTGGCTATACACCCTTCCTTTTAGGATTAATTCTTATTTTTGGAGGTTGAGTTTGCCCTGCCAAAGGCTTGCCATCCTATGTCGTCTGCAAATCTGAGGTTGCTCAGCAATAATTTCATTACAAAAACATTAAAAATATTTGATTGTTATTAACATTAAAATAATTGATGTGAAGGATGGTTTGATGTGAGAAACAGGATATCACCACCTCCTCTAAATTCTGGACGATTACCGTAGCGCTATGGTTAATAAGCTGGTTCTGCAGAATATTTGTTAGTGACGTCAGTTCGATATAGTCAAATATCGTAGCCCCTAACCAGACAGAGCTGAGTGAATAACGGGCACGTACTATAGATACCTGGGTAGCAATCTAGCCAAGTTAAATATTCGCTAATATAATAAGTTTGATATTTCAAAGTACCAAACTGCTGTAGCCTTATACCAGATTAAACTAAGTCAATAACGGGCGTCTACTGTAGCCAAATGATTAGCAATCTATGAACCATTGGTTAATGTAATTAGTCCGACACCCAACAGTTCTAAACTACTGTGGCCTTGGACTAAACTAAGTAAAATAAAAACCTGGAGATCTCATAGAATCCATTAGACAACGCAAATGTCAATAGGCAGGCCATGTTGCAAGAATATCACACAACCGCTGGACATCATGACTCACAACGTGGATTCCCAGTGATCACATGCGAAACTGAGGACGATAAAAGATAAGATACCGTGACTAACCAGACAAGTTCAGAAAATATTCGCTTTGCGACGTTCATGGGGTAGAGATGTGGCAAATCTTAGGGAACGTCTATGTTCACCGAAGGTCGCTTAAAAGATGCTGCTGCTGCTGATGATGATGATGATTATAGCCATTTAGTAAGCTGGACCTGTAGACTATTAGTTTGTCTGGTGGGTTCGATACCCATCAGATGCTCAGGAACTACAGCCTAGTGCCAGACCGAACTAAACTCGGCAACCAAAATGCATCCGCAATAGCCCACTGATTAGCAAGCTGACCATGCAAACCATTCGCTAGCGTTCGATACACAACAGTGCCCAGCTATTGAGGTGCTGTGCCAGACAAAGCTAAGTTCAGTAAATAACGTCTATCTGCTATCGCCTAATGTTAAGCAAGCAGCTTCTCGTGAACAATTTACTTGTGTAGTGAGTTAGGTAATTACCAATGTCTAACTGCTATGGCCTGATGGCTGACTAAAATTCGATTAGTTATCGCTCTGCAGCAGACGCCTAGTTTTTTTGTTTACTTTTGGTCCCTCTAAGCAAGAACTTTTGGACTTTTTTTCAGTAAGAAAAAGCAAGAAGGAGGTTATCCATACGATAGAATTTTAGACCAATAAAAAGGCATATGAAAATTGTCAGTTGCTGATTGAATTGTAAAGTTGGAAACATGACATGATCTTTATAACTTGCTTTTTTAGCCATTGTCAGTCTTCATTTTATGAAAACTAAAAATGACTGAAAAAGCGAATTATGATGACTCATAAGAGATAAAAACACTAAAATTGAAGTACTATTAGAATTTTTTTCAACAAAAAGGAGACTTTGACTCGTTGTGTTGCATAAGATAGTAACTAGTTTCCACACCACATCAAAGATCAGTGTTCGAATTCCGATTTTCTAAACAGATTTTCTACTTGGGAAATTGTACTAAACTGAATTTATCTTCATCTATTTTTAGCATATATATATATATATATATATAGTATTGTAAACTTTTTTTTGTTTGCATTTATTTTCTTTCAAGGAGTAAAGAGCAAAAACAAATATTTGGATGAAAGAAAACTCTCACAGTCAATGTCCCAAAAGGTCAAAGGTGTTTAGATGGGTCTAGTGGAGTACTAATATGATTTTTCAACTCCGTGGGCAAATAGTTGTTCAATAGTAATAAGTCAAGTCTATGAAATATGTAGAAAGTTGCACGTTTCATTTCTTCTTTTTCTCTTTTTTTTCTACTTTGAAATCATTTGGCCGCTCTTTTTAATTCGGTGTGATATAAGATTCAAAGAGTCAGCAACAAAAACTCCAAAACTACTCAGCAGTAGGGCATCGGACTGAAATTCAAGATGGAAAATTCCAGGTGAAATATGTTAAACCTTGAACAAACACTAAAAACACTTTCATCTTCAATCAGATTCTTCATTAATTATAAGTCAGATTGATGCAAAGGTTTTCAGCATTTCAAATATAATCTTTTGTCAAACTCCCAAACTGGAGATGATTTTCTTACAGCAACAAGAGCAAGAACAATCCTTATCAAAATTATGGATGTAAACTGATATTTAAAAAAAATCATATTCTCATATCACTTGAACCAACTGATTGCTAAGCAGCTGTCTCTCTGGCTAAGGTAAATTGACAATTTTTTTTTCATACGGATACGCCCAGGTTTATTTCTTTCTAATAGATAAATAACTGATTGCTAAGCAGCTGTCTCTCTGGCTAAGGTAAACTGACATTTTTTTTTTTCATACGGATACGCCCAGGTCTATTTCTTTCTAATAGATAAATATGTTTGTAGAAAAACTATATATGTGTGTATTTGATTTATATATATATATATATATATATATATATATATATATATATATATATATATTTTTTTTTAAAATTGAAGTAATCTTTTTCAGTCCGAACAGAAGTTGGAGTGGATTTTGACCTTGTCGCAGCCAGTCTTGTTATTCATATAAATTCACACCATCATTAGCCAGTCATCAATGTACTTACTGGCTTTTTCTGACTTTTCATCCCCTTTCATGTAAATTATGTATTTCATTCTAAAAGGACGTGAGTGAATTTGATACAATGGATTCTTACAGTGATCGCTCTGTGTTGCAATTGTTGGAACCACTGTCCCGATTGTAAGTGGAAGTCTGTGATAGTCTGAAAGTGATGGATCTGGATCCGATCAAATTATCGCCAATTGAACTGAATATTGGACTCAGTTCAGTTTTCGTGAAGTGTCACCGATTTGTATTTTTAATCGTTGATCAAAATGTTTAATAATTATGTCGATACGACGCCACGGAAAAGTCCGGCGTCAGATAACCATATGTAAATAAGGTAAATAAAAAGATAGTTATTATTTGATCGAAACTTTATTTAATCTGATTCACTCAAAGCAAGGATAACTACAAAAAAAAGCGTTCTGCGAATAATGTTTGGTACTTTCGAATAACTTATTTACCACCTCAAACCAATCTATCATATTAAACTTACAAAACCATTTTCTCCCCATGTATCAATTCATTAATCAATATCTTAGATGTACTCGATACGTCACAGTTTCGAATTCGAAATAATATAAAAACTCTTATCGTAAATACCGATCGTAAATGTCACATAAGCTTAACTTTAATGTAATAGAAAACAGGTCTGGTTAATCACTCAACGTTTTTTAAGCATGCAATGTTGGGAATGAACAATTAAAAATGAAAAAAAGAAGTGATTAATGAATGTTACATTTTATTTTGTTGGGCAGTGATCACAAAAAGTATTAATTTGAAAAAAGGTCGTGTGCTGCCGGTCACAAACTAAGGGATCAATCTAGCATGAACTTATATTGCAAATTGAACCTCTCACAAAAAAAAC
Organism: Thysanoteuthis rhombus; assembly: GCA_963457665.1. NCBI lineage: Eukaryota > Metazoa > Mollusca > Cephalopoda > Oegopsida > Thysanoteuthidae > Thysanoteuthis > Thysanoteuthis major. The sequence goes on along the minus strand of OY735217.1, from coordinate 43,069,260 downwards.
TATTCAAGGTGGTGTGGAACTTTAGAAACAAACAAACCTTTTTTCAAGACATAAAACGAGTACATGTTTAAATCATCAGCACTCTAGCTCCATTGGTGCAGCCTGTTCGTGCAATACGTATATACATACATAGCAAGCCAGTCAGACCAACATGAAAACTGGAGAAACCTATGTAAATGTTGACTATGCTGATGTTGACAGTTTTGATGTAGAGTTTCTTATAAGATTTCTCTTACATGGGACAAAAGTTGGCATCATTTACTCGTTCATCAAACTAATTCAAGCGAGTTTTTTTAGGCAAGATATTTTCTATATCTCACTATGTCAAAAACCTACGACTTACCAAGTCTTTCATGATTGTTTGAATTGGTACAAAGTCACTATTCTTGCAATACTTTCAGTATTTTTTCTAAGTGAGTTTTATGATACATCGTCACGATAATTGTATTTGTCGCAGAGGAATATCCACATCATCAAAGCTCTTGTCTCTGTTTCGAAAATTTCGGAACAATGTTGAGCTGTATGTTTGTTGACTATCCCCTGAACAAATAATAAGTTGATCTTGCGAGCAGTTTCCTATAATTTAAGTCACATTCTGAATTCATAAATCAAAATTGCTCGAATTTGCCTTTTCTATTTTATATAGATAAATTCCATACGTCTATATTCTATTTGTCTATATTTGTCTCTGCAATAAGAAAAAATTCTGTTTTCCAATTGAGATTTCAAGTCAATCTCCGTCAAAACGTTCAAAACGAAAGTAATGGTTAAATCCAAAATGAAAATGAAATATGGCGTCTAAAATGCAAAATTTTTCATTGGCAAATGAAAAGTTATAAATATAGATATATGGAGTGTACGCATTGGTTATAAACACTTATCGTCTGCTTTCTTTCTCTCTCTCTCTCTCTCTCTCTCTCTCTCTCTTCTTTCTTTCTCGTACTTTCTATTTTTCATCTCGAGATAAAAAAAATTATATGACATAGTGTGACGTTAACAAAAAAATAATATTCCTCTTTCTCTACCTACTCTCTCTCTCTCTATCGAATCTTTTTATGTCCTGCTCGTAGACTTGTTGCTTTTACTAACGCTACAAACCGCTTAAAAAAACAGGCTACCTCCTCGTGAACCACTCTCTCGTTGGGTCACTTCCTCAGAAGCACTGTTGACCGATTTGAAAATCGGTCTTAACAAGATGCTATACAGTAATACTTCAGTTAGCGCTCTATAAACGTTACTTGAAATAAATTGCAAAACGAAATAAGGCTCTACGTCATTAAAACATAGCATAAATAGAGATTGTGCAAGCGATCATTTCAAAATATATGATATCGTTATTGTGCACGTGAATGTGTTTATTCTCATCCAAATGTTACATCAACCAAAGCGTACTGTATAGTTATTTCAGACATGATGCTGTATTTCATCATCGTTTCGTAAATTCAATATCATTAAATTGATGACAAACATATTTGAAACAAACCTGACTGCTGCAGGACCAAACCCCACTCCTGCTTCTATTCTAACGGGAGATGATTACTGCAACTTTTACATTTTATATGTATCATAAACAAATTGGTAGATATAGAAGACATGTTAGTTTATCTCAGTTGGTAAAAGATCTCTGTAGCAATCACTTGCTCGTGATTTCAAATCACGGTAGTGAAATGTTTATTCTATTAATCACTCTGGTTTACTGTGAAAGACAAAGAATTTACTCCCAAAAACTAGAGGAAGATTATTCTTGTCCCTCTTGTTTGTATATGGAGAACAAAGTCAACTCCTACTTTGACTGGAGTTCGACAAAAGTGCGCTATGGCAAATCAGCGTTAAACGAGGTAGAGCTAAGACGAGAGTTACCTTGTTTGTACTCCAGTACCTAATAGTGTCGATTCTGTTGTATGCCTTAATTACTTTACGCTGTTATAGTTTCCCTTACCGTAAGCTGTATCGGTCGAGGCTGTCGTGGGAGTTTACGAGAAAGGAGATTTGCTTCTGTGAAACACTTTTGTAGGCGACTTTCAACTACTACTGCGATAATTAAAATCCCCAGGAACTACCAAAACCCGACTCTCATTCAGCATCGTCTCAACAACCTTCCCCTTACTTACTGCACACAATTACTTACTGACAAAACATGGGCGATACATGCTGTTTGCTTCGAGCCATACAATTCATTTTCTCTATATTCGTTCTTTTATTTATTCATTATTATTGTCCATTTTTATGGAGATTGTTTGGATGTCAGTGAATCAATGGCATGAGTCCTGGAAGTTAACTTTTCATAGCCAAAAGTTAATCAAGAAACGCAGTGTGGGAAGGAATAATTCATGGGTCTCGAAAAGCCCCTTGATCAATGGCCAAACGACATTTTTCGACCAATGAGATCAAAACCGTTACTTTAGAGTCTGGGAGTAGATTGACTTTACACGCTAGTTGACAATGGTTGTAACAATGGTTTGCTAAAACTAATCCCGTTGTAGATTTATTTGTTTTGTCTCTTTTCACAAAGGTTATACATCATTCGTAATAGGGAGTTAATTTCATCTACTATATATATATATATATATATATATATATATATATATATATATATATATATATATATATATATGGGAGTATATATTTATTACACGATCACACACACACACACACACACACACACACTTACATGTGTGTATATGTACATTCAAGTACGTAACCAATTGAGGAACAAATATTTATTTTATTCGACAAAAATTTATTTTTCAACCTAATCTCCTTCCTTATCAATGCACTTAATCGAATGGTGAATACCAATCACGTACATCGAACTTTATTCAGCAAGAATTCACATCAAAACTTAGCAAATAACCAAGTTTCAGACTAAAGACGTTTCTTTGTTTTCTGGGCATATTTTCAAAATGGCGTATGATGTTTTGTCTCTCCGGTGTGATCTGTGTTACAGATGCACAAAACGCAAATATATTCCAGTGTCTATAAAAAGTATTGGACAATAAAAGCATTTTCGGTACAATGTACGGAAGGGAAGAAGATCCTAATTGTACATTGTGAAGTTTCACACCCACTCTTATCCGATGTTACAAACAGCAAACAATAAGAAATAATTAATTGAAAAATTTAGATTATTGAAAAGTCTTCAAGTGGTACAACATTTTAAAAAAATAGCACATGCATGTTAAAGCAAGTAAAAGGGACAAAAGTCTTTTATCATCTGTTGTTGAACGTAGACTTTCTTAAGACCTCTCTATCATGGGCGTTGCGAGCCAATACTTTCTGTACTTGTCGAATTCATATCTCCATCTCGTAGCCTGCAGGCGTCAGTTACGCATGTAATCTCTTGGGATACATGTTGTGAGTCATGATGTCTATCGGTTGTCTGCCATTCTTGCAATATGACCAGCCCATTTCCATTTCAGTTTTCTTATGGATTTTACGATGTCTCGGACTGCTGTTTTCCCCCTGATATATTGTGCTGTTTTTAGATCTCCCATGTAAGGTTGAACATAATTTCTCCATGCGCGCATAGCATGTTTCTCAGTTTGAAGGTTTGATAATTCTACTCAACTGTATCAACAAACATTAGACAGAAATCATCACCAACAGAATTTTTTAATAATCTACATGAAAAATAACCACGTGAGCGAGCTAGCTTTGGAAGAAGCCACCCGACCATGGACAATCCTGATTCGATAAATCAACTAACAGAGAAAGCAGCAAGATACAAAATGCCACCTGCTGTGGCACTTATCGACTTCAAGAAGCCCATTGACTTGGTGGAAATTTACATGGTCATCAACTCTACAAGGTGTGGATCCTGTATACAGTCAGATTACTGCGATATATGTATTCAGTCACAGCGGTTTATCAGGCCATATGAAGACTCAGAACCCCTTTTAGCTCCCAAAAAGAGTGCAACAAGGTGATACAATCTTACTCAAACTCTTCACAGCTTGTCTTAAGATGATCTTCAGAAACCAAGACTGGGAAAATAAAGAAATCAGAATAGACTGCAAATATCTAAGTAATCTCAGCTTTGCCGACGACACTGTTTTTTTTGCAAAAAATCTACACGATCTCCAACAAAGGCTAGATGAACTGAATGAAGGAAGCAAAAAAAAAAAGTCGGCTTTCATATGAACTTCAGCAAAACAGAGGTCATGTAAAACAATTATCCGAACTAAAAAGTAGACGACTACATCTTTAAATTTCTGGAATTTCAAATTGTTGTACCACTAAATGTATTTCCTCTGATGCTTTTAATTCTATTTATTTTTTCACATGTTCTTGAATTAATTATGTGAGATCCTTGATGATCAGATATACATAAGAAAATGAGTGCCTTTGCAAAAAAATATAACATCACCATAAGTATCTTCCCAACATGTTTACTCTATTTATGGGGTAAAATGCGAGAAAAGTTGGATCAGAATCAATAGTCAAAATGTGTGTTGCATTATACGTGAATATAATATTTTGACAATTTGTTTTATTAGTATCAACAATATTAGGCACAGTTTATTGGGTATTTTTCGTGGTGAAAATACTCAATATCAGACACTTTCAAGCAATCAAAGACATCCAAATCTCAAGTTTATCCCGGAACTCTAAAATAGTCTTAGCGTAAGATAATGCTGACCAAAAATCTGATGGAAAATCATTTTTTTTAAATTTTCTATTAGTTTATTTTCTGTTTGGCTTCTTGCAATATGAAGTAAGAAAAATACGAGCTTAGATCTCGTCAAAGGCTCCATCATTATTTTAGGTCCATTTTGCCTACCTAATGGTCTAAGAATGTGAACCGACCTGAATGTCGCTTAAAAAGCAACAAAAATAGGGTGAAAAGAAAAACTAATCTAAACAAGATGATTTGTTGCACAAACTGATAACTAATTTGTCTATAATATTTTTATCATTAATTTTGACGAATTTTTCTTTACAGTTTCTTTCGATATCATCATCATCATTCTTTCAACGTCCGTCCTTAGGCATATACCTTCCCCAGGATTCACACACTTCTCTATCGTGGGTGTCGTGGAGCCAGTATTTCCTAAATTGTCTAGTTCATCTCTCCATCTTGTATTCTGTCGGCCCCATTTTCGCATGTGATCTCTTGGGATCCATGGTGTGAGTCATGATGTCCATCAGTTGTCTATCATTCTTGCAACATAGCCTGCCCATTACCATTTAAGTTTTCTAGTAGATTCTATGATGTGTCAGACTCCCGTTTTCTTCTTTATATACTGTGTTGTTTAGTGATCTCTCTTGGTTGGGTTCCATGTTTCAGCTCCATAAGTGACTATTGGGAGGATGCACTGATTGTATACTCGTCTTTTTATGATTATTGGGATTGACTTGTTTTTGAAGGCTGAGATTGCTTTGCCGAAGGCTTGCTATCATAGGGTGATTCTTTGCTTGATTTCTTCTTCTTTTGTGGGTTTCATTGAGATTCGTTGTCATACGTAGATGTAGAGGTCTACTTCCCCTAGTTATGCATCTTCTATGTTGACAGTTATGTCCTTATTCTCAACATGATTATCGTGCATGATTTTCGTTTTACTGAAGTTCTTGTGTCGGCTAACTTTTTTGCTTCCTTCTTTTAGTTCATTTAGCATCAGTTGAAGGTTGTGTAGGTTCTCTGCGAAAAGGACGATGACTTCTGCTAATCTTGGTTTGCTTAGATATTTGACGTCTATTTTGATTTCTCTATTCTCCCAGTCCAGGTTTCGGAAGATCATCTCGAAGTAGGCTGTAAAGAGTTTGGGCGAGCTGGTATCATCTCCATCATCAGACTTTCAACGTCCATCGTTAGACGTAGACCTTCCCCAGGATGTGCCACACTTCTCTATCATGGGCGTCGCGGAGCCAGTACTTCCTGAATTAGTCTAGCTTGTCCCTCCATCTAATATTCTGCTGGTCTCGGTTCCACATGTAATCTCGGGGGATCCATGTCGTGAGTCGCGATGTCCATTGGTTATCTGCCATTCTTGCAACATGACCAGCCCACTGCCATTTGAGTTTTTTAATGGATTCTATGATGTCTCCGACTTTTGTATTTTCCCAGAGGTACTGTGCTGTCCTGTGGTCTCTCCATGTGACGCCCAGCATAATTTTTCCTTGTTCACGTTGCATAGTTCTCGGTGTGTGGATCTGTCTCTTGGTTAGTTCCCATGTTTCAGTTCCGTAAGTGTCAGTTGGGAGGATGCATTGGTTAGGATTAATGGGATCTTCATATTTTTGTAGGTTGAGATTATTCTGCCAAAAGCTTGCCATCGTAGTGTGATACTTTGCTTGATTTCATCTTCTTTTGAGGGTCTCATGGAGACTCGTTGTCCTAGGTAGATGTATGTGATCTACTTTCTCCAGTTCTGTGTCCTCGATTTTGATCTTAGTGTTTTTATCTCCGATGTGGTTGTTGCATATGATCTTCGTCTTGCTGAAGTTCATGTGAAGGCCGACTTTCTTGCTCTCTCATTTAGTTCATCTATCAGTACATGTCGAAGTGCAGAGCTGGAATCACCTTGTTTTAAATACGAGTTCGGATTTCGTTGGCAGCTAATCTGTCATTATGAAGTCATGCTAATTACTTGATGGTCATTAAATGCAGAACCAACTTGACAGTTGCATTAAAAAGTAACAAAAAAGATGGGAAGAGAAAAACTAGTCAAATTAAGATATATGGCGTTATATCAGAGGTTTTAAAACCCTGTACAGCAATGGTGTCTACTCAAGAAGTATGATTTCAAAGGAAGGTATAATGTTTACTCAAAATGCTGATGAAGTCAACAAAGCATTTAGAGCGAACTCCACTACAGTATTTAAAGATTACTATTATTAATGTTGCTATCATTTTTTTTACACTCCTCTTATTTTTTCTTACATAACATTTTGTTATGAAATTTTATGTCTGATCACCCTTTAAAAGATGAGACATAAAAAGATTTCATCAATAAATGAATTACCTTATAAATTAGCTTTACGCTCCTTGGTGCCGATCCATAGACAAGTAAGCCCGTCATTTTACGATTATATATAAGTAACAATAATAGATCTCGAGGCCCAAGTCGAATACCAACTTTTCAATCTTCCATACTGCTTTATGATGACGACTTACTGTCGAAGTCGTAATATCTCAAAAAGTGCTCGAACCATTGTCTGTGTATTGCTGGATGCCACTGCCGATAACTGAACTCTATAAAAAATAGGTTGAGAATTTTTATCCCTAGTTTACGAGGATGAAAATACAAATTACAGATATCTACAACTTGTGTAGGAATCCTTTTGAAATCACAGAATCAATGATACAATACACTCAAATTAAGTGATAGATGATTTTTTCAAAAAGGAGGAAGAGTAGATATGAACAAAGAATTGAAAACCAATCACCATAAAGGTTTATATCCACACAAAATGTGAGAATCCGTATAACATCACTACATACGAGATCAGAATATTGTCTTTAATTCCATAACATAGGTCTGAATTGAAGTAATCCTCTGTCATGTCAAAAAGATTGAAGTACGTACCATACTTTATCCAAAGATTAATATTATTTTGCTCGATATGTATATAGCCTTTTGGTTTTTGCAAAATGTAGTCTTGTGTATAATGCAGTTATGTCTGAATATGTCTTCTTTGCAATTATTGGGTTGTGATATATTAAATGTCATTTTTGAATATCAAGATGAAGGATGCCATAAACAGCAAAAGAGCGGTAAATGTTTGAACAAATATGCCTCTTTTGAACCAATAAACTTTCCCACGATCCTATAATGTCATCTCTATAAAGATGTTTAGGTTTAGTAGACATTAATTCAGTAAAATCCTACATTATGGCACTACTATTAATGAACCTTTTTTTACGGATATGAAGTTCAAAATGCTTGAAAAGATGACAATCTTTGGAAGAAATGTTCAGTAAATATGGTGGATGCTGCATAGATGGCTCTTCTCACAGATTTCTGGACACCTAAAACACGAACATGCGTAAAAGTATCAGTAATCAAGTTAAAAAGGCTGAAAGATTGATTCGTGTGTTGACGAAAGTATATATGCAAAAAGACTGAGATGAATCAAAGGGAACAACTAAGATGAATGTAAACAGAAATAGATAGATAGATAGATAGATAGATAGATAGATAGATAGATAGATAGATAGATTTCAGAAGAGATATAAGACCTGTAAAAGAGACAGAGAGACAGAGAAATGACATTTCAGTAGATGAAAATTTTTTAATGCCGATATAGAAGAATTATGATAAAATGACTGAAAGGAAGGGCGAAGAAAGAAAGAGAGAACGAACGAAAGAACGTTGGGTTGAAAAAAAGGAAGGAAGGAAGAAAGAATAAATAACTCAAGTTGAAGGATGAAAAAAAAAACAAACAAAATGAAGAAAGGGAGGAACAAGAAAAAAAGAGAAGAAAGGAAAAGACAGAAAAGAGGTAAAACCCAATGAATTTTATTTACCAAATCATTGAACCGACTACATCAAACAGTTCATATAGATTAATTGCCTTTTGCCCTTACAACAGTGTGTACAACATCAGAGGGATTTTGTATCAAAGACGTTTAATGGCAAAGTAGTTAGCAAGAGTCATTATCACTTGATGTTTTTGCTTTCTCACCTATCCGACCCCCAGCTGGGAAACGTGAACTGCATGAGTGGGCGTTGCCTCTTCTTAAAGTGGATTAAAACAAATTCACTCTATTTACCTTTGCGTGACATTCTCTGTTTGCTTACTTTGCAGAGAGCATAAAATCTGCACTCAAAGCAAATGGAAACATAGCTTAGTTGCTATAAGGTAGTTTCAGAAAGTTTCTCTCTCATTCCACAGCGGTCGTAGAACACCGTTTCTTAAAGTGATGATTCATCCCCAGAGATGAATTAAATTATTTGGGGGTTGAATGAAACTAAGCGGGTGGATGAAGAGTGAATTAAGCATGAAGCGTTAATGACTTAATTTACTCAGATATTCATATATTTCTGTCTAACTCAAGTCCAAATCTGGAGATGACTTTATTTTTTTACTGTAACAACAATAACAACAACGACAACAACAACGACAACTTTACCCAATTTAGGGTAATATACTTTTCAATTAAGATAAAGGGGTAAATGGAGGCTAAATAAAATTAAAGGGTGGAAGGAGGGTGGATGAAGCATACAGGGCAAACATCTTAATTTACTCAGATAGTTTTACCTATTTATATAAAACAGTTAGCTCTGTCTCTCTGTCATTGTGTCCCCACCCTTAAACATTGGTGCATCGCAACCAAATTTAGTTTATAGACTTAGTAGACCTAGGAAAAGAACTTGAGCTATTTGAGTTTTTTTTTTTTAAAGCTTCAAAAATTTTATAGATTTTAACATTTAACCATGATGTGAAACTTGACTCTCACTTTCTATGTAATATACATGTATACATATACATACTAACTGAAAACTGCTGGGTGGAGTGGGTTTCCAGTTTGCCTTTTATGTATTCGAAAACGTAATTCTTTCGCAAGAATACACAATAAGCAAAATAAATTCCTGGGACTATTTTTCGCTAACTCTACGCAAACTTATCGGATTCTTATATGTTTTATCAAATTATTGATCATCCGCAGTTTTCTTTCCATATTGTTTGTATGTTCAAAAACTTGAAATGAATTGACGCATAAGAAATGTGTTAATTCATGGGTTTTGCGCATTATGCGAAATGAATTATGTATAAAATTATACCCAAAAGAGAATAAAATAAATATTATCAAAAACATGAGGAAATGTGACCATAAGTGAATAGAAATTATGATAAAGACTGTCTGGCTCTTGAATAGTTGAAGAAGCATTGTTCTAGAATCAGTAATAAGCTCTGGGAGAAAACCCAACAGATCAATCATATTCTCAAATTTAGTTAATTGATAATAATTACATAAATGAGTGGTGTCATTCCCAGCTATGGGTAAAGAGTAGGACAGTTGGAGCTCTTTAGACCAGTAACTCAATCAATCGTTAAGTTGAGCTAGGGACCTGATTTAGTAAATCCCATAACTACTAAAAAAACAAAGATTATGATCGCTCAGGAAATAGGGACAAAATTAGTACCCCATTTGTCGTGCAGCACGAAATCAGTTAAGTTGAGCTGACAGATTTGTCATAATAAATTTCAGGAAACAATCGAGTAAAGATGCCTGATGTTGTTGATGCTATTTTTTTCAATATGGGGGGACATTCAAAACTCGGTCAAATTTCATGGCTATGCACGACAAAATACGGCCAAATATTTGTATGCGTACGGAACCAAACATGTTTTTTTCCACAAAAATTACAAACTTCAGGAGAGCTGTAGGGGAAAATGATTTAGGACACTTTCGGAGACTATCAAATATTCGGCCAAATCCCTGATTATGTACATGACCAAATATGAAAAAAAATTTCAAAAACTCATTATTTTGGAAAAATCTTTCAAACTTTTATAAAACCATGTGGAATATAATTTATGGCATTTTTTAACATAATCACGAATAAATATCTATTTATGCACGAGACCAAAAACGACTGATTCTTTAAATTCTAGAGAATAGACTAATTCATTCTTCTCCGAGATATTTCAAACTTGAGTAGATGTATGGGAAAGATAATTTGTAAGATTCTATTACACTATCAAAGATTCGACAATTTTTGTAAAAATCAATTTTGGTCTTGCTCGCTGGTTAACTGGCTGGCTCAGGGGTCCGAATTTTGATGCTTTTTGTTTTGTTTTGTTTTTTTTTGTTTTCTCGAAACTTTGAAAACAGTGTTGACTGCTTGGTTTTTTCATTTTTTTCTTTATATTTTAAAGTTCTATGTCGTCAATTTAGATGTGATTTTTTTTTTAATTCGAAAGTGAATTTTGCAAAAAAATCCCATCTAAATTGGTAACCCTGAGCTGGCTATTTATCATCATGCGTACAAATTGCACCAATGCATCTAAAGGGATACAAATTTAAGCATTTACTCCTTATTCCATCCTTTATAGGTTTTTAGTGGTGGTTCAATTTGCAATGAAGGTTTATGTTGAACTGATCACTTAGTTTATGTCCAGTGGCATTCACGATTGTTATGTTTTTAAAGATTTTCTATTTTAGTGATTACACTCCAACGAAAGGCGATGAGAAGTAATTTATTCATTGATCATTCCTTTTTACTGTTTTTTTATTGATTGCCCTCAACACAGCATGCTATGAAAGACTTAGTTATGGTTTCTATCAAGTGATTAACAAAACCTGTTTCTTCTCGTCCTACTCTTCCACAATCCACCTATCTAAGCCACCCGTTCTATCAACATTTAGCTTAATTCGCCATGCTTGTCTTCAATTAACCATGACCACAGATAATGCTGAACTAACGACTATTCTTCCCAGTTGCAAGTCCTCCCTTAATGGCACCAAGCGAGCAATCACAAGAGCCTTAAAAAATCACAGCAATGATAAACTGCTTGACATTTCTTCCCAAGATTCTTAATACTAGTTCCAGGATCATTATCGTCAAAAAGAGCCTTGTTAAAAGAACCACCCAGGAAGATTCCTGATGATTAAAAGTTGCGGATGTGGCACATCTCGAAAAAGCTTCCATTGTATGATCAGCTTGTAGACGGATATAGCAAATATATACAGGTAGTCCCAAATGCAACACCCGTTTCTTCAAAATTATAGACATATGCAATGTGTTACATCATAGATTGAATGTGCCTGCCGTCCATTTCGAAGCTTTCATCTAATCGGCAAACTATTACTTCTTTCACATACCCTTGCTTCACTGTGCACTTAATATTTCTAATCTTGTTCTGTACTGGGCTTTTCTTTTTAAATAAATGTCAATACATCTCGCTGTGAGGTGATGATTAGCAAGCTACTCTAGCAAACCATGACTACTGTTCTGGACTCGGTCTTCACTCGGTGCCCTACTCTTATAAACATGTGTCAGACGAGCCTAAACTTAGTGAATACATATTAGGACGCTTTTTCAAGGAAGTATGGGTGGCCTGACGGTTAGTAGTGCGAAAATGGATTAATTGTGCCGAGTTCAACTCTCAGTTCAAAGCACTTGCCCAGCATCGCTTGAGGTTGAGAAGGGGGAGTGTCGGGAATGTCTTCCCGAAATGCATGGTTTACAAGGCCCAAGTGAAGCTTCGATGGGTCTAATTAGCTCGAAGTAGATCATAGTAAATTACTACCGTGAAATTAAGAATAAAACGCAATTGGAATAAACAACACGGCCGTTGTTTTCATCCTAAGTTTTCAACACAAGTTTCACATACTATTTACTATTGAAATGAGTTTGATCCAAAATGAGTGATCGATACTTGTTTTTGTTTGTGTGTCAGGCTGATCTAAGCTCAGTAAATATGGGTTATAAATTGTCTGCGAATAGGATATGGGCCATCATCTATAATTTTTCTGCTGCATCGGTAACTCTCTAAGAGAGGGAAACGTTAGATAGCTTGATAAGAGGGTTAGAACAGAGAGGGGAGAGAGAGAATGCCTCAAACTCATAGGCAAACGTCTTAGAGGAGGAAGAGAGTATGGAGGACGGAGAGGAGGGCAGAAAGAGGAAAGAAGAGAAGGTGGCTGGAAGGAAAAGAGGTTGAGAGAGGATAAAGTGTAAATAAAAGATAGATAGGTACAAAAGAAATTTTCCTAATCCGTATCAACTGTTGAAGACATTAAATTATATATTTATCAAGTTAGATATAAAATCATTTTCTTCATCGAGTTGAGCATTTTTTTACTTTCATAATTTTGAACACTCCCGCAAAAATTACTCAAGAATCAAACGCTTCAGAAAAAATACAATTTGAAAAAAAGCTTTTTACCTCATGGTCCTCCATAAACTTAGAACAATTCGTAGTTTTCAAATTAACCGCGGAATTTCCACGGGCACCGCAAGTTATAATGGTTGTCTCAAGAGGGAAGGGGACGAGAATTGTGTATTGTTTTATTTTGATAAAAATCCACCTTCACTTTACAATAGGATCATTACGAAGCAGCCTTGCAAGGTATAATGACAAAAGGAAGTGAGAAAATACAAATGTCTTTAAGGTATCATTTCGGACAATTTTTTGTTGGAAATTAAGTTTTTGCAAAAGGAATAGCGGAAAATTGAGAACATTCCTTTATTTAGACTATGAGCGTGATAACTGCGGCTTATCATTTTGTTAACATTTCATTTGAATAACGATTCCTTCACTCTTCCTACTTCCCGTAAGTTAATGAGTTATACACGAATTCTTTTCAAATATTGGATTAGATTCTGGCTTCGTTGGAATTACCCGATAAAAAAGAAACAAATGTTTCTGAATTAGTAAGTGATAACCTCAACGAATTTTTACTCTAACTGCGTATATTTTTTTTTCCTCTAGAGACATTAGTATATCTTATGTATCTTTAATTCTTTTATTTTTCCAATATCATGATTATTGATAATTGTAAAAATGCATTATGTATTATCATAAGTTTTCACACTATGAATGACCGGTGGCTTTCTCTTGAGATCAAGTGACAGGAATTCTCCTCAAAACTCTATGACTCTCTTTATTCTAGCTGATTTTAGTTGGAGCCGTCTAGATGGTCTCAATTTTCCCCCTAGACTATGGGTTCCTCAGAACTCCTTGTCAAGCTCTTTAGGATTATTCCCAGGGCTCCAACAGCTATTATTACTACCGTCACCTTCATGTTCCATAATTCTCTGTTTTTTGTCAAGGTAAAGATGCTTATCAAGCTTTTTGCTTTCTTTTACTTTTACGCTTAGTACTCCAGCATGAGCGCAGCCTATAATCTGACATGGTCTTTTGGTCTTATTCGGGAAAAAATTTAGTCTTCTGGTCTGGTTTGGATGATCATTAATTTCATCATTGTGAAAGTCTAGACTAGTATGGATTTGACTTTGTTTTTCCCCTGGGACAAAGACAAAAACAACAGTAACAACAACAAACCCCACCAGATTTAGGGGATCAAACTCTTCACTGGTTACCTGTCACATCACGTTAAACCAAACCGATATACTAAATGAACATTTCCCTACTGTGACATGAAATCGTGACCAAGTGGTTGTTAAGCTGCTCTCTTACCGTCTGAGCCTAACTGAAAAGCCCCATACATCAACCAATTTATTCATTACATATAGAATACAAAAGTTGCAGTAATCCTCTCCAGTTGAGAGTGACGTGGAAGTGACTTCTTCTTCTTCTTCTTCTTCTTCTTCTTCTTCTTCTTCTTCTTCTTCTTCTTCTTCTTCTTCTTCTTCTTCTTCTTCTTCTTCTTCTTCTTCTTCAGATACATAGTTTTTATTGCTGAAGATCAAGATACAGCAAGTCATCTCAAATCACTGGCACCTTCCTATGTATCTTTGCAGACCCCAGAAATGCCATGGTCTGAACACTCAAATTTTCTTCGAATTTCTAATTCTCTCAGTCTCGAATCAACTGTCATTTGGCGGAATTCATAGTGCTTTAATCATTATGGAGACGATCCTAACCTTCTGAATTCACAACGTTCTCATTTCTAATTTTTGCTCCCATTCATCTTTTCCTTGCCGTCTGGATCGTCTATTCCAATTAGATACTGCGATCACCACTGGTACCAACGCCTCCTTCGTGTTCCACACTTTTTGGCAAGATCTATGTACTTGTTTAGCTTTTCACGGTCGTTCAGCTTCACCCTGTGGTCTGCAAAGACGATGGAATCCTCTATATGACACATTTTTCTCTTTCTATCTACTATAGCTAGATCTAGTCTTTTGGTTTGAAGTCGGGTAATCCATTTTAAACCCAAAATCCATTAGGATTATATATGTTTCGTTAGTACATCTCATCGTGGATCACACTACCGACCAAGTTGTGTCTCTTCTCATACCCCTATTTTGCTGCACCATCATCATCATCATCATCAGTAGCAGCAGCAGCAGTAGTATTAGTATCATTGATACAACTATTACTAGTTTACCGTTGCCATCAAAAAATCACGGCGATGATTTTGCAATTGCATTGTATCTATGAAATATGAAAACATTATTTTGTGCCGCATTTTCATGTTTATGCTCAATATTTCCTTAATATTTAACAAATTTGGATGTAGAATTGAGTAAATATACAATTTATCAAGTTTAACGTTACACAAAATTCTATTTCTATGAAGTTACGCGATCAGACGTTACTGTTGCCAAAAGCATGACAGACGAGAAATGCGCATTGCTAATTATCATGTGTTGATTGTTGTTGTTGTTGCTCTTGTTGTTGTAGCTGCTGCAATTATTTCATATTAATAACATTAGTCATCATTGTGATCACGTTCTTTAGTAATCATCTTGTTATTGTTTTTTTTTCAAGCTATTGTTTTCGCCTCATAATTATCATTGTTTAAAGCAAAAATTTTACCAAGAAAATTATGTTGGTAGCCCTAAAGAGACAAAATATTAATGCTGTGTTGTATGGCTTCGTTATCAACTGAGCAAATTTTCCGAAATAATCATACGAAACCTCGTAAATTCTTGCCCCAAAGATTCCTCACTAATACGTCATTTTCACCAGTCCATTAAGACCAGGAGTTCCCAACCACTTGGACCATGGACCGGTACTGGACTGCAAGGAAAATATCAATATTCTTCATTTTCTTTGTAAAATAATAGCAAATTAATTTCCCTGGATTGTGGTATTAGATTCCTTAATGATAGTTGACATTACTTATATTCCAATCGTGATTAACCTCATCCCCACCCGACCGTCGATCGATCTACAAGAATATTGTCAGTATTAAACTAGTCCGTGGTACAAAAGAGGTTCAAGGCCCCTTATTTCATATTTATATATAATTTTTAAGAAGTCTGAAGTGAAAGGGAACCCTCAAACCCGCTTTTAGGGATGAAAAATGAAGGGAGAATTTCTTTCTCCCTGTATTGGGTCAAAGGTTGAGGGATACTCTGTTCCAAAAGCCAAGTGGGATTTTCTCCTAGGTAGGGAATTAAAAAATTTGGAAAACTTCCCCCTATTTTTCAGGATCTAAGGCGATGGGAAACTCCTTGCCTTTCAAAGGATCAGTCGTGATTGGGTACCTTTCAAGGGTAAGTGGTAATGTGAGACTTGACTGAAACCAGTGAAAAAGAAAAACGTTTGGCTCTGATCCATTTGTCTAATTGATAGGTAGTTTGGCAGAGTGGGAGATCGAACATGGAATGGCAAGTAACAAATGTATGTTAATAGAAGAGCCCATTGAGATGTTACTACCCGATAGAAAGTGGTTCCATTTCAACCTTGTATATAAGGATACTTTTTTGATAATTTACAGGAGGAAAAATTGATGGAAGTAAGATAGTTTACGACGCATTGTAAGATTTGTGGAAAAAATTGTCAAATTCTTCAGTTGAATATGTTGGTAGATAGTCAATTTGAATATTTCCGTGTAATCAGTATTCTCAAAGATGATATCATAAGTTGGTTTGCGTACAGTCTGAGATTAAAATCGACACAATGGATATAATATTCACGTGAATGAACACTCAGTAGAAGTGACACGAACAGCGAGTCACGGCTGTTGTTATATTTACTGGTCCCTTATTGTTGAACACTTTTTTTTTTAGTGATCTACGTAAGTAAGCCCTGCTTCAAAAAATTAAATGATATGTAGTATATGATATATATATATATATATATATACTATACTTTATGATATTATCCTGTATAAAATAACAAGATACGTGTATGACACAAGCTATATATTAAAATCACATCTGAAAGGAAGGTAATGTTTGATCATCACTGCTGGGATGCTGTGTTAATATGAGGAATTTACACATAATATGGTTATAAAAAAGTTTATGTAAAACAAAAAAAAAACGCTAATGGAGATTACGTGAATTACATTAGCAGATATTGGAAAATTATTGATTGAAGAAGTATAAAAAACGATGGAAAAGCTTTCTAGACTATGTATACATATCTATCAAACCTGCAACCGATAGGGTATCCGCTTCAACATAGCGATGCTCTTACCATTCAGCTAAACAGTCATCGGTAATGCAAAGTTCCAAATAACTATTTTCACACCATATTCTGATCTCGACAGGGACCAGTCTTTGTCTCTTACATAATTTATCATAGTCAGCCTTGTAGTCATATCTCAGCCAACACAAAACGTTTTTGCTATGTTGCAAACAGGTTGCATTTTGGTTGATGGATATGTGATCTTGTGGGTAGGTTACTGTAATGTTGCATTTGAGTATTCTACTGAACCTAAACTGACCAAACATCTTAGATGTTATGGTGACTATGCTGTAGCCGGAATCCCGCTCGTTCTTTGAAAAGCATAAAAATATTTTTTTTACTCCATTATATGTATAGAAGATTTCTTTGAATATTTCTTCAGTTAATAAGCGATAATTTAGATATATGTTGTCCTGATATATTCCTGAATTTCTGAAAATATGTTATAAGCAACTTTGCAGGAACGTTGTGGGGATTCTGAAAAGAAGCGTTAATGTAACATAACAAGAAGTCTATGTAACGTTGTATAAATGCTGTAGTAAAGTCAATTTGTTAGCTGGGTCTTTTACACAGGGTAGACGGTGACTCGTGTAGAATTTCCATGTCAATATGCTTTGATCAGCTTCACCTATGGGGCACAATATTTCATCACCGCTCACATCTAGCTCTGTACGTAGCTAGCTTGGCGTGTCATAACCTCCCTGGCGAATCAGTTCTTTTGTGTGCTTGTGTGAAAATAAGTCATACAATCAAAGTAGAACTTTTGTGAGGATGTATTTTCTTTATCCTTAACCATATAATTCTCCCAATCTATATTCAGCGAATTAAAAATCACCATTTATTAATATTCTACCCTAATAAGTTTTGCTTGCAACCTCAAATTATTCTAATATTTTATTATTGTATTCTATTTTTCTATACACAACAATGATCAGATCATTATTTCCTGTTGTATTTTGAATCACGTCAATAAGGTATCCTTACTTATTCGGAAGAACCGAACGGACCGGACTGGAAGAATATGGCCAAATTCAATAACAAAGTAACGAATGGTTGAAGTTTACCCAAGACTTTTGGAATCACCCTTCCTTCAACCAGAAATCTTAATCGGACTCAGATAAATACTAATTGATCTTATTTTGTTTTTGATAATTCTAAATATTTTTTTTCAGAAATTTCCTAAAATATAACTCTGAATTCTGTAGGTAACGATCTCCCTCCGCCCTCTCTCTCTTTCTCTCTCTCTCTCTCTCTCTCTCTCTCTCTGGAGCACATGCAGTAGAGATCTGCAAGAGTGAAACCTACATTTCTTAAAGATGCAATCCCTGAAGTAACTATATTAAAGACTAGGAAAAATAAGGAAGAGGTACGATCTAATACAAACTAACCATCTAAGTACAGTGAATGATTTTCTTTCTGATCCTCAAAAAATGTACCATATCACATGTCCTTGCTCTATTCAGCGCTGTAGACCTATGCCTACCTTTAAAGAACAGATAGAAATGGTACTAAGCTCTAAGGCCACTCTGAACGACATCAGCAGTGACCAATTCACCAGACACGCCATGGGCCAGCATGACAGGGTATGGCCTGACCCTTCTCATGGTTCGTACAAAGAAAATCACACTGGCCGTTCTTGCTGGGTCCTCAGCCCCAAAGGTGCAGCCACATCACTTGCTTTGGGTGAGGATGATGTGCTCAAATTGCGACCACCCAATCACTTCACCAAGAGAACATCTGTTCCTGACGGGACGTCAGTCCAACAGCAACTACCCAAACATAGCCAAAAAACCGTCATCAAAAGAACAACGTTATACATTGGCACCTGCAATGTCAGAACACTCTCAACTGACATGCACCTAACCTAAAATGAAATCAAAAACATCAAATGTGACATCATAGGTATTGACGAGATAAGAAGACCCGGAGAAAAAAATGATCGAACTAAAGAGTTAACATCTTCTTTAGATCTACAAAAAAGAAAAAGTAAAACAAAGTAGAGTGGGCTTTCTTGTCAATAAAAACCTCAAACACAACGTGACTGGCTTCAAAGCCATCTTGGACCGAGCAGCAAGCATCACCGTACAACTTTCAAAGACGTACAAACTGAATATCTAAGTCTATGCTCCAACTTCGCAATCAACCGAACTCAACAACAAAATACCAGCCGCTGTAATAGAAGTCGCCACTATATCTAGACCATCGAGCTCACGAACCATTAGTAAAATCTTAGATGAAACCAGGAATCTCATAAAAAATACAGAAACTCATGGCATCGACACCATGAGAGAAAATTGAAGAGACCAAACTAAATAAAACAATAAAAAAGAAACGAAGATAAGACAAAAGAATATACGCTACAGCAATCATCGAATAAACATAAAAAAACAGTGCTTCAAAGCTATAAACAAAAGCCTCAATCCAGAACAGAAGCAAATAAGCAGCTCATTCGAGGAAAACAGACAACAGATAGCAGACAGAGACAAGATTGTCGAACGGGCCCAAGAATTCTACCGACAGCTCTATTCCTCCAAAAAAGGACAACAAAATAATGAACAAAATACGCAAGAGGCAAGCAATCAAATTGCAAGGACACTGGCCATTCTATTCAACTTATGCCCAAAACAGAGTAAAGTCTTGGAAGATTGGAACACTGCAATCATAATGTTTTTATATAAAAAAAGAAACCCAAAGACCTCAACAATTACAGACCTATAAGCCAACTCGACTGCATATACCAACTTTTCACAAAAATCATCATAAACCTAAACACAAAAATACTAGATGAAAACCAACCTCAGGAACAAACTGGCTTCAGAAGAAGCTACTCGAACATGGACCACCTGCGTTAGATAGATCAACTGAAGGAAAAAGTAGCAGGATACAAGCTGCCATTCGCAGTAGCATTTATCGACTTCCACAAGGCCTTCGACTCAGTAGAAATCCGTATGGTCATTAAGGCCATCACTATACAAGGTGCAGACCCTACATACGTCAGATTTCTGCAACATATATGCAATCATGACAGCACCTTTAGCAGGCAACATAAAGACTCTGAGCCCTTCAGGCTACAAAAACGGGTAAGACAAGCTGATACCAGCTCACCCAAACTTTACACGGCCTGCCTCAAGATGATCTTCCAAAACCTAGACTGGGAAAATGAAGAATCAAAACAGACGATGAATGTCTTAGTGACTTTAGATTTGCAGACAACATGGCCATTTTCTCAGGAAGCTTACACGGCCTCCAACTAATGCAACATGGATTGAATGGAGAAAGCAAGAAATTCGTCTTACACATAAATTTCAGCAAGACAGACATCATGTGAAACAATCATTTTGGAAATAAGAACACAAGATCAAAATCAAAGATGCAAAACTGGACAAAGTAAACAATTAAATAAACCGAGGATAACGAATCACTACGAGACCCGCAAAAGAAGAAGAAATCAAACGAAGAATTACACTTGAATGGCAAGCTTTTGACAGAGCAAGCTCAATTTCGAAAACAAGATCCCCCAAATCCTAAAAAGAAAGATATACAACCAATGAATCCACCTGATTGTGAATTATGGAGCTGAAAAATGGAAATTAACCAAGAGACAGACCTGCAAACTGAGAATCATCAACGTGCACATGAAAAAATTATGCTCAACCTTACATAGAGAGATAACTAGACGGCATAATATATTCAGGAGAAAAAAAGAGTCTGAGACATCGTAGAATCCATTTAAAAAGTCAAATCGTAATGGATTGGCCATGCTGCAAGAATGGCAGACAACCGAAGGACATTGCGACTTAAAACGTGGATCCCAAGAGATCACATGCGCTACCGAGGCCGGCAAAATACTAGATAGAGAGACGAACTAGACAAATTCATAAAGTACTGGCCCCCCGACGCCCACGATAGAGAAGTTTAGCGAATTCTAGGAAAGTCTACGTTCAACAACGGACACTTAAAGACTGAGGATGATATGTAAATTTATCTATATATGTGTGCGTTCATGTGTGTGTGTATGCACGTGTATGTGTGTACGTGAATGTTAGTAAATGTACATGTGTATGTGTGTGTTTGTGTAAGTGTGAGCGTATGAGTGTATGTGTGAACAATGATTGCTTAATTTAAGACATAAGTAAATACAACATTACGTACATGTTTGAATACATGTAAACTTATGTACAAACCATAATACCAATTTGAACATATAAATAACAAGTTTGTACGCACACACAAACATACACACACACACACACACACACACTGATGAGCCAAAACATTATGACCACGTGCTTAACAATGTGTCGAGGTCTTACTCAATGGAGCTTGGATTCTACAAAACCTCTGAAAGTTTCCTCTGGTTTCTGATGCCAGGTTGTCAACAACAGGACTTAAACTGTTGCTAGTAATCTGGTTGGGGTTCAAAGTTAATGAGATTGACAGTCTCTATCATGTTCCTGATGCCATTCCCATTCAACTTGTGCAGTATGACAGGGGGCATTCTCCTCCTGAAAGATACCACTGTTATCGTAGAAGACATCAATGGATGTAACTGTATGAAGTTTGATTATTGTAAATTAATGCATTCACAAGAAAGAAGATTATGTTTTAAAAATGAATATTTAGTGAATAAAATAAATACTTTTTTTATTATTAGTTTGTAAACATTTTCATGTAACAAACACTATGTATATCAATATGTATATACCTATACATATCTACATATTGATGTATCTAACCATAAAAAAGGGTCGGACATTTTCCATAGAATTTCTCGATACCACGGAAATCTTGTCGAAAATGATGAAACATGTTTTACAAATGATTTGTTCTTTTGTTTGTTTGTTTTTTCTTTTCATTTTGCTGTATATCTTTGCAGAAAAGTCATTTCAAAGAAATAAACAGCTAAAAAGTGAATCTTTTGAATCTGAACTCAAATCTCGTCTGCTTTTAAATCTTTGTTCTGTAAATTTTATTAAATTTCTTGGAATTCTTCATTCTAAAGATTCATATTCCGTTACATTCTCTTCTTTTATTTCCTCTTTTTACTTCGAGTTATGATTAATATCATAATTAATCATATCGTCATTATTTTTGCCGTTATTTTGTTCATTTTGCTGTACCTGTTATAATCATTATGATTAGTTTACCCATGCCATCAAATATGACGGCATATGTGACATACATGAATGCATGTTGCATCTTTTATATGTAGATAATAAAGATTTGTTTTGCTTTGAGTTTGAGAAACAGCAATTCTCTCTGTTTCTTTTATTAGAGAATTTCAATATATATATATATGAGTGCTCTACGGAAGAGTATTGCACACACATACACGCACATACACACACACACACACACATATATATATATATATATATATATATACACACACACACACACACATATATATATATATACATATATATATATATTTGTGTGTGTGTGTGTGTGTGTGTATGTGTGCAGTGCTCTTCCGTAGAACACTCAGGTGGTGAGGGATTTCTGTGTAAATAGATATATCGCTTGAATCCAGCTTTACTGACTGTCTAGTTCCGTAGTCCAGAGGTAGGGTATCGGCCTACGGGTCTGACGTGAAGGTTTCACTGAAGAGATGTAATACATAGAAACAGTTGTCTGTGGATGACATAAAAATATTATATATATATATATATATATATTGAACTGTAATAGATGTTCAACAAATACGTAAATATCTATTAAATAGATCTTCTATTTAAAATAGTAGTCAATACTATTAATAGAGCATTTATAAAATGAGTGATGATTTTTTTCACAGGTTCATAACAGATTGTATATCCTGTTTCACTTCATAAAAAAAGAATTTTCAGCTCAACAATTAGGACACATTCTTTTTTCCCATTCATATCCTTTAGTAAATCCAACTCCGCCCACCCTTTTTGATGTTAACCCACAGTATTATATATTTGGTTGATCTAGCTTGGCTATCCTGTAGCAAGCTATCGAACGCACAATTATTTGATTTGTGAATTTGTTCCATTTATCTGAGTTATTTTGTTTTTCAAAAAGAGATTTTGTTAGTACATTAGTTTTTATTACTTATTT
The DNA here is from genome assembly GCA_963457665.1 of Thysanoteuthis rhombus. Taxonomy (NCBI): domain Eukaryota; kingdom Metazoa; phylum Mollusca; class Cephalopoda; order Oegopsida; family Thysanoteuthidae; genus Thysanoteuthis; species Thysanoteuthis major. The sequence goes on along the minus strand of OY735217.1, from coordinate 43,046,178 downwards.
TGATACATTTGTATTCATATCTATTTTTATTACTTTATTATTTTTGTTCGCATTTTGTATACATGAATTCTTTTTTAAAATATAGTTTCCACTATTGTTATGTCAACTGCCAAGCATTGGAAGTTGGGAGAAAAGAGGAAAACCCTGGTAGTTAATTGGGGGAGAAAAAGCCTAAAAATGTAACAGTCTGAATTCGAGCTCTGATTTATACCTGGAAAAAATTGAAGATAGAAACATAAAAATAAGCTATTATATTCTGAGTCGGAAATAAATGTGGAATGTGGACATAAATCTTGGGGGGGGGGATGTTGATCAAAAGTAAAAATTGAGTTGTGAATAGATCTCGGTTGGTGCTGTAGTTTTATTTCAGAAAACATTCGACAATGGTATGAAGAAAACTTTCGAGGAGAAATATCGGGGGTATGATTTGTGTTGGACGAATGTTGTTAGTAATTGATCTTTCACTTCACTAACGTCTGACAATAATTTTAAATTCTTCACATATTTTACATACTTTATGTTGGACTAAAAGTTAAAATCTTAAACAAAGTGACTCTAAATGAAGAAGGTACACCCCCCCCCCAAAAAAAAAAAAATTCATCACAAACACATGTTTGATTCTGATCTTGTTAGATACCCGTAGTTCTGGGAATTGAGAGATATCAACGTGTTGTGACATTAAACATCATTCTGTAATAATAATAATAATGATAATAATAATAATAATAATGATGATGATGATGATGATGATGATGATGATAATCATAATAATCGTAATAACCGGTGTGAAACTGTAAATCGCAGAATTACTGCGACCTATGAGTACTAGGATATGAGGGCTGGAGACCTGAGGAGACTTGAGGAGACTTGCTATCACTCAAACTTCAGCAGTTACCACCAGGCAACTGGTGTGAGATTCCAAGTAATAATGAGATTGAAAATGATGATAATAAACTTTTGATATCAACTCCGTGGAACAAGGTACATATATATATATATATATATATATATATATATATATATATATATATATATATATATATATATATATATGTGTGTGTGTGTGTGTGTGTATGTATGTATGTATGTATGTATATAAAGCACATACACACACACACACATATCTCTGCAAGTATATATAACAATAAAAGACACACACATATGAGCATAAATAGGATTATAAAAGGCACACATACACGCACACCGACCTATATATATATATATATATATATATATATATGTGTGTGTGTGTCTAGCTTCGTTTGTGTAAGATTGATACTCTATTAGTTTGCAGACTTATTGATGTACCTACACACACATGCACACACACACACACACACATATATATGTATATATATATATATATATATATATATATATATATATATATATATATATATATATATATGTATGTATTGATGTATCTCACCATGAAAATGTTAGCCATTTCGCATAGAATCTCCAAATACCACAAATCTTTTCGGAAATGATGAAACACGTTTTACGTTAGATTTGTTTTTGCTTTTTTTTTTAATTTCATTTTGCTGTAAATCTTTCTTTCGTGAAAAGTCATTTTGAAGATATAAACGCTGCTGAAATTTGAACTAAAATCTCGTCCGAGTCTGTTGTTTGGGGTTTTTTACCTTAAATTTTATTCTGTTCTGTGAATGATACTGAAATATTCGAAATATTTTCATTTTAAAGATTTATACTTCGTTATGTTTCCTTCCACTCTCTTCGTCTCTTCCTTTTACTTTATGCCATGATTAATATCATAATTAATCATTGTCATTTTTTGCTGTTATTTTTGTTCGTATGGTTATTGCTGTTATGAATATTATTATCGTTAAAAATGATGGTATATATGAAACTTATGAATACACATTGCATTTTATAAACAAGAATATAGAGATTTGCATTGTAATAAACTTGGAGAACAGCGATGATTTCAAGCGTTTTTTGTATGTTTTTGTTTCGTTTTTTGTTTTTGTTTCTATTAGATTTTATTTGATTTCTCGAAATAGTTTCCAATTTTAAAGCCTCATATTTCTTGAAGTTTTACGCATTCCTTTCTTCTCACCTTTTACTTTATTGTGATATGTATAATTGTTAATCATATAATCATTGAACAACTGTAGCTATCAAATAAGTCAGATAGTTCTATCCTATGTTATATATGAGTATTGAAAATCGTCATCATTTTTGTTCTTGTTTTGCTTTGGTTTGTTTTTTTTTCAAAGTTTTTTCTTACCTTATGGCAGTCTTATTTTGACAGGGTAATTATCAACTTGATTCCACAGACTATATATGTTTCTAGGTGTTTTTACTCTATTTTAGATGTTTTCCCGTGAATAACGCCATTGATGCCATAAATATGATTTATTTCGACCATATTCATTCTTCGGTGGTTAATTAGCAGTCAATATCCTCAGTTTTTCAATAACGCTGCAGTTTGTACTAAACCAAAGTCCTTCATCTTTAGCCACACGTACCTTTTTCATGTTAGCTGATAGGCCATTGCTGATGACTGGAGATCTTAAGTCTTATATTTCCTGTATTATCTTTAGTATTTGTGCCAACTCCAGTAGTGCTGTGGTCTGCATCGTCTCCATCCTTTCTCTCATCTCCAGCACATTCAATTTTATTTTCAATCTATTTGGCACAGTTCCCAGTGCACTTACTATTATTGGTAATACCATGAAACTGACCTTCATGAACCACACTTTTCCAGCTCCTTATTTACTCTGTGATCTGCAGACACAGCCACGTCTACTGTTTTGTCTACTTTCTTGGACAGTACCTGGTTTCTGCTGGTACTATTTGTAAACATGGTCAAATCCCACTTGTTTGCAGAGTTCACAGCGTATAACTCTTGCTACCCTGACATACCTATTTTTGTACTCCTTAAGACAAAATTGTGCTGGAGACATCGGTTCCAGTACGATCACCAAAGTTTAGCAATGTCCAGCCTGGCCAGTATCTAGATGCGTGACCATCTGGGTATACCATGTGCTGCGAACAGCTTGGGAGGTATCCTCTTCTGCTATACTTATCTGCATGAGTATTGGGCACCTTCAGTATGGTAAAGCTAAAAAAATAAAATTTTGGCATAACACTCTCAATACTAAGCACCTAAGCATAGCAGCTCAAGGTCCTAGATCGTCTGCAAAGACGAAAAGAGCTGTATTATTATTATTATTATTATTATTATTATTATTATTATTATTATTATTATTATTATTATTATTATTACTATTATTATTATTATTATTATTTGGAATCTCACACCAGTTGCCTGGTGGTAACCGCTGGAGTTTGAGTGACAGCAAGTCTCCTCAAGTCTCCAGCCCTCCTCTCCTAGTACTCATAGGTCGCAGTAATTCTGCGATTTACAGTTTCACACCGGTTGCCCAGTGGTTATCGCTGAAGGTTGAGTGACAATAAGTCTCCTCAGGTCTTCAGCTAACGTCTCTTCTCTCTTTCACCTATTATGTCAGGGCTAAAATTCGTTGCAGTATTTATATCTCCAGCACCTTCTTCAGTATCCGTGCAGTTCCCAGTAGTGCTGTGGTCTGTACTGTCTCAATCCTTCCCCTAATCCCGATCTCCTCAGCGTTTTGGGGACTGTTCCTAGTGCGCCCACTATGACCGGTACTACCCTGGTTTTCATGTTCCACATCTTCTTTAACTCTATAGCTAGGTCCTGGTATTTTTTTCGTTTTTCACTCTCCTTCTTTTTAACTCTATGGTCTGCAGGTACAGCAACGTCTACTATTTGGCAGGCCTTCTTTTTTTGTCTACTATTACTAAGTCCGGTCTTCTTGCCTGGATGAGGTGGTCAGTTTGGATGTCAAAGTCCCAGAGTAAGCACCGAGAAGCACAGAGAAAGGCGGGGAAAAGCCTGGCTGCTACCGGGTCAAAATCAAATCCTACTTCTGTTCCAACTGCAGGTGATTACAGCGACCTTTTATATTTTATACATAGTAGACGAATTCAAAGGTCCACGAGACTTGTCATTTTAACTCAGTTGGTAAGAGGGCTGCCTAATAATCATGCAGTCGTGATTCCAAATCCCGATAGGGATATGGTAGTTTTATAATATGAAGTTAAAGTTATGATTTTGAAATAGTGAAAAGTTTATTCTTCTAAATTTGATGAGAATTCTTGCTGTTTTTCTTGTTACTGGGAGAAAAGTCAAGTCTGACCGGAGTTTGACAAAAATCGTTTGAGCAAACCATATAGAATGGTATTTACCATTCTTTCAGTTTCACCCATCAAGTGCGACGGATTACAAAAAATAGTTATCCATTACAAGATAAAAAAACCCTGACGTACTCATAGAATAGCCCTAAAGCTGCCATCAATCACAATAAAACAGAAATTTTACTATGTTAGCCATAGAACTTTCCGGGTATTTCTGCCATTCGCATTTTATTGGTTAATCACCTCTTTCAACTTCTTTTTCTCTTTCTCCTCCAGAATCCAGATATTTCTGGATATTTTTTACTCTATTTTAGATATTTTCTAATGGAAAGTGTCAGCGATGTCATAGATAGAATTTATACTGATCATATTTATTCTTTGATGGATTTTTTTGTTTACATAACTTCAGGTTTTGACGCCACGGTTGTTCAATTATTTTCACCTCCTTCTAGTTTGTTTCAGATTCATATTTTCTTATTTCTTCTTCTCATTTTTGAAATAATCATCCAGAGCTGTCACAAGAACTTTCCACGTAGGTTTTTTCAGTTTTTATTTGAGTTTGGCTGTCTGACTGTCTGGCTTGTTGGCCATCTATGAATCGAGTTTATAGGCCGAACCGATGAAGCTAAGGAACTATAAATTAGAACATTTACTCTTTGATAATTTACAAGACATTTTAAGGTTTTTATGGAGGTTCAATTCACAATGCAATGGTTCGTTAGTTTGTATCTGACAACGATCGCTCTTGTTTTGTTTTGTTTAATTCGATTTTTTTTTTGTGTTCTCGGCCTAACAAAGGGCGAGAGAAGAAATTTCTTCATTGATCATCCCTTTTTTCAAATTGATACCAAAAGAGGTCAAGAAGCTCTGCAGGATCGACTGAGAGCCCATTCAAAAAAAAATAGGAAAGAAAACATACGAGAGGGGTACACGTCTGCCATGTGAACTCCAAAACAGTTGAGCAAGCCAAGGTACAGTAGCAGGCTCTCAAAGAACTTAGGGTCCTCCTCAACTTCCGGTACGTCGAGCTAGGAAAGTGAAATGCAGAGGACCCAACCATCTATCCAAGAGTGAAGAAGCTGCTGACCGTGGTCCGGATCGGTGATAGCACATATCATGTAAGGACATGCTGAGAGAGGCAAATGGTTCCTTCAGCATGTCCATTCCGTTGGCTGTCTGGCACCATCCCGAGCTACACAAACTGAAAAACTTTTGTTCTGGGAGGGTCCCCGTATATATGCACCCCTCTCTGTACAGGGCAGTTAGATTAACCTTCCCTGGGTGCGTCGGTGGTGTATCCTATGACGGCACCATCAAAACTGAGATGGGCACAGAGGCCATAGGACCAGTCGTCGGCGTCCTAACGCCAAGCATGCTTGCATCCGGTCTCCAACACCAGCAAATCTGAATGGCTGAGGGCTGAGGAGTGATTCGGAAAGAGCTCAGCTTTTTTAAACTCTTCAGCATCTCGACATCGGTATATGCTGTATCCAAGACGCTCTTTATTCCAAGTGATGATGAGAGTGTACTGTCTAAGGACTTTCATATCTTCTCAGCATACTTTGATAGTCGTTCAAAAGGTGTCTCTTGGCTGATAAGCCATGCCTTGAACAGGAACTGCTGGCAAAAGAAATACGGCATGCGTCAAGCCGACATATCGCCAGTGTCTCACTGGACAGAAAACTAGTGACCACACACGAAGGTATCTGCAAGATATTTTGCGCAAACTTCGAGAAGCTTTTTATTAGGGAGCCTGGTCTGAGCTCTGCTCAATTCGACTGTTTAAATGACTTTCCTCTCCACGAGGCTGAAGCAGCTGGGTGCGAAGGGCTCAAAACAGAGGATGAAATCCACATAGCGTTAAAAAACGTTTGATCAGAGAAGACCCCTGGAATTGATGGCTTGCCCTACGAAGTGTATTTGAAGCTGTCACCCATATTTGTCCATTGCCTGGCATTGGTCTTCAACCACTGGTTAAAGCAGGGGAATATCCCCCGTCGCTTTACCGGGGGGGATTACTACGCAAGGACAGAGGTGGAGGGGACAGGGTTGATAATTTTAGGCCTATAACTCAGCTAAATACATAGTTGAAGATTGTGGCCAAGGTCTTGTCAAACCACTTGCAGACTGTGCTGGTTACTCTTGCCCGGAGCAGACTCGTCCTATGAAGGGGAGAACTATCCAAGACGACCTGCATATGGTGCGCACAATCATTGAGAAAGTCGACATCGGAGCCGTGCTGATCAAATTAGATCAGTCCAAAGCCTTCGATAGGGTTGATCATCGTTTTCTCGAGTCCATCTTGTTTGCGGCTGGCTCTGGCCACGACTTTTGCTCCTGGATTCGCCTCTTGTGTGCGTCACCCAACTCGATGGTGGAAATAAATGGAGTTATGTCGATATCCTTCCAGTTGTTTAGATTAGTTCGTCAGGGTTGTCCACTTTCGCCAATGCTGTACATTCTTGCGCTGGAATCACTCGTGGCCAAAGCAAAGGCGAATCAAGAACACCACCAATGTCGACGATCTTGTTTGTAACGAGCATTGCCGAGAGTTGGGAAGTCAACAGAGAAATCTGAAGGTATGAGATGGTGACAGGGGCCAAAGCTAACTGTGACAAGTGTGAGGGCTTATTGCTTGATTCGTGGAGCCCTGGTCCCTTCGACTAGACGGACGGGCCGTGCAAGATAGCCGGCGTCTGGTTCGGTCCTAGGGGAAAAATTATCCGGAGGTACTGGAGCAGGTAGAGAATGCAGTTAATCTGTGGTCTCAAAGGAAACACTCCTTTAAGTGTAGGAACGAGGTGTGCACTTTGCACATCTACCTTTGCCGGCACTCAGTACTTCCACTTCCGTCTGCCAGTTAACTGCTCCTCTGAGGTTACCGGAAACCTATGGTAGGTCACGAGATCTGTCAGCTTCAACCTGCGGAGGTCGGCCAAGGGAGGCCGAACATCCAGGTTTAGTAACATACCTTGCGCTTGACTACTCTGCACAACAGGAGGAAAACGGCAAATTCTGGTAGGAAGACGCCAGGAGGGCCTTTCCTCCCTTGAGAAACGAGCACTCTGATCGGGGTGACGCCCGTCGCATGCCCCCAAAAGAATATTCTTTCTAATGTCAGCGTGCTCTTAAGATCTTCTCGCGTAGGGAAGAAGGCTTCTCCACCATCCGACCGATGTTGAGAACGGTATTATATCAGATATCAGTGAAGCAATCGAAGGACTCGGTTCGGCGAAGGGAGAGAGTCGTTCAATCTGGCTTTGGATGCTTGGGCTGAAGTGCCTCAATAATCACGAGGTATCCTTCCGCTGGCTACTTCTTCGGAATGCGCTCTGGGTCAACAAACTTCCACAAAGGGAATGGTAGATTCACCTGAGTGCATACGCTGCAGTGATATTGAGGAGTCTATTGAGCATGCCATCTTTCAATGCAGTGTTGTGCACCTGTTGTGCAAGCTGATTGAGGGCTATTTGGTTCGCCTCCTAGGGACATCCTTCTTCGCCATTGATGCCAGCGCCGTGTGTAGCAATGTGTTTCTGCCGTTGAATAAGAAGGCACATCAAGTGCTCACGTGTTTACTTGGCATTATGAGAGATATGATTCGGACGACACACCAGAAGGGATTTCACGAAGGTGAACATTTCACTCCCGTACAACTGGTCACCTACTTTAAGCATCAACTTGAGGTTAAGGTCAAGGTAGAGAGGGAAAGACTCCCATCGTCGGAGTTCAACAAAAGATGAGTGAAGGTTGCACGGTTGTGTAGAGTGAGAGTTGCTGGATTACAGTGGCATCTTGAAGTCACTGGTTGAGTTAAAAGAATTTGTCGACCGGAAGAAACTTTTCAGCAAAGCCCAAGTTAGGGTAGAATAGATTTGTCCTCATTTAGTTGATAACAGTTTATCTTAGCAAGGGAGAAAATGGTCCCTCCCTTTTTTTAGTCCCCCTTTTTCCGTTTCGTATACCTCCTCCTCTCCCATAGATGACAGAAAGAAAAGTTCTCTGGGGGACGTGGGAACTTTCCTTTTTCTTTCTCCCTTTTCGTCCGGTTAACCTACTGCTCTGCCATATTGGATTTTGTAGGGAGGTCACATACTAACCTATTTCAAGTATATATCGTTTGTCGGGGTCGTTTGTTTTATTTGTAAAAAAAAATCATCTTTTATATCCTTCCCCCACAAAAAAGTTTACGTACGAGATTAGATAGGACTTTCATAGAGAATCTTTGGTATCGTGGTAAATGCAGAACAAAAGAAATATTCAGAAAAAATGCGTTGTTCTGGTGGGAAGAATATTGAAGTACGACAGGGTCAGCAAATGAGACTAGCTTAGGTAATGGTAGGACAGAGATGACCAGCCCAAACCTCCTCCCCGTATTTTTGACTTCGTGTCACATTTTTGTAATATCTTTATAAAGAGAATAGATACATTTTTTTAAAAAGACATTTGATGGGAGCCGGATGTTATACAACGTGGAAAAATTAACTTTAAGATTAGTGGAAAAATGTCAGATTGTTCAGTTGAAAATGTTGGTAGAGGATCGACTTGAAAAAGTTCTGTGTAATTAGTACTCGTAATGATGATATCATAAGTTGGTTTGCAGGCAGTCAAAATTTAAACTGACACGACGGATTTAATATTCACATGGGTGGACATTCAATAGAAATGACACGAAGAGCGAGTCAGGCCTGTTTTTATCCTTACTGATTTCTCATGGTTAAAAACATTTTTGTGTAACCTACGTTAGTAAGCCCTGTTTCAAAGAATAAATATGTAGTAGAAAATAATATCAACATACAATACCTATAAAACCTTGTATAAAATGACAAAATACATCTATGAAATAATCTATATAATAAGAAAGGGAAGTGGTGTTTGATCAACACTACCAGGTGCCATGTTTATATAATTGTTTTGTTTTTTTAAATCCCTGAAACAGTTACATGGTAATCAACTGATGATCTCAACGGGAAGAAATTAATACATTGCTCCCTATCAACAAAGTATATGTAAAACAGGGACAAAACAGTAGAGGAAAGTACATGAATCACATCTACGGATATTGGGAACTGAGTGACTGAAGCGATACAAAAAATCTTTTGTAAAAGTTTTTTAATGTTTAGTGTTTAGAATAGTAAAGTTTTCTAGACAATATATATATATATATATATATATATATATATATATATATATATATATATATACTAAAGTTCTTGTAGACAAATTACCCAACGCATGTTTCCTAGTTTTAATTCAATTACATTTAATGTTACCGTTAGAACGTATTATTTAGAATTAGGCGAGATACATTTTATTACTTGGATTTTACACATGAAATAAATGACGAAAAAATATCGTCATGGGGATGATAAGATTATTCCCAAGTAAATTAATGTTCATAATTCTGTTTGAAAAAAAAATGTTATTTCGTCATTCTCATAACGTTATTCTCAAATTCCTGAGGTTAAATCTTATAATTTATATGAGATGAAGTTAATATCATGATATGTTAATTTCCAACTTAGAATTAGATTAAAATTCATATATTCTTTGTGTTTTAAATAAATGTGTAAATGCTCTACAAAAAAGAATAAAGATTATCATACAATAGATTTCTATAAATTTCTATAAAAACTATTATGACTTGTATTCGAAATATGCGTAATACTGATAATAGTAATATCATAATGGAGAAATAATTGAATAGATAAATCAATAAAATTAGTGATTCATCATCACCATCAGTCTTTTAACGTCCGTCGTTGGACATAGACCTTCCCCAGGATTTGCCACACTTCTCTATTATGGGCATCGCAGAGCCAGTACTTCCTGAACTTGTCTAGCTCGTCTCTCCATCTAATATTCTGCTGGCCTCGGTTGCGCATTTGATCTCGGGGGATCCATGTCGTGAGTCGTGATGTCCATCGGTTGTCAGCCATTCTTGCAACGTGGCCAGCCCACCACAATTTGAGATTTTTATTGGATTCTATGATATCCCTGACTCTTGTCTTTTCTCGGATGTACTGTTCTGTCTTGTGGTCTCTCTATGTGAGGCCCAGCATAAATCGTCTATAATGTCTATAGTCTATATCATAGATTTTAACTTGAATTTCCCAATCTGACAGCATTTAGAGAATATTTCTCTACTTTGACTCGACTTTTTTTTGTAAGGACATGATAATTTTTTTCTCCCTTCCAGACATAGATATCACCCATCTTTTTAATTATTTGGGGGTCTGAAGCAGCTGACTATTGACTATTTAACCAGCTGATCAATCCCTTTTGTTCACTGTTCCAGGAGAATTTCGAAAGTGTGGTGTTGTTTTCTGGTTTTCATGTAGAAGAGATTTATTGTAGTAGTAGTAGTAATACTCCCCACAGATGCTCCTATGTAATCTCTCAAATATTTGGCTGTTCGGCTGTCTATATTGTGGCCAGGTATATATTGTTTTCAGTTCCACAATACATTTTATATATGAGTTTGTTATTCTGTGGTGTGAGTTAATAATTTTATTGGTGTTATATTTTGATGGTATTTTTATTGAGCATCTTGTTTCGGAGGGCCATTAATCAATTAATTTCAGAAAGATTTTTTCAATATTTATCTCGACTAGTATACAAAAAGAGATGGTTGAACCAATAAATTTTCCTTTTTTTGTTTCTGTTTTTTCTTTTGTTTTCAGTAAAATTTACTAATCAATCTACTTTTTTCAAAGCATCCTTATGAACATCTTTTGGAAGAATTATCATTTATTCGAATGTTTATAGAATTTGGTATTTGTTTTCAAAATGGAGAGTAGGTTATTTGAATTAATGATAATAGTAGGTGTTTGATTATCTTTTTAAAATAGTTTATGTGTATTATCATTTAAATTGAATGCAACGTCCAAAAAATCACTATCTTTATTTCATAGTTGATATATACTTTAAGCCCAACGCTTTCTTTTTGTAATTTGTTTGTTTTGAGATTATTACTATCTGTAACAATTGATACTCAATCGTCTCTGTTCGAACGTACATCAGTTTTATCAATAAATCTATCTAGGATATGTAGTATGTATAACCCTATCAGGTCCGATATTTGTAGCGAATCAAATGCTCCCATAGGTTCGTCAAAGTCATTTTTGCTGTTCTTTTTTGTTCATGTTGTGTTTTATTTTGGGGTATGGCTTTTCTACAATGTTTCATGATATAAATGTCTTGTTATGCACTTTTTGTACATCATTCGGCAAAATCTATTGCGCTGTCGAAAAGTTCTTCCGTAATTGACGAATAAAAGTCCACATTATCGAACTGTATGAAAGTAGCTCTATTTTCATCATTTCACTTTTAAACCAATTGCTTCTGTTGTGCTAATCCATTGGTTGTACTCACTTGATATTTTATGGCATCGTTAATATTTTACAAAATTTGTTGGGAAATTTTATCCACTTCAGTTTTTTTTATGGATTTATCATTTTGGTTTGTAATTAATTGCGGAAATCTGGTTTGTGATCTTTGAAAAGAATGTGGGCGTCTGTCTTTGAAACTGTACCGAGGCTATCATTTTTTTTGTTTTGTTTTTTTGCTCTATATTATATCATTACTATATGCTTATTTAATCTTATGTAAATAATTTGATAGGAAATTCAACTGATCGACCTTGCCCATAGAGATTTTTCAAAGTCATTTTCAAAGCAAGTATTCTTATATTAAATCATATATATATATATATAAATAATGGAAAGTGATTTATATATCTGGCCTTAGTTTTGGCTACACATAATGATGATATCAGTTATCCATTTTCTTGAATGCAAAATGATCCGTTATCACTTCATTCAGATATTTGGATTTGGACGTTAAAAGACTGGTGATGATTCATTAGGGAACTCGATGAAAAATGGACATAATTCCACTTCTCAATAATTAGAGGCTACGAGGCACTACACTACTGCCAGTCCTTCCAACACTTTATCCGTAGATGATTATTCAAAATTCATAGAACACCTTGTGCGGTTGTACTTGAGTTGAAATTTAATCTCATTTGTTATCTTACCGCGAAGTGTTGCATAAAGTAACTCGTTTTGCAATAAAGGCAGTTCACATCCTCTTTCTCTTCCACACCTCAGTCGATTGTTCTCCCAACCACCACAGCATATGACGACTCAGCTTAATATATCATCGTCACTATTTGGGGGATCTGGAAACGCTAAAAAGTTTTTTAAATGTAAGTTAATGGTAATTACTTCTCCGCTTTACGTTATCACGGCTTAATGAATGTTTTTTTTTAGGAACACTCAGCTTTGGATTGCAGGAGAGAATCATCATCATCATCATCATCATCATCATCATCATCATCATTCTTTTAATGTCCGTCGTTGGACGTAGACCTTCCCCAGGATTAGCTGCATTTCTCTATCATGGGCGTCGCGGAGTCAGTATTTCCTGAATCTATCCAGTTGATCTCTCCAACTTGTATTTTGTCGGCCTCAGTTTCTTATGTGATCTTTGGGGATCCATATTGTGAGTTGTGATGTCCATCAGTCGTCGGTCATGCTTGCAACATGGCCTGCCCCATTGCCATTTAAGTTTTCTAATAGATTATATGATGTCTCAGACTCCTGTTTTCTTCCTTATATACTGTGCTGTCTTGTGATCTCTCCATGATTCTCTCATGTGCTTGTTGCATGCTTCTCAGTTTGCAGGTCTGTCTCTTGGTTAGGTTCCATGTTTTAGCTCCATAAGTGACTATTAGGAGAATGCATTGGTTGTATACTCTTCTTTTTAGGATTATTGGGATCGACTTGTTTTTGAAGGTTGAGCTTGCTTTCCTAAAAGCTTGCCATTCTTAGCTTGATCTCTTCCTCTTTCGTTGGTTTCATAGAGCAACTCCTTTCTCAGGCTATATAAAGACTCTGCACCCTTCCAACTCTGAAAAGGAGTAAGACAAGGCTATGCCAGCTCACCAAAACCTTTCACAGCCTACTTCGAGATGATCTTCCGAAACCTGGACAGGGAAAATACAGGAATCAAAATAGACGGCGAGTATATGAGCAACCTAAGATTTGCAAATGACATCGTCCTTTTCACAGAGAACTTACATGACCTCCAACTAATGTTAGATGAACTAAATGAAGGAAGCAAGAGAATTGGTCTACACATTAACTTTAGTAAAATAAAAATCATGTGCAACGACCACTTTGAGAATAAGGATATAACTGTCAAATCGAAGGAGAGAGTAGCATACATCGATACACATAGACGCATACTTATGCTTGTAGATGGTATTAATGCTTTCTTCTGGAAATTGAGTGTTGAACACTTTGTGCTTTTTACTAATGTTATAAACACTTGTATTTTAACAAGATGGGAAATATCCTTGTGAAGTGACTACCTAAAGTAATGTTAATAAAATGTAAATAAGAAATATTGATAGCTAACTAAATGATTAATCATTCACAAGAAACAAATTATTTCAAATATTCGAAGTCCACCAATAAAACATTCACACAGAACAGTTACAGATCTTTTAAAGGTTACTGATGACATTTGTGATGCTTGCAAAATACTGAACTTGTTTTTCTCTCCGTGCTTGATTATTCTGAAGGCTTTAATTATGCCAACCATAGATTGATACTTGCAAACTAAAGGCTGCTTGTTTTACGAAATGATTCATTTGATTGGATTTTTTCTTATCTTAATAGTCGACACCAAAAGGTTACTACAAATGAGGATGAATCTGGTTGGAGTGAGCTGCTTAATGGTGCACTGCAGGCCTTGAAACCTTTTATTGGGGGGGGGGGGGGTTCTGACCTCAGAGATACAATATAAAAGAGTTGATAACACATGAATGCTGATGATATCCAGCTTCACTTTTCTTGTGAACAAGCAAATAACTCTTCTATAAACATAAATCGTGACCTTAATAGAATTTTAAATTATTCTGAAAATAATTGTTTGAAATTGAAGACAGGAAAAAGTCAATTTATTGTGATAGGATCTTGTTAGAATCTAAAAGAAATAATTTGATCCACAGGGTTGAGGATGATATTTTTGGAAAAGTATGTGAGGCTAAAAATACTGGCATCACTTTTGAAGAAGACCCATGGACTAGACATATAATTTGTTATTTGTTAAGGCATATGGCACATCAAAACATGCTTTCAGATTTCAGATTTTGTTAAATGAATCATATAAGTTTGATTTAATTGAAACCTACATTTTGTCTCAATTTAACTATGGTGATATTATTTTACTAAGTTCATCTGAGCAATAAAAAAAACACTATTCAAAAGTTACAAAATGGGTTCGTTTCACCTTCAATTTACCTAAATATGATCACTTAAGTACTTTTATAAAGAGTAAAAATATTTTGAATATGAAAAACAGGTGACTGATCCACAGTTTTACATGGATAAAGCATGTATGTATTTACGTAACCGTATTTAACCCTTAATCAAATTCAAGGTCATTTCACAAGAAATCGGCTGAACTTCTAGCAAATATGAGATTAATACTAAGGAGAAGGTTTTATATTATTCATAAGCTAATAAAAATTTTATGGAATTTCCAAAAACATTGAAATAAGCAATATTTCAGTGCACTGCTTTGAACAAAAATGTAAAAATGATCTATTATTTCATCAGTAGACCCAGCGTTTTTTCACAATTCTGATTGGAGTTTTAATATAACTTCCTGGTCCAATTTAGTGGGTTATTCATTAAGCTATTTGTGAATAAATGTTTTGATTGAGTGATTTTGAACGACTGACTGAAGCCAATTGCCTTTAAATCAGAGATGATAATTATAGTTTTTCTTTTGTTTGTTTGGTTTTAATTTATGTTATATATGTTGTAAGTATTCAAGTAAATGAGTCAATTTCAACTTGTTATACTTGGCACGGAGTTCGGCAGAAGAATGCCTTTGAGGTAGGATCACGCTTCCCTTAAGCGTACATGTTTTGACTATGTTATTTTCTTAAAATCTTCTTCTTCTTCTTCTTCTTCTTCTTCTTCTTCTTCTTCTTCTTCTTCTTCTTCTTCTTCTTCTTCTTCTTCTTCTTCTTCTACATGTATGAATTCATTCTTTCGCCTCTAAAAATAGATGCAATTGCCGTCATAGCTGCACCGATTAACACTGGGAGAATATTTAAACGTGTTTACCGATAACGACGTTAAAATGCAATAAACAGGTCAATATAATTAAAGAAAGAATTTAAAGGAGAAAACAGCGCGCAACTTGAAATGATCCGATCGACAGTTTCAGTAAATAATATATTCAACGCGACGCATGTTCTTTTTTAAGCCACGCTATTGAAACTTTCGTCAGATCTAAGGCTCATAGAATTAACCTGGGAATGGAACTTCTGGGCGGGAAGGAAATTCTGAGAAAATACGAACAAATTTCGTGTCAGTTTTATTTCAAGAGTGAAAGAAAAAGACTGGTGAGAATGAAGCAGTGTAAGAAAAGAAATAAGAAAGGGGCAAGCAGGAATTCAATGAAGAAGAAAGAAAGAAGAAAAGTAACAGGAATTACAAAAAAAAAGATTGGAAGGAGAAAAAACAAACTCAATGACGGAAATAAAAGAATTCTTTTTTTTTTTAAAGGCAGGTCTGATTACGCACTCAATAGAAACCGCCACGTGACCAACGTCCTCTGGCAACATACCGTGTTGGTGGTGATCAATAAAATAATGGAACAAAGCTTGATCAGTGATTAAGTAACTTTATCTCGCTTTTTGTTGAAGTAAAATGTTTAAAAAAATGACTATGAATGCATTCACACACGACCCAAGGGATTAATATAGCAAAAATTTGTATAGCAAATTAAGCTCCCATTAAAAACCTACTTGGGGAAGATTTAGGGAGGAAAAGCAAACGTTTTCTCCAGACATGAAAACGTGGAAATATTTAAACTTTCAGCCCTCTGGCTCCATTGGTGCAGCCTGTATATGTGATACATTAGACCAGCCAACCAACCAACCAGCCAAATCAACTTGAAAACTGGAGTAACCTAGGTTGATAGTTTTGGTTGACAGTTTTGGTTGACAGTTTCTAGAAGAGTGAAAAGGAGGGAGGAAGTTGATGAAAACGGAAGCAAATAAAGTAAAGAGGAGGAGGAGGAGGAGTAGAAGAAAAAGAAGAAGAAGAAAAAGAAGAATAGAAGAGAAGACTAAATTGAAGAAGCAGTGATCAAACAATCAAGAAATAAAAAGAATAATTAAAAGAAAGACGATAGATAGATAGATGAATGAAACTATTCTAGATTTGAATAGACTGAAATATATATATATATATATATATATATATATATATATATATATATATATATATATATATATATATATATATATATATATATGAAATTTTGTATAACTCTTTCATTTCCATTGCTACAATACAAAGACTGGGAATTGTTGAAATTAGGAGTACAATTTTACTTTTCAAAAACTAACAGCATTCCTGTCTGTTGTCCCCTGTGTGCCTAATTATGAAGTGACCTTCCAAAAGAGCAAAGTTTCCCTAAATGGACGTCCGCTGCCACTGTCCCAGGGAAGGGGCAAAATATTCAGAAAATATCAGAGTAAAATAATGTTAACAGCGAAAAATAATACCACTTTCTTATATCAGTTAGTCAAGTTTGGGTTATATGAAACAATTAAACAGAACCTTTATCTTTTATTGTCTTTAGGGTTCCAACTTCACAGTCCCCCATCACCCCATCCTGTGGAAGAAGGTCTGATCCTGTGGCGTAAATTACGTTTGATGCCGTTTGACACCGCCCCAAGCCTACTGACCCACATGGCCTCTCGAGGGATATAGAAAGCATTTGCCAAGTGTTACATCACTTAATTAATTACGTTGTATAATACGTCACAATTGATGCGAAACAAATTGTGTTGAACGTTTATCATCTCAATTTTATTCCAACATTATGTCTAAATGTTTTTATTGCAAAATTGTATTTTTAATTTTAACTAACAAGAAATCTTTGTATTAAAGTGATATGGAGTAACAATGTTATATGAAATACGGTGTTCATCAAGTTTATCATAAAATACAGTCACTACTTATGATGTATATTACCGAAGACCCAACACCAGATATCCATCGATATATAGTTTGTCTCCAACGGTGTTCTCCCAGCAATTGGCTTCACTCGTCTTACAGATTTTAATCTCTAAGATTTGCAAATGGAGATTTCACTCAAGAAAACTAACAGAGACGTCATTCTGAGACCGTCTCTCAACAACGAAAAATGTAGTATAAAATGATCCAAAAACCTTACTTAAGTCACTTGCAGTAAGTTTTAATGTATCATTAGAACCATTTCAAATCAGTGAAAAGCAACTGGCAAAAATGAAAGTAGAGTAAATTGATTTCATACACAATCTCAGCTCTTCGAAGACATTTACTAAAAACGAAGAGCGAAACGAATAGGATTTGTTTAATGTTTTGAATCAAATATACAGCAAAGCAACCAAAGTAACCTCCGCCATGAAAGCGACCACTTAGGGACCTGCTCCGCAAAGTGCAATGTAGCAGTGCTGCCCCAGGGAATCTATTTATCTACTGTCCCATCACAGCAGAATTTGACATAAGGTCGGGCTTAATGTGGGAAGAATAGGTAACCCCTTCCAAAAATGGCTCCAGCCGACGTGACTTCGATTGCAGCTTCAGTAAAACCTCATTGGCAGACGCATGGCACCGGCGCACTCGGTCTTGACATCATCCACAACATCCAATCTCCGGCCCATTCGACGGGCAAGTGTCAGTAGCTGCGCCTCAGGCTCTGCCATGGAACAGATACTACACTTTGATCTCGTTGATAAGGACAGGTAAGTAGGGGTGGACAGGATGAGTGTGGGTGGACACGGTAAGTGAGGTTGGACAGGATAAGGGGTGGTGGACGGAATAATGGATTGTCTATAGCCTCACTGAAGAGTTGTAATACAATGACACAATAATATATATATATATATATATATATATATATATATATATATATATATATATATATATATATATATATATATATATTGCGTTATATAATAGAGAAATTCATTGTTATAGAGAAACTCAT
>OY735217.1:42947911-43022911 GCA_963457665.1 Thysanoteuthis rhombus | reverse complement strand
CCTTTTATGACAGTAGAGTTAATAACTAAGTAAACTACTCCTGAGTTGTTTTTTTTACTTGCTTTCAAGAATGAAGGAATTGTTGCTTGAAGTACCATTGTTTAAATTTTTAAAAGTTGTTTGAAAGGAAACTTGCTACCTAAATATACATTGTTGAATATATATATATATATATATATATATATATATATATATATATATATATATATATATATATATATATATATATATATATATATATATATATATATATATATATATTAGCTTGAGTAACCATAACATTTTAGTTAATTTTTCTTGTTTGAGTGCAAAGCTTGTTTTCTGGCAGCATCGTTTTTTCAAGTGTTCCAAAGTTGTGGTTCAAAATCTTTCGACCATCATCGGTCATTATCAAGAAAATGTAATTAATTGTATTTAAAGAGTAATCAGAGTTATTCTTCATAATTTTATATTCATATATCAATTTTTTTCACCTAAATAATCTTAACTTTTCAATAAATTTTTTAATGAATATTGATGGTCGAAATATCTAGAACTACAAACTTTAGCACATTTTTATGTAGCGTTTTATGCGAACTTTGTGGCTCATTTTGGTCCATTTTTTTTTTAAACCGATGTTTTTGTTGGATGAAAAGAGGGCGGATTTTTGACCGTCGAGATGGAGGGGCTTCGTCTCGCCGATCGTCTAGAAACGTTTTTAATCTATCGTCTAATATCAGATGTGACTGATTCTTTGTTTTCACGGTTGTTGGTTGTAATTGGTCCGTGGTTGTCTGGAGTTGATGCCATTACGGGGAGCTTGGGAGAAAATCTCTTGTACCAATGCTCCAAGAAAAATGGTACCGGGTGAATCGACCTTATGAAAGTCTTCTTGGGCTGATGAGGTGCAAGGGAGGTAATTTTCGGATACTTCCATTGATCCAACTTAACTTAATTTTTTCAAGTGTGAGGTCAATACTTATTTGTATTGTTTGTTTTGTTTTGTTCTTTTCGATTTCTTTCAATTCATTTTCCCCGCCTCGATGGTAAAAAATACACGTACGCATCACCGGAAGACGGCCATAGGGCACAACGGCCAAAAGGTTGCGTTCAAGAAATGAACCAAGATGAGGATTAAAGTTCGCAAAAAACTTTACATAATGAAATTCACTAATATAAAAAATTCAAGCAATCATCTTTGATCCGGTGCTGTTGATAAAAGGTTCGTACACAGACAAGAACTGAAAAGTTATGATTACTCACAAGATAAAAACACTTGAAATATAATTTTAAAGTTATAAATATTTGTGTGCACATGTGCACATATATCATGCAGTATATATATATATATATATATATATATATATATAATTTCCATTTCTCCAATATTGTAAGTAGAAGGCTTATCCGCCTTGAATTCTTGCATTTAAAATATTAGAGTTTACTGGAGCTCGAACACAGACAACAAACACCGGTAGAAAATATGCAACGTACCCAGACCTGGTAGGATTTTTTTCTCAAAGATGACCATTGCCAACACCTCTGGGACTTCTGCAATATCTAGGAACTTTTTCCAGAACGATTTTAACTATAAAATGGCCAGAACAGAATCCAACATACACACTCCTGGGTCACCAAGCAGGCCAGTTGTCTTTAATGCTTCAAAGAAGTTTTTAAAAATTGTTTTGTTTCAAAGACAGCAAAGTTTTCTGGATATTCTTCCAAGCATTATATGAGCAGTCATGTGACTCCTCTTTTATTCAATGATCAATAAAAATCAAACTAAAGTAATCATACCAAATTCAAAACATCTTTTCAAAAAGTCTAGCAAATATCCACCATAATCCTCTCGTGGGGTCAAGTGAACTTCAGTAGTGAGAAAATAGACCTTTTTATTTTATTTTGAAAATCTTATTTGTTAATTTCATGTTTGGCTATCCACATCATTTGACTTCATATGAGAAATGTGTTTGCGGTTCACAATTGTGTATGTCGTTATCCTGTTCATTTAATCTGGTGATTTTATTTTGAGTTTGAAAGCAAAGCTAAATTGACTTGAATTTTTCCAATGGATCAAACATGAACGTAGTTAAACGCTTATTGAACGAATTCTTTTTACACAATACAAACCGCGTGAATTGTTGCGTTATTTACCAAGCTTAGCTCATTGATTCTGATACTCTACCCATTAGGGTGTAATTTGAATATATTTGGAGGTAATTTGGAATCCGGATGTAAAGAATGAAAACCGCCCCAACCGCTCAAAACAGATTCCAGTTGGGGTTTTATTTGTTAATTCCTAATTATACAAACTATCGATACCTAGGATTACTGTAAATTCCATATTAATTAATGCTTCACGTATTAACTAGTAATTATGTAATTGTGTAGGTATTACAACATTTTACACCAAAAAGAAATTACCAAAATCCTGAGGTTCACGTATCAATATTTTTTTACAAAAATTGCATTCGTTATATTTTCAAATGATATCGTAAATTCAAATTGATATCTTTGCAATATATCATATTAAAGTTTTCTGAACTCGATAAAAAATTGTTTGTCGTTGAAATTACTTCTTGTTGATTTAATATATTTCTCCTCATTTGTTACTCACAATTTTGGTAAATTTCTGAATAAATCATTATTGAGGCGAAGCAACGAGTCCACTTACTACAACAGGACAGTAAAAGTGTCAAAATCTGTAACAAATAAAGCACACGATAGGTGGAGGATTATCCAAGAAAGGCAATTGAAATCCGCTGTTTGGATATTTTTAGATGTTTTTTTGTTAAAAATGTATGTCACTTAATAAATTACTTTTTGTTAAAATGTATGTCACTTAATAAAGGATAACCATATCAGTACTAAAAACAGTTGCCAGGAACATTATATTTATTTGTTTTTCCTAATTTTTTAAAATCTTATCATCTGAATCTATCTAAGCTATCCTTGAAATTATCAATAGTTGTACTATTTTTACATTAGATGGTAAAATATTTCAGTATTTCAAAATTGGGACAAACAATCACATCGTTTTTGTGACTTTGTTTTTGCAATGGGCCTTAGCTATTAAATTTTCTATCTTTCCTGACTTGTCATCAAACTGTTAAAAACCACTGCACTAATGAGTAAGCTACTGCACTGAGATTGTTTGTCAAACAAAGCGTATAATTACTTTGTCAACTCGATTGGAGTGATTTTACACTTTCTGAGTCGCCTACTTAGAACCTATCATTTCTAGGTTACCATTCCGAGAAAAGAAACGAAGCAAGTTGTCATCCTTGAACGGGCGAGGGTGACTATGAGAGCTCTCTCTCTCTCTCTCTCTGTCTCTCCCCCCCCTCTCTCTCTCTCTCTCTCTCTCTCTCTCTCTCTCTCTCTCTCTCTCTCTCTCTCTCAGGACTTTAACAAAGGATCAAATAATGATTGCAATGCTGCATTGGCTTAGTCAAGTTAATATCAGCTCGCATACAATTCACATAGATTTCGTTCCTCTCTGGGTTCGAAAACTGATCTTCGGTGCTTTTGGAAGTTGATAAAGTATTTCATCTACGGAACAGATCACAAGAATCCAATCTATATTTTCTAAGTAAAGGTTAGTTTGGCATAAAGCCACCGTGATGGAACAGCAAATGAGGATAGAAATCAAGTCGACTGATCAAAAAACCCTGTTAGCTAACTATCACCCTTTTTCCTCCTGACAATAGCTTTCGATTTGTTGTTTTCATAGCTTTTTAAAGCTGCTTGCTCAAGATGCAACAGTAATGTAACACTTGTAAAACTATAAGATATAACAATGGTATGTACAAAAACAATTCATATGATGTTACATGTAAATTTGTATCAACAATTGTGAACACACAACACTAAGCAAAGATTCTGCTGGACTAGCTTGCTAGCCATCGCCCAATGGCAAATGGTCGAGATTTAAGTCTCGTAGAAAGTGAAGGAGAATCTAGAAATGATCGAACTAAGCCTGCTATATTAGCTTGCTAACCTCTGCGTTACAGTAAGCACCCACTCGCTAGTCTATCCTGAGTAATTAAAAAATATGAATGGCTTGATACAATTTCTAAAAGAGGCACTTTTTATTGAAAGGAAATTTCATGTGTGGGCAATTCTGTATGTTGCAATAATTTTTTGGTTCAAGTCACGCTTGAGGTAGCGAAGTTAAAAACTGGATTAAGACAAACTATGGAATCAGTCACGAATCCCGGGGGGTTGAGGAACTCGATGTTGGGATAACGTGATCAGAACAACTTGGAGGATTTGGAGATTTTTCTTTCATTTGTCTGTTTCTGTTTTTTTTTACCTCTATCTCTATCTCTCTCCCCACTCTCTCTCTCTCCCCACTCTCTCTCTCTCTCTCTATTAGTACTGTGTATATTTTATTATACACACTTACACACACACACACACACACATATATATATACTAATACACGCACACACATACACACATATATACATACACACACACACACACACACACACACACACACACACACACACACATATATATATATATATATATACATATATATATATATATATATATACTGGAAATGATCAAATGAATTGACACAGCACCGGAGTCTTTGATAGACGGATAGAAATTGACTGATATAGATAGATAGATAGATAGATAGATATCAATAAATCAGTCTTTGCGATCGTATAATGCTTTTCAGTAACTTTTAATCCTCTGACAGAGTCACGTGATCTTACCATTCAGCTGATGATTCTTTGACGTGATTTCTGTCATAGGACAATTTTGAAGGTTTTCAGATACAAATAGAAAGTTTTGTGGGATATTATTTTTGGAAGCTTTTAGTTGGAAAGTTTGTCTTGTTTGTTTTGAATTGGCATTCTATGTTTTATTTCTATTATTGTCGTCTCTGAAAAGGAAGGCACGTAACTCCGATATTATTATATTAATAGCCATTTATTTGTTTTCGTATTTCTGTTTGTGATAATAATTTAACACATTCCAAACAAGTCTTTTACATTCCCGAGGATTCAAAAGCAGACTATATCGTTGTTCCACAGACTGATCGGGTCGTAAATCTGAGCACTAAACTTTTTTGGCTAAGTGACCGGTAAGACATAATTTCAATGTTTCTTCATTTAGTTCTATTCCATGCATTTTACTGAATTTTACTTTTGATAATCAAGTTCAATTATTAGACGTGGACTAAAACACGTCAGGAAATTTCATACGTTTACAGATGCTTTATCATTTACCCCTATTTTCGCTTTCCTCATCTTAATGATGCCCTGCACTCAAACAAATGTCAAGTAAAAGTATTTACAATATCTTTTATTCTTAACATTTTAAACATTTTTTTTTCGTTTTCTTCACCATTTCCTTTACAATTTTTTATTCATTTTTTATTTTTTATAACAATTCTCCGACCCTCAAGAGCATTCTTACGACCCTAATTTGTTTTGCAACCATGGGTTTATTGGGAACCACTGCACTGTCTAGGTGCATAAGCACATCTACATTCGAAGCTTTTTTTTTATTCAACTGATTCAACTATCTTAGAAGCTATTGAAAAGGCTCGAAACAGGAGAATGGAAGGAAATTTTTGTGTCAGTTCTCAGATAAACTGGTGCCAATAAGATAGATCTCAAGATTGTGTGAAAGATTCCTTCATTTTGTGTAAAATAGACGATCCGGAATGAGAAATTATAGCGAGTGAAGATCCCAAGATACGATTTCAAGACCAATAAGAACAACTGTATCGTAAGTTATTAGCATTGTTTTGTTAAAAGCTTCTCTTTCCCATATCTTATTTTTCTGTGGCTTTTTCATAGTAACTTTATGTCGATGGTCTAAGTATTAAAGTTGCAATTATAAAGAGCGACTGAAATATAAAGATTATGTTGTATAGTAGTATCAAAAATAAAAAATGACGATTGTTCACAAAAATATTGCAACACACAAAAATAATGGAAATGCTGCTGCAATAGAATCAAACATTCAGCTAAAAAAAAAGGAGCAAACAATAAATCCTAAAGTTCCTCGGCTGAAATGTAATACATGTGAAAGAATATGATTATCCAAAGCAGAACTCACAAGCCATGTTCAGAGTCATTGTAATAGACCCAAGACAAACAATGCCCGTTTCCAACAGCCTTATGAGTTCAAATGTGAGATCTGGGGGTGAACCCGTTTAAGCCGTTCTAGACTCACACGAAAACATACAGAATTCAAACGTGCTCAGCAGACCAAGAACAAACCTACAGATATTTGTTAGTTGTGCAACAAAACCTGCAAATCTCTTACCGAACTCAAGAGCCAAGAGAACGTTGGGTTTTCTACCTAAATCAAGGTTGTTGATAGCGAAAATGTATATATGTACATAGGCGTGTGTATAAAAATTAATCTTTTTTAAAATTCTGAGTATTTTACAGTCAGCAAAAGTCATACTTGTATCTCGAGTCGACAGCTATCGTGTGTGTGTGTGTATATATATATATATATATATATACATATACATATGAAACTGCAAGTATCTCACTTGATGACTGCGAGTGACCGTTATTCTTGGCGGAAACTAAACCTGCACGGGCAAGCTACATTCGAGAAATCTCACATTAAAAATAAAATCTAAGAGAAATGCTTGCAAAGGATCTAACTTTGAACTTCCCATTCACAAAGTTGACCACATCGAAGTAACCCGTCCTATCTGTGGGAGGGTCTTCCCCGGTAAAGCTTGAAAGAAAAGCCACTGATGAATTATCAACTATCTATCGATCACAAAGCCTGTCTTGTCTGTGAGAAGGAATGTAAGTCATCACGAGGACTGAAAAGGCATGTCAGGGTACATGGAAATGGCACATCTCTTGTGTATCAATTTTGCGCCAGAAATTTGAAAACCCTGGCTAGGTTTTTAAAAAGTCTAATCTGTTCTTAGCATAGTTTGATTCTAAGCATCATGTGATGATCACACTCGAAAACGAGATGGCAGCCATAATGTATGTATGTGTGTATGCAAATGCTCGCGGCGTTTTTTGACAAAATCGTTTAAGTACCACGATAAGCAACAGGATAGAAAGTTGTAGTTCACTTCAAATGAGGACATAAGAACATAAACAGCAAAGTGATATCACATTCGAAAACTGAGAGATCTTGACTATCTTTTATTGATAAATAAACATTGACAGCAAAAGGCCTCATTCAATTCTTTAATAGATGATTGATTCAAAATTTCAGTTAAGAACAATGTGCAAAATTTGTGCATAGAGAATTTAAAAAAAATAAGCATTTTGAGGCACATTTGGTCTGAAATGTGTTAAGAGGTACAAAATCATTTTACCATACTCTGTCAAGCAGCAAATCACCGGTCCACTTTTTTCCCTTTTCCTTGTTTGTAAGTGCCATTCAAATTGAATCACTTCTGATTTTGCCAAATCCCAAAACGGAAAGAATTGTTTGAAGTTTATGTGTGAAATTATCCTTATATGATCTAAAAGACGATTTCTTTAAAACTTTGTTTCAAATGGTTGGTACAAGATTTTTTTGAGCAAAATTGTTTCCTTTAAGTGGTAAAGTTCTTTGTTATGGACCAGAAAACAGAAAGAAAAGACTGGAACTCATTCCCGACAATAACACATATGTCTAAAATGCTGCTTATTTCCTTCCACCTCCAATGTTAGAATCAATATTTTTTCTGTTTTTGTTTGAAGTATTATGAATCATCCTCATTTTGGATTGTTATCATTACTTTTACCTCCATCTCCCTCAGTTGCAGTAAAAGTAGCCATAAAAGTTTTGATAATAGTAATGCAGAAAATATACCAATTCTGAAAAAAATGTAAAATATGCAGCAGTCACAGTATACGTATATTATACGTACGATGAATAACAGACGACCATAGTCCAGATATTTTTTATATTTATTTCCTTTACATTTCCCTTTTTTTAAGTTCCGATAAATACTGGAGGTAGGTTTTTTTGAGATTTTACAAAAAAATATTGTCTGGTCAGCTCTCTCGTCTTCCAATATGGTGGACCATATATGAAAAGCCATTTTTTATTCCCTGTCGGCTCAACGATCGGATGAAAGGAAAAAGAAAAGCGAAAGAACAAGACGAGATTTGGAAGAAGAAAAAAAAACGTTGAAAAAGAACAACAAGCAATGTGAATATAATTAGTTTATATTAAAAATAGAATTATTATATCAACAAAAACAATGAGTTTATCACAATTGAAACAGTACCCAATAACAGAATCCACTCTATATTAATAACTGGATTCAGAGGTGAAATTTTGGTAAATTATACAGTAAATTCTCGTTCCAACGACACTCGTTCTTGCAGCAATATCTAATAACATGTGCGTCTTAACAACGTGTTTGTTTTTATATTTTCACAAAACTATTGTCGTAGATTAGTTTGCAGCAACAACACATGAAGATTCCAATGTATTATTTTGAGAACTAAAATGAGTAAACTCATAAAATAATGCCGTCCAGAGTAACAGAGAAATCTTGATTTAAACTTCTGCCAGTCCAATTCATTTTCTTAGAATTTACTGATATGTTCAACAAACAATTAATTACATAGCACCATGTTGGATGCGCGTGATAACTTTTTTGGTCATTCATTTCGTTTTCAGACAAGAAACCCCTATATGGGGCATTAGACTGAAAAGTTGATTAAAAAAAAGTCATTTTTGTCTTTACTTTATGGTTTCCTATTTTTACTACACTCAGTAAAAATCCAACCATTATAACAGATAATTTGCTATAACGGCATTTTCAAATCCAAGATGGTGCCGTAGTAACAGGAGTTAACAATACTTAATAGTAGTTTTACAGTAATAGGAATATATCTACCTGTCTTTGTGTGATTCTTCTCTGTCAAGGTTTTCATTGGGAGTATTGCCATTTTGCTGCCAGGGAATATTAAGGAAAATGTATTTCACCGTATTCCTCTCATTTAACCTTATTTTACTAAATAAATTTTCCTCAAATTCTGGTGGATGCTGGCTGAACTTCAAAGGGTACGTTTACCCATTTGAAGCCTTTCTAGGAAGGAATGTCTTACATGCCGTCAAATACGGTAGTTACGATAGAATGATTTGCTGTAGTATTCACTTTCCTCTTCATCAACCTTCGTGGCATCTCATAATATCTGGCTATGAAAACGGGTGCAAGAAGTGAATCGATGCTACATGTGTATATAAATATGTATACAGATATGTATGTAGATATGTACATAAATATATATATCATTTGCATATAGAATCCAACACTATTACATTTTCATCATTATTTCTGATGAAACCACATTGGCGAAACATATAAAATAAATTTTCCTAAATGTCATACCATTTTTATGTATATATATATATATGTGTGTGTGTGTGTGTGTGTACACATGTGTGTTTGTATACGTGTGTGTATTTGTAGGTGTGTGCCGTAGTATGTATAAGTGTGTGTGTGTGTGTGTGTACAAAATTTAATGATAGAGGCATTTTGCCGTGGTGCTTTTTTTCTTGTTTCTTTCTATATCTAAATTGAACTGACACGAGGTCTGTCCAGAACGTATCAAGCTATTTGATATCAACTGAAACTAGCTTACCTATGGCAATGGAGTTTTGGTCCACTTTGAAACTCCGCTAAGGACTTTATTAGCCAGCGTCATTCTCGTTTTTCCAAAATAGTCTGCAAAGTCTTCTGAGATTGCTATCGATTGATTTGTCGCGTTTTTCTTAATCTCGTCTCCAAAGTGAAATATTCGAAGAAATCTTCCTAACAGACCTGTGCTATTGTGATTCGATGTTTTGCAAAAATGAAAATTGTACTAGACATAAAGAATTAGCTGGTTCTGTCATTGTGAAGGGTCGCACAGAATGTAAGCTCATTTAATAGCGTCTTACTGGCGACTATGTAACCCAAACGCAGAGTGTATGTTCATGCTTGCGCAGTAAGGTTCTCTTCTGATTGGTTGCAAAGTTAAATCAAGAATGCACAGCGGTTCTCGAGATATTCAAAATGGTTGATGTACTATCCGGACAGACTTCCTGTTTGACTTATTCAAATAGCTTATTTTATTTGCTCAAGTTACGTTTTTTACATTGTAATGGTCATTTTGCACCTAGATATTTTCTAGACTTATAAGTTTGGGTTTTTTTTCTGTTTTTTTTTTTCAGATTGAATTTCCTTTCAAGATGTATTTGTTCATTTTCTTTAAACTTATTATCCAACCTCTTTCCAAATTTGTCTCAAGCCCACATTCATGTAGCACCAAGATAGGAACACACTTAGAATCTATAGCTTGCGACATCAGCAATCTATCACTCTATGATACATAGTCTGTGTATCTATGCACGTCTATAATGTCATTTGATAGAAAACTAATATCGACAATAATCTAAATGTTCACGTTATGAATTGTGTCTAATATGATAATTGTTTTTCTGGTACAATAAATTCATGAAATAAGCATTCCTACTGCAGCTATTTTCTACAAATTGCTAAGCTGAAAAAGATAATTTTGCTTCCTTAACACTTGCTTTACTCAGTGCCAGGTAAATTTATCGCAGTAAATTTATCGTGAGTTATTACATTGGTTGTAATTTCATCGCCATTCTATGAGATGATTTTTTTTTCCAGAAAAGAAACTTATAAAGTCGTTTGGATTGATGAGTCCATTGTTTCAAATAGTGGATCGGAGATATTTTAATCGGCAAAATTGTTACCTTTAAATATGAGAGTTCATTGCTACGGGCAGAGAAATGGAAATTTAACGGAATAGTAGGGGGAGGTCATCCAATTAATCCAAAAAGTCCGTTACATCCTAGCAGAACCTACCGGCCCATTTTTACCATTTTTTTAATGTGAAAAGAAAACTTTGATACAAGGTACGATAAAATTATTAAACTTTAATGAAGAACATGTCATATCTACCTTTTTGACGATGTAGTACAGTAAATCTTTACTATTTTTGGCAACTAACCAAAATATGAATGAAATTTATATTGGAGACCAATGTTCTCAGAAATATAATCTATTTTAGGCATAATTTAAAATATCGATGAAGAAAAAGGTACTTTACAATGATTTTAAAACAACTAATACAATGAAATACAATAGAATATTTAAAAAAAGGTCCAATAAATCGAAAATCTGTTATGTGGGGTCCATTAAATTGATGTATATATATATATATATATATATATATATATATATATATATATATATATATATATATATATATGAAATCGATAGGGTCTCTTGATAGAATTAAGGTTGATTGGAGACGAACTATAAAAAGGCTTACTTCTAAGGTTAATAGTTAGGGTTATGATCAAGATAAATTTACCGACGATGTATTAACTCGCAATGTAATTACATACAAAGTATTACCCACGATGAATTTACTGTGAATCTCTTTATTCAACATACGGGGGCGGAGGTGCTGATGGCGTTTGTGGGTACGTTGGATGATAGGCTGATGCCAACCCAGCCTGACTGTCCCAAGTATATAACTGCTGGTGGGTAGCCACCAGTTGGTGTTGGTTTTGGTTGGGCGAAGTCCGGTAAATAGCATTGCCGTTGGCTGCATGGTATTCTTCTAAAATCCGGTAATTCTCCGCACCGTCTACTTGATGGAGAAGCACAATCTGTCCCACGGAGTTTCGAGCAAGTAAAGGCATGACTATCCGAGTACTTCCAGGTACTTCCTGGGTAGTCTGGTACGCAGGGAAGGTCTCTCGGCCACTCCCCGTCCCGGATCGTCGTCGGGACCTCCTTGACGATGAGGATGACGCAGGGGTACGTTCAGTTAATACTGAAGTCTCATCATCCTCGTCTTTATTTTTACAAACCAGGCATGTACATATCTCGTAGACGATGAAAACGAATATCAGTATGATGAGGGCTGAACCGATCGGGAAAATCAAATCCATGTAATACATTGTTGGGTCTTCCTTTAAGAAATGAAATAAAGAAGAAAAATAAGTTAGTGAAACATTTTTATCCGTTCAAGAATTGCTTCTTTTTCTTTCAATACAGGACGCCTCAATTTTAACTGTATCGATTTAGCATGTACCACTCAAGAATCATAACAAAGCTCAAAAAGTAACAGCTGGCTATGTGATATTGCAGACTGCTACAAATACATTTGTTGTTTTTTGAATATTGTCAAAGACACAATAAAATTCAGGTAAAGCGCCTATTTCGCACAGAAAATAGACAATCTGAAAGTTTTGTCTAATTTGGGAACAATTACGGATGAATCATCTCCTTCGTTTGTTTCTACTTACGACTGAGATAGTTCAATGTAAGAGAAATGGGAGCTTCACCTGCATATACAAATTGAACGAAAGAGGGAATAATATTCTAAAACGGAAATCAAATATTACTCTCATTCATAGACATGGGAGGAGTCCTCAAAATTTGTAGACACCTTATTGATATTTTACTATTTGCCTCTTTTATCTAAATTTTTGTTGATTTTCATTGCCACTTATTACACTGTCGGGACTCAAATTGAGATAAAAGAAAATACTTGTAAAGAATTTTTTTTAAATGGTTGACTGTTTCATCTAATAAAAAAATTGAGAAAATATACATCAATCAATTTTACGGCCTTCTTTAGATGTACTAGCTGAATGTAATTATAGTATATTGAGCGAAAAAAATTTCACCATCATCAGAATAGTACAGCTAATGAGGCCACGGATGGATCGACTAAAATGTCGTGTTATCAACCCAAACAAAAAGCAGTTCAATCCACCGAAAATGAATGACCCTTCTAAAAGATATAGACAGTTGTAATGAATACTATTAGTATTTACTAAGGTCAGCTAGGTCTAGCACAAAGCTTTAAGTATATGGCACTCAGAAACAAACTCAAATCAAATTTGTAATATACTAGCTCATGAGAATTACTCTGTGGCCTGGTATACAAGAATATGTGTAATAGTTGAGAGTTTGTCTCGCAGATAGTGCTAGGATTATCTTTCCTTACTGTAAGCAAGCGGAAAATGATTTAAGACAGTAAAGGAAAGAAAAAAAACATTTTTTCAAATGATCAATTTGAAATAAAATGAAATGGGTAAATCATTTTTGAGAACGCCACGATAGTGGTAACGAGTACGTAAAATGTGTTCAAATGTATACTTCAACACTTTCAAACCGTAAGCCCAATATTCAAGATAGAGCATTATTTCGCTATACACGGTAAGTCCATCTAATGATAGAAGTTACACAACTCTTACTCCAACTCAAAGAAATATAATCGAATTACGCTGTGAACCAATTGTAAAAATGGGATGAATTAGACGAAAATATTTAATTAGTCAATTAATCAGGGACTCAGGTAAAGGTATGCAGTGCCTCCCTTATCTGCTCTGGCCCCTGGATCTAGACTTCCCACCGAAAACGAAGAAATTTAAAAGGTGAAACATATATATATATATATATATATGTGTGTGTGTGTGTGTGTGTGTGTGTGTACGTACACACACACACACACAAACATATATATATATATATATATATATATATATATATATATATATATATATATATATATATATATATATGTATCCTCAATAAAAGACAATGGCAATGTACAACTGTTTTATGTATTCCCAAATTAACACCAAATCGCAGAAGTTGTGAAAGCAGACCACTACATCTAGCTGGGAAAACGAATCTCCATGAAATACTCAAAAGAGGAAGAAATTCACTCTAGGTTGGCAAGCCTTCGGTAAAGCAGGCTCAACTTTTAAGAACAAAAAAAACATTCGACCGAAAAAGAAGGGTATACAACCAATGCATCATTCTGATCATGATGACTTACAATGTGGATCCTAATATATCACATGTGGAACTGTGGCTGACAAAATCAAACATGGCATGACGCCCATGATAGAGAGGTCTGGTGAATTTAGGAGAAGGCGTATGTCCAATGACGGACGCTAAAAGGACGACGACGACGATGACGCTCCTATAAAAAGACTTATTATTCGCTGGGACTCACTCATTTCATTGTGTCATCATCTGACATGTGGATGATACAGTTGGTCGAATTTATTTACTTTACAAATGGTGGTTGGAATGTCTATTTAATGAGAACTAAGGTCCCCAATGGAAACATACGTAAGCTATAACATATTTTAATAAATTGATTTACCACCTGTAATTCTAAACTAAAATCTTTTTGTTGCACACATCTCGGAAAGAAATGCTTCAACCCCCCCCCCCTGAAATGTATGTTTTTGTGCTCCCTGGAAAGGTTGCAAGAGACTCCCATGGGTACAGGATATCTAAAGGCGCATAGGCTTATGAATTGAAAGGGTTGACCAAGAAGTTGCATACCAAAGCAGCCATTACCAGCGGTGGGAACAGCCAAAGAAAAACTGATAAAAGTTTGGCAGAAGCGAGAATAATCGTTAACAAGTAGGAATTTAGATTTGACTGTTTTTTGTGCTTTTCTTTTCTTTTCTTTTTCTTTTTTTCTTTTTTTCTCTAAGAATATATATAGGGTAGACATAGAGCTCTGAAGAAACTGTATGTTGAATGAAAACAAATCTCTTATTTCATTTATTCATTTAAGCATATTCAAATCTGATCCCAGGAAAGATTCCGGACACCGAATTTTCTAGTTTGTATTTTCAAACTAAATAATAACTACAGAAGATTCTGTAGGTTGACCTCAATAGCCTAATTTTGTCATGATTGAGATATGATTAACTTTTTTATGTATACTTTGATTATCATTTAATATTGGCGTGATGTGCCTTTTTGGAAAGCTCTATGTCTAAGCTACATTATATCAAAATTTAAGTTAAGTCTTTGCTTCCGCTATTCTTTTTTCTTTTTTTTTTTTTTTAGTGTGATCCCAATTTAGTGTTTTTGCAAGCTATATCCACTACTGGAGATTACTTATTATTCGTGGATATGAAAGGTCACAAAACAACATTAATTTATGAAGAGTCACGAAACCTGAAAGCAGTTTAAATAATCAACAGGAAATAATGCCGATGTTATTCAATAGTTGCAGACAGCGATTAGTCAGCCCGATCAAGATTCCAGATTGGATCTTCCAGATTGATTAAAAAAAAATAGAACCATCTTTTTAATGCATATACGTTCATATACATACCTCATTTATTTCAAAGAATTTTTCTGCTGATTCTGAATAATCCATGTTTTCTTCCTGACATTAATACAAGCATGTATGGACATACAGGTATACATTGACATTCAGATTAAAGTAAACACACACATGCACACACACGCACGTGTATGTATATATACATTTATAAATATATATTTCTATTTATGAATTTATATAAATTTATATACATAAACATATATATGTGTGTGTGTGTGTGTAGGGGAAAACGATGTAGATCTGACAGAATATTTTGGAAAAGTTGACAATACGAAAAAGTAAATGACTTGAGTCTACTAAGTACTTCTCAATTTTTTTTATTGAAGAGTGTAATAGCTTACGTACATTTTACCCACAGATCCTGGGTTTCGTCGGAGCTCGGAGAGCGGAAATGGTTGGGAAAATAACCAGATAATAGTTGGGCTAGAGAAATTGTCGGGTATGGGTAAAGAACAAGTGGCTTTTTATAATTCTGCACTGGAGGGGAGTGGCTTTTTATAATTTTGTACTAGAGGGGAGTGGCTTTTCTTCGTTTGTTTTTATTCATGTAAGTTGGGTCTCTAGAGAAGTGATGTCCTTTTTATTTGATTAAGGTTGTTTGGGGGAGGGAAATTAGAGTCTTGATGATGTGATAGGTGTAACATTGGGGGGAATTATTTGTTGAAGAAGTTATGTAGGAATGTGTGTATTAGAGGATTAGGGAAAAAAATTTTAGCCAGCATCAAATTTGTTGTCGTTACTTGTATGGGGTGTTGATTTATGTTGTTTCACGGTCAATTTTGACATTGGTGATATTAATTGGAAATTAACTGGGTGCTAGATAGTCGTATTGCAGACCGGAATGGGGGGGGCAGATTCAATGCACCTGCGTCTTTTGGGGACGAGTATTTAGTAAGTATTAAGGCTCTCCCGTGTTCGCGAATTCGCTTTTGGAATCACTTCGCTGTCCTACCTACGTAGATAAATTTATAATTTGACAATGCATGCTTTTTCGGAGAGTGTGTGTGTGTTTTTTTTTTAATAATCACCGAGTACGTTTTTGATACGATGTATATACCTAGTTCTATTCAATTTTTACTAAGCCGTGTAGTTATTGAGTTGAAGGGTAATATGTGTCTTACTATGTTTCTGTTTTCTATATCGGTCCTGCGTACATTATGCACATTCAGATTGTGAGGGCCACCTTACCTTTTCTCGGGGTACTACTGTAAAGAGCTGATACCATCCTTCAACGCAGTGTCTTCCACAAGACCACAAAAAAAATGCCCAAAATCAAATCTAGCATAGTTGTAGGTTTTTATCTAAAAGCCCGCCACGCCAAGTGTCATCCGGACTTTTCTGCAATTTTTACTGTTTCTCCAAACAACATTTGCTCTCCGAGCTCTGACGAAACTCGGGCTCTACGTGTGAAACCTGAATAAGCTAACACACATTTTCATTTTAAAAAATGATATGTACCAAGTTGTCTCAAGGCTTTTTTTCTTTTTCCATATTGTCAACTTTTCCACAACACACACACACACACACACACACACATATATGTATGTAATGATAATTACAAGGGTATTCACCCGATGAATATTAATATCATGAATACAAAACATGTTACCTGTTGCTGACGAGTGCGTTAGGCACGAAATGATAATATAAATCCTTGTAATTCTTTTTTTTTTTTTTACATAGTAATACCTCTTTCTGCCCTGTTAAATATTGAGCAGTGTCAAACAACTGCAACGCATAAAACCTGTTTTCTACACTATATGCATGTTTTTATGCATGGTCATGTGTGTATGGTTGGTGTGTTTGTAAGGTTATACATGCATGTATGCACATATGGGTAATTTAGCATATATACGTATATATACCAGGGCTCAATTTTACCTACGTACCCAAATAGCTCAGCACTGGGTCTAAATTCCTAGTAACCTTGTCAACAAATTCTTCAGAATACCTGCCCCTAGACCAAAACAACCCATAAAACACTAGTAACTACCGCTACCATCATATACAGAGACGATCCAGATACATAACGGACTCACCAGTATGCCCCCCATGGATTTCTATTTTTGATTTTCATTTTTGCTTACAAAGCAAAAAATTTAACCCTAAATTTGTATTCTTTGAAAACCTAACCTTTCAACCGCTAAAAAGTACAAGCATGTAGAACATGCTGATTAATTAATTTGTCAGTTCATTATTTGGCAAATAAAGTTTCTGCATACTTTTATACTTGAGTTTGTCGCAACCCCAATAATAATTTTTTTATATAAAAATATATAGAGAGACAAACAGAAAACAAATGAAAACAGATTTTATCCGTTGTAGATGTTTAATCACAAATACTGATATCTAAAATAGTAAATGGGTCTATTAATACATAAAATCATATACGAAATCATAATTACAAGGATATGTACCCGGTGAATGTAAATATTTTTTTGATTTTCGTATTCATCAGCAACTAGTCGAATTTTGTTTCCTGTGGATTCTGAAAATAACCAGCCCATTTACTTTTGAATAACGAATCAAGTTAGTGAGTATTTCTTCCTCGGAAGATATTTTTCGGAAAAGCTTTAAGTTATTTTGGAATCATTTTTTTTTTTTCTTTTTTAATTATCAGTCGGAGTGCTCAATGACTGTTTTTGTTAAAATGTATTTTTAACAAACAGTTTCGTCAATATATATTATTAATAAGACGAGAAGCCAGGGAAAATATTCAATAATTGTATTTCAAACTTTAGGAATGGTCGTTACAAAAGCTAATATCTTAGTATGAAAGGACACAAGCAAAGGCGAGCAATTTCATGAGCGTCATTTTTTCAAATGTCTAAAACTTGCTTTAGCCGTTCAACTAAATAGTTCGACGAGATGAAGTAGTTACTGTAAGATTATGTTAGTATCCAAGTAACAATCATGATACTTTAAATATAATTATTGAATGAATTCCCTTTTTATCTCGCATTTATGACGGGCTGAAAATATGCGTAAGTATTAGGCATTTTTGTGATAAAAAGAAAGTAATCTTATCATATAAAAACTGTTGTCTCTTTTTTGCTGGTTTCTGTCACTCTGAAGGAAACGCAACTTAACAAAATGCTGCCCTGATCAATACATCTGAGGCGTAACCTTTAAAGCAACATTATTCTGTTTAAATATTGAGTGAAATAAAGTTATAAGGTAACAACCGATGGAACAAGCAGCAAAGGCCGAATCGGCTGCTGCTGCTGCTACAGTTTTACTCACTTCTTTGCCTTCGCTTTTGTTTGCATCCATCACAATGCGAAATGAAGGTAAATCGGGGTCAGAAGAGTGGGTTGCCTCAATCCATTATTTATCCAACCCTAACATAAATGTTCCCTTAATTTTGGTCGGGTTTTCCGTTGGGTTCCATGTTTCATCGGTGAATATCTGAATGATGGAACTGAAACTGTGATCGGCAGATAATAAGTTGGTGCGACGATGTGGCTATGTTCAAGTCTAGGAGATTTTGGCTACGCAACGTCCACGATAGAGAGATCTGGCTAATCTTGAGCAAGGTCTATGTCCAACAACGACTGCTAAAAAGCTAACGATGCTGCTGATGCTGCTGCTGCTACTGCTGCTGTTGCTGATGATGGCGACGCTAGTTATTCTGTAAATCTGAGTTCGATCATTCTGAACGCTCTGTGATATTGTCGGCCACCATGCCAAAATATAAATATTGATTTGATGACTATCTATGACTGATATCTAGATATTCGATACTGATCAGTCACGAATGACATTGAGATATTAATTGGTGAT
The DNA here is from genome assembly GCA_963457665.1 of Thysanoteuthis rhombus. Taxonomy (NCBI): domain Eukaryota; kingdom Metazoa; phylum Mollusca; class Cephalopoda; order Oegopsida; family Thysanoteuthidae; genus Thysanoteuthis; species Thysanoteuthis major. The sequence goes on along the minus strand of OY735217.1, from coordinate 43,004,006 downwards.
CAAAAGTGAAACTATTGAATTCAAAAATCCATTTACATTTTGTGGAACATGACAAATGTTATCAACGGGAAATCATAATGTTTAAAATTGTACTTATTCATCTATAATGGCATTTCATTACGATATATTGTCTTATCAACACTTAAGAATCTTCCACTTCAAAAGTGCCTCATCACATATCGGCTTGCTATACTGTATACTTGATAACTTTCTTTTAAAGATTTCTTCAGAGATTTCCCAATACTGACCATCTAATTCATCTTTTATGCAATTTTCTTGAATTTTGTCAAAACTATTTTTAGAGCTGTTAATACTGTTTTTATTCTTCACAAGTCTACGTTTAATAGGGGTCTACCACTAGATCATTGTTTTATAAGACAGGATGATGAATTTTTTTATATAATTAACATAATTGATATTTTAAAAGTGTCAGTTAAATTTCCACGCGTTTCGAGTTCAAGTAATGTTTGGTTTCCTCATCTTTATTGTTTTGCTCATAATATTTCGACGAAAGAATTACACAAATTTCTTGGTGTTGTCTGTTGCTCTTTGATGAAGGATTATCATTGTTGCTTCAATTATTTGGACTAGCGGATACCCAGAGCTGCAAATATTACCGAAGCCTATACACATAATATCGTTTCCCATTCAGACATGCCTATTCCAGAGTTTAATTTATTTTCCCTAAAACGTTGGGAAATATTGTGCAAACATCAGGGAATACATAAATTTAGGGAGAAATTTTTTTTTAAATGTCTCAATCGATAAAGATGCCTGGATACGCCTCCAAATCTAACCAATTCTTCTTTACACTGTGGTTAATCTTTCCTGAAAAATATCTTTTAAATTCATTGAGAGAGTTTTGTGTTGATTCATTGTACGATTTATTGTACGATTTATTGTACGATGCAAGGGGTACCAATGGAACTTGGCCCAAGAGTGAGTGAAACTGTGGAAAATTGAACTGTAGATAAGGATGGACCATTGTGTTGGTCAAGGATTTATGGGATTCTAGGTAAAGATGTGACATACAACTGAATAAGTTAAGGTAGAGCAAAAACGAGAATCCTACATACACATATATATATATATATATATGTGTGTGTGTATGTGTGTGTGTGTGTTCACATTCATCCAACCTTAGTCGGATATCCAAATCAAACATTATAACAAATTTCAACAACTTCAATATAAATATGAAAAATTAACTTTTATAGAGAATATGAATATTTTATTTAAATATTTAATGCGAATCTAAAACATATTCGAACAATCAAGCACTTAAATAAATTAAATTTTTAGTATCTTCTTGTTATCCTTTGAATATTCTCTATAGCCTTTGAAATTCGACTCCATACCATATCCACTACAATCTCTACGCACGCAAACACTTGAAAAGCTTTCTCCATGAAATGGTCAAATGGGATTAGACCATAATATATATAAATAGAATCCTGATGGCATATCTCTCATCAGTCCGCCTTCATATATAAATACCGATTGACTCCATAGATGATCTCTTCAAAAAACTTCAGGGGCCCATTGGATTCCTACATGAATCTGAGAGATGAAAAACGAGCCAATAAGAGAGTGGTCGTACCCTACTAGCAAGTCGACAAATGAAATACAAGATGCTTACTGAAGAACCGACCCTGTCCTACCAAGAACTGGATTACTATAAATTATATTCACTTCTGCTAACTGTACCCATTTCACACCTGATGATCGCCAATAGGGTTGAAACTTGTTGGGATCCATAAAAACTGAAATAGAATTATTTCTACACTCACTGTACACACACACACACACACACATATATATATATATATATATATATATATATATATTTCTATATATAATTATTTCTACACTCACTGTACACACACACACACACACACACATATATATATATATATGTGTGTACAGTGAGTGTAGAAATAATTTTATATATATATGTGTGTGTGTGTGTGTGTGTGTATGTGTGTGTATTCTGTACTCCTCTTCGGTTTTGTGCCTAAAATCTATCCTTGAGTGTATCATTAACTGATTTTTAAAGCAGACCCTCCCATGTTAAAAATCTGCCGCCACACAATCTTTGTAAACACTCAGCGGTCAGTGCAACAATGTAGTTGTAAAATCCAGAATAAAGTGATAGTAAGTAAATCAAAATTTAAAATACACCATGCAAAATCAAAAAAATACACCAAGAAAATTGAAAAGACAAATGTACTGAATTATGGCAGGAATTCTCCATGCTAAGAGTTTTTTTTGATTTGCCGGGTGTATTTTTCTATTTGGTCAAAGTTTGTTTTTTTTAATTCGCTTGTCGTAGATTTCAATTTTCTTGTCATATTTCTAAATTCGATTGTTGTATTTTTAATTTGTTCGGGAAAAGGTAAAGACAGCGTACAATGGTTTGAACACTATCTTATTAGCTGATTATCACAATTGCATTGATTTTGATCGTCACTGGAAGCCACACACGTGACTTTGCGCCTCGTAAGCAGCGTATATAGTATATATCAATATTCATAACAATAAAAATTTCCATTTTCTAAGTAGCTGGCCATTCGAGCGTCAACTTGATTCTCATTTTTTATGGGAATCGAGGAAAATTAACCCCTCCATAGTAAATGAAGGAAAAACTGTTCGTGACAGGAGAGGTTGTTCCATGTCGTCTGTGATAAAATTTATCAGTGAACCTCCTTTGGGCTGTGAACTCTAATAAATTAAAATCTTATACATTGTGTTGTGGTGGCCCAGAGCAATGCCTGTCATCATCTACACGATGGTAACTTACTCTTTGCTGATAGGTTTCCGGTCACTCGTTGGTCAAGTTGTTAATACAATCACTCAGTTATGTCAACAAATAACCATTTCGGACCATTACCGCTCGTGTGAAAAATGTTGTCTTTCAATGTCTGGCCTGGCGAATTTGTCCGATGTCAGATTTCAGAGGAGAGAGAAAAATGGATTCTGGGTTAATGAAATAATAGCAACTACCATTGGTTTTGAAAAAAAAGATCTGCAACTAAGGGGTTCTCGCCTTAGTCATCTGAGGAGTTAAATCATGAAACTAAACTTGGAGTGGATCTCACATTAGGAACCATCCACAGGAGAAGATGCTGCTTAACATCACATGGAAAGATCATGCAACAACACATTATATTAGAAATAAAACAGGGGTCGATGTATTAGAAAATCCATTAGGAAGCAGAAATGGCAATGAATAAGTCATGTTGCAAAAATATCAACAACCGCCGGACATCACGATTCACATCATGGATCCCTCAGAGATCATATGCAAAATTGTAGCCGGTAAAAAATTGTGTGATGATTTAGACAAGTTCAGAAATTCTTGTCCAAAAACAGAACTCGGAAGCTGATCATGATGTGGATAGGGATGATAACAACGACTGCAGATACGAAATTCAAAAAACGCAAAAGCTCCAAAAATCGAACATTCTTTACTTGTTCTTCTTCTCCTTTTCTTCGTTGAGAAAATTAATTTGATAACTGATTTTTTAAAAATGTGTAGTAAGAATAAATCCATATTTGTCTAACAAAATAATATATAACTGACTCTCAGTTTGTTTCTTTTTCCGCTACTTAACCTTGTGGTCACGAATATCATCGACCGAGCCTACTAGGGTCGATCCTTATACACCCTCTTAGTTTGATAGTAGTAACAAAATAGACAAATAGATTGCAGAAGTTTGAATCGATAGATAGATATGAATACAATATATACAAATACGTATATATATATATATATATATATATATATATATGGAGAGAGAGAGATACGAACGAAGTGAGATAGATAGGTGAGGACCCAAATAACCGCCTTATAAACATAGATAGATAGATAGATAGATAGATAAATAGATAGATAGGTAGATAGATACATACATACATACATACATACATACATACATACATACATACATACGGTCAGAATGAGATAGATATGAGTAGAATGAGATAGGAAGATAGATATTAAGAAGACATTTAGATGGATACGAGGACAAGATAGATAGATAGATAGATAGATAGATAGATAGATAGATAGATAGATAGATAGATAGATAGATATAGACAGAGATAAATAATGGAACAAACACTCGAAAATATTGACCGGCAATCCCATTTAAAAACAAGTTAATTTATGGCAGTGTTTCTGTTGATATCATTATTTGTGACTTTCTTGTTTTTCATTTAAATATTTTGATTTACTCAATATTTTTGTCAGTTTTGTATCTTCTATTTCATTCTTATTTATTTTACCATCTAAAAAGTACGTAGGATATTTGACTCCAAGTTTACATTTGAACAAAATACGCATCCTGTTCACGGACAATTCTAAATGGTTCCTCATCAAATTTCTTCATAAATCTTTATCCCAAAGAGAAATGTCTCAATCTGGCTTTTAAACTTTGATTGTGACTACTAAGGCTACTTTCATGTTTTTGTAAAGACGAATAATGATAATGATAATCAAATTCTATTTTTGTTTATTATCTTAAAATCATGTATTCATTACACTTCATTCCATGTTTCTTTTCTTGGCTTATATATATATATATATATATATATATATATATATATATATATATATATATATATATATATATATATATATATATATATATATATACTAGTTTATCTGTGTCGTCAAAAATGACGTCATGTATGAAATATATCGATACACATTGTATTATTCATACGTAGAGAATAGATATTTTCATTGCAGAGAGAACAGCATTCTGTTCACCACAAATAGATTTTTATGATATTTTGTTATTTTCAGGATATGCGATTCTTTTTAAAAACATTATTTGCTTTCCTTAACGTACTAGAAGACGAATACACATTGCTTATTATTATACGTGCGGGGATATTTGTTGTTATCCATAAAAATACACAGCTGAATATTAACAAAAATAGAGCTATATAAAAAAAATCAAAATATTTTCAGGACATATCTCATATGTTAATTTATTCATTTACATACATATGTATATATGTTGATGTATGTGGAATAATGGCTTCAATTACAATCATACTCATATTCCGACCAAGCAACCAATCCTGTTTACCTTCCCCCTCCCCTCTCTTTTATCCCCATCCCCTGCCATTATCTCCCCACACTACTAAGCAAAAGTCGAAAGAGCTAAGGCAGTCCGAGCATCTGACCTCACTCAAATGTAAGTCAAGAACATGTCAAGCAGAAGTGTCCTTAAGGGCTGACCAACAAAACAAAATGGAATACCCCCCCTGTGATAATCAACTGACATCGTCCATGAAGCCAAGCTATTCATTCATTCATAGATGTACATATTTGAATTTTTGTCTGCAAAGCCAAGCCATGATGAGTATATATATAATTGTATATATATATATTGGTTTGATTTTGCGGGAAAAAATGTATATATGTATATATGTGGGTACGATGTCTTACGATATTTTTAGGTGGATAATACTAAAAATAATACTTTATTATATCAACATGTTTCACCTTCCGGTTTTGTCAAAGTAGTACTTACTAATGAACCAATTTTAAAAGAAAAATGCCACGTAACACTCATATATATATATATATATATATATATATATATATATATATATATATATATATATATATATATATATATATATATGTACATACTGTTTTTAGAGGTTGCTTTATCTACGGTGATCGTGCTCGATATTTTATAATTTTAAATAGGGCGTAAATAGACAGATTTGTCATTCATCATCCTCATCAGTCTTTTATCGTCCGTCATCGGACAATGACCTTCCCTCGACTTCGCCACATCTCTGAATCGTAGGAATTACGGACCCCATACTTTCTGAATTTGTCTAGTTTGTCTCTCCATCTTGTATTCTTTTGCGCATGTGGTCTCTGTGGATCATTGTTGTGAGTTGTGATGTCCATCGGTTGTCCGCCATTTGAGTTTTCATGTGGATTCTATGATTACACAGACTTCTGTTTTCTTCTCGGTCCACTGTGCTGTCTTGTGATCTCTTCTTTGGAGGTTGAACATCTATTTATTTACTCTCTCACCTGTCCCTTTAAGTGCAATGGGACAGTGCTACCCTGGGACATCTCTTCGAGCGAAATGCGACACAAGGTCAGGGCTTTACGTGGGATAAAAGAGCAACAGATCAAAAATAGCTCCCACCCACGTGATTTTCTTCGAAAATTGTCTCTAAAATTGATTTTAAGTAAGGGAACGGTTTGCAATTCAATTTTATGCTAAATTGGTTTCTTAGTTTGTGTCCAACTGTTTCCATGCTTTTTTAAAGATTCGACTCTTCCTATCTTTTATTGTTAGGCCCCAAGGACGCCATGCTGTCAAAAGACGTTGGTCAACTTACGGTGTCTATTAAGTGACTAAGCAAACCTTTTTTTATTGGTGATTGAATAGCATTTTATCGTGTTTCATGTTCATTTACAGATTCTCAGCCGTTATAATTCGTACTAGAGTCTACCAAGAATTCTTCCATTTTATGCTTTTGACATCCAGACATATAAATTTCGTTTTGTAAAAATAATGTCCAGTTGGCTGAAAGAATAAACGCAACAGAGACAGTATTTTCCTTCTTTTTTAAATGGAAAAAAATATTGACAAAATTGATGACATTTTCAACAAAAATTTAAAGTGGTCGAAAAAACGCAGTTCCGGTTGATAAGATGATTTATACTTTGCTAAAGGCAGTTATGCATACATACACATGAATAGATTTATTACAGGTTCGATAAAAAGCTTCAAAAAATGAATTTCTAAAAATGTTTCACTTAACCCTCCCTGTTCCAGTCGATTGAACGGGCAGCGTTTAGTGCATGTAAAAAGTGTCCAAATGTTGTTTTTTTTTTCGAAGAGTTAACTAATTCAAGATAACGAATGTGCATTTTTATAAAGCCATGACTTTCGCCAAAATCAAATATTAGAAACCAACTACGAAAAATGTCGCCAACACTATCAAAGTAAGTTTTTTCAGTTTTCAAGTTGCTCGTGTGATGAGGCTAGAAGGCTGAAAATTTAAACATTTACTCCTCATTATGTCTAGAAAAAACTTTTGTGTTATTTTTTGAAAATCTCCGCTAAATAAGTTTTTAGTGGAGAGTTTCAATAGTAAGTTCATGCTAAATCGGCCCTTTAGTTTGTGTCCACTAGTATTGAATGACTAAGCAGTGTTCATGCAAAAGGGGAAATGGGCTTGGATTATTCAGCGCAGTATAGAGATCGGTCTCTTACTTGGAGGAAGCTCTCTACATGATCCCCTGCTGATAGCAGTAATTGGTATACTCACGTGGTCACCCATCTAGGTACTGACCAGGCTCGATGTTACTTAGGGAAGAAAGGTGGATTCATGCATTTCCCAAAAGCATTAGTGGGAAATAAATACAAACCATCTCAGCAACAATTCGTTTCGGCATACCGATTCTATTTCGAGTGCTGTTAGCTGTGTGGCTATTCTGCACTTCTACAAGTTTAACTCATTTTAATCAATAAGGAGCTCATAAAATTTCAGTGACACCTCTAAGATTTCCCTAACATGTCTGTATCTCACATTCTTAATCCTCTCCATCCTCCCTCCGAGCTGTCATCAATCCCAGTCCACCAACCTATCTCCTTCCAAATAATCGATCATAGTCTGTTTATGTTTCATCCTATTGGCGCCAATCTATGATCAACGGAACAGACCGCACGATCTCACGAACCGCTTGGCATTTTCCGTGATTTCAGCACATTTTCTAATGATGTACCGTTGTAAAACATTTAGAAGAATCGACGCCATCCACATAGATAGTTCCCCAGCCGTAACCCATGGCCATCTCCTCATACATGCGCACACAAACAACACCTACGCACAAAGAGGATGACCCCCTCTCTAGCTTCATTGACATGGCCTGAATGTGTGATACATACATAGCAAGCTAGGCAGCCAGGTAGCCAGACCAACCTAAAAACTGAAGAAACCTATGTTGACAGTGTTAGTGACAGTTTCAGTTGACGGTATCTAGTACCCAATCACGTATGCATACATCTCTATTGCCTAGCCTTGAACAATGTTTAAAAAGCTAATTTTGCAGACCATTACTACCGTAGTGAGTTTGATCTCCAGTGGATACCGTTTATTTAGGTATTAAAAACGTGTCTAGTTAGGTATCTGTCTGTAATACAATGGTTAGCAAGCCAATCTAACTGATTATTACTGCAGTAATGAGTTCGTTAAAGAGGTGCGAGTGACTTAACGATTATCAACGCAGAAAATGGAACCAGAGAACTAAGTTCAAACTCCTGCTAAGACAACTTGCATCCGTTAATACCCATGGGAAATGAATCCATCTCTTCTCTCCTTCGCTAAGAGTAAATGACACGGCAAACTGAGCTCTCTAGATATGGTTGTCCATTTCCTAGGCTAGCAACTAGCCAAGCAGACGGACAATTCTGATTTCAAAACAGGCAGCGGGTATATCTGACATTGCGTTTTTTGATTCTTTTTGGTAGCTCTTGCTGTCAGGCTGATATCATAATATAGCTTGCTTTTCTTTAGACTACATAATTGGGGCCATGAGACAGATTTTGTCGACTGTGCATTCCGAGATATCTACATACTTTTCCTTGACTTGCACCCAGGACAGGTCACTTTAGTGTTGATCTATTGTCTATCGAGACCGAAGAAGGCTTCCTTTAAGAATGAGTTTGATTGTAACTAGGGCCTCCATATTTATGGATTTGTTCCCTTTTAGATACCTTGTACAGCTATGCACACTTGTTCAGGTCACTGGCTGTGCTCTTATTATTGTAAGATAATTAATGAGGCGTGGTTTGCTCAAATGTCCACTCATCCAATTTCTTCTCCGTCAACCATCATGGCATGTCAGTGACGGGACATTTTCTCAGCATATCTGGCACAATGCAGAAGTAAAGGAAAATTGGCCTGGTTAGTCACTCAATAGAACCAACTCTGCATCCAATATCTTTCAGCAGCAAACTATGTTGGGGTGACCAATCAAAAAATGGAAAAGGGGTGATCACCTTTAGTTGGACATTAGTCACTAAAAAAGTCAAAATTTTAAAAGACACTCGTGGATGCTAACAGAAACAAAATGAAAGGACTAATTTAGCATTAACTTACATTGTAAATTGAAACCCCCCTCTAAGAACCTATTTAGAGGGGAATTTTTTTAAAAACCAAAGCACTTTCTAGGCATTAATACATGTATGCGTGATACATGCACAGCCAGACGAAATTAACAACTGAAGAAACCTATTTTTACAGTTTTTATGACAATGTTCTTCTCAAGCATATTAGTGCCAAGTGAATCTTATCAGACTCAGTCGAAAAATGACCTCAGTCTGCTGATTCCGTTCCCTGTGCTTATAACCATTGCTCCGCCTTGCACATGCATAAATTTAGTCTCAAAAGATCTTACTGAAAAGAGAATTACTTTTGTGAAAAGGCATCTTTCTGTCTTTATGGACAATGGAATGACACCGAAGTGATCTCAACTGCACAAGCCTGGGCGAAGTATATGGTCAGTCACAGTCTTCCCCTCGAACTTACTGATGTTGTGCAAAAGAAAACGAAGTGATACGTTTGGCATCAGCTTAGAGCTGTCGGAAGGACGTCAAAATTGACCTATAACCGCCTACTAAGGGCGTAGGTATCAGAGTTGTCCTTTTCCTGGATTTGTTGCCTTTCCAGTCTACCTAGCTATTTTACATTTCGCTGGGAGAGAAGAGATAAATTCATACCTTCAGTGTGAAGTGGACATTAACAGGCTTGATGCGAGTTTGATCACAGCTCGCATATTCTATAATCAGCCCTATTGACCGTCACGCCTCTAGTAACTCCTCCCCATTCGCACTCCCATGAAGTAGACGCATAGACGTTCACTAATGGCACAAAAACATCCTCACTTTCATCAATCCAATTTTCTATTGAAAATCAGACCACTTCTTCCTCTTACGACAACAATCCGAAATCGAAAACAGAACAAGTTCTTAGCCACAACAATGGAATTGGACCCAGCTTTCACGGTCTCAATTTCCTGTGGGAACTAATCTCACCCATACTTGATGTATTGAAAGGGGGCAAGTGTGTGCTGACATTGGAACGTTCGCTGTTTTTTCCTCCTTTTCGTGTGCACCTTGAGTCGTTATCTTCATTGGTCGGATTAGCTTTAGTGCTCTGTCGGAATCGAAATTAAAAGTAGACATCTCAACACATGCCACTTCATTTCAAGTTTGTTTAGCCCAGCCACGCTTGTAAGATGGGTTTATCTGATATTGATATCGCTCTGGTTCCACATCAAGTCATGCACGTGCCCTGTCGGAGGGATTGGATGCTTGAGCCCCTACTCCCTTTCTTCTTCATATTAAAAGTGTTTGTTTTGTTTTTTTGTTGAAATTTTTAAAAATTGATTTAATTGAGGAGACGTTACTTGCACTTGTCAATCCCCGGAGATCAAGTATGAAAATAACTCATTTCGTCCTCTCTTTCAACTGGATAGAAAAATAGATAAATGGATAAATGTGAACACCTTAGATAGATAGATAGATTGATAGATAGATAGATAGATTTATTCTTTATTTCCGCCCTCTGTCCCCTTTTTCATACTCCTCTGTACATTTTGAACCGTTAGATATTTTTAGGGGGCGATTAGTAGGGGGTGTCGATGGAAGATATTTCTCTTAGGAATCAGGTCGGATATCAATGAGTAGTCAACTCAGATGCAATAAATTGATGAGACATCCCCCATGTTCGTTTGTAGATTATATATATATATATATATATATATATATATATATATATATATATATATATGTATGTATGTGTGTGTGTGTGTGTGTGTGTGTGTGTGTTTGCATTTCCTTGAATTTTCCTTTGCTCCCTTTCTATCTATCTATTTTAGTTTGTTCATGTCTCTTGTCCGATCAACTCTATCATAGTCCGAGTCTATGTTTTCATGTTGTGGGTTGTATTTGTATGTGTATCAATCTATATAAATGGACTGACATAGATAGGTAGATGGATAGATGGATCGATATGAATAGACTGATTGTGTGAAGACATTTTGTTCATCACATGATGCATGACGTTAATCACGTCACATGCATACTCAGACACGCACAAACACACAGAGATAAAAACACACATACACGCACACAAATACACGCACACACACACATACATGTATGTATATATATATATATATATATATATATATGACAATAATACAATTGATGTTGATAGATATTTGTTGGTCCCAGTTAACATTTGCCCTCGTTTACATTCATATTACGAGGAGCGAACGTGACAACCGAAGTCCCTCAAGACCTTGCAAGCATTAAAATGGTTTCATGGCAGTTAGTAATAGTAACACATCAACGATTATTGATGATTACGTTAGTGCATCGTAAAGGAAGGCTAAAAGTTCCTAAAATACAGAGACAGTTTCTCTCCAAGGTCTAAAGGAACAACATTAATTCGGTGACAGGATAACAACTGAGAAAAAAACAGACGCCTAGATAGCTCAATTAAAAATAAACTTGATTCTATATCCATCATCTTTTTTTTTTACTTTTTGAATCTCGAATTTTGACGGGTTTATCAATATAGTCTAGATTCCCCATAATCTAGATATTTCTAGATATTTTTCATTCCATTTTATATATTTCTCAGTGGAAATAAGAGCTATTTTGTTGTTTTTTTATTCAAACATATCGGTGAGAATCGGGGATGATCCCAGTGGGAGCTACTCCCCTAGACTGAAATCTTGACCTCAGTTGGGATTTATACCCTCTGATACGGTACTTGTGTCATATTTCTATCTCAATTTTCTCTCTTCTGGATTGTTCTAATAGTTCGTTATATATGAAAGAAACAACTATGGTCAGTTTAACAATATAAAATGATGTAGAAAAACAAATTAAATTTTACCTTTGGATTCTGTCAGCTTAACTACTGCATTGTATCTGATTTGGACACACCTGCAATAAATAAATCAATTAATTGAAAGATGTATATTCACTTTTTTAACAAAATCGAAAGAAGCAGATGGTGAGCAAGAAATTGACTAACAGTGCATTATGACAAATGATATGGAAAAATAAATAAATAATGAGAAGGAAAAAGAGAAGAAAAATTAGAGGAAAAATATGGAGGAAGAACAAAAAAATGAATGAAAAAGGAGTAGAAATGCATTGAAGGAAGAACATGAAGGAAAAATTGGGCCGAAATATGGAAGAACAATAATTTCTATTCGGACATTCCTCATCTTGGTTGTTTTTCATACAAAGTTTCGGCCGTTGTACTCTACGGCCTTGATCAGGTATCATCGGGCAGGTGTGGGGAAGTAACGAACCGAACCCTTCATTCAAACGACGGGGGTTTGTTGACCGCACTCCCCTCTTAGCAGCATTATCTCACACTGGGATTGAACCGAGAACTATCAGTTTACTGGCAGTAATTTTGTCTGATTCTGTAACCACTCCGCTATGTGTCCATGTGGACAACCGGTGCTAATTTTTAGGAGCCTTAAACATTAGGTGACGTTTTTTTTGTTTTTGGTACTTGATGTTATTGTTTTCTGTCTTTCATTATCAGAGGTTCCCATATGGTATCCATTTCAAGGATTACTGAAGCAGTTTTTCTTACCTAGCATATGGGTCGACTCTTTCAGTTGAAAGATGAGGATGGTCCGAATAATAATAGAAATAATAATAATACCTCATCTCAAAAATTCAGAGATATGAAGGAACAAGCTAAGTTGCTGCAAGTTCAAACTCCACTCTTATTTCTTTTCCGAGTAAAGATTATTACTGCAAGTTTTGTATATATATATATATATATATATATATATATATATATATATATATATATATATATATATATATATATATATATAGATAGATAGATAGATAGATAGATAGATAGATAGAAAGAAAATTGTTAATATATGTATGATTATAAATTGTGTTAGATTATGTAGAAACTCCTATTTGAAATGATCTCCCGTCATTACCCAGTTAATGTATCATTTGACCTAGACAACGTAAAATAGAATAAACAATTTAAGGCTGCTGCGGGAATCGAAACTGCGACCACTAGGATAGCCATTCCAACATAGCGTTACTCTTACTATTAAGCAAAACAGCTGCCTAAATATCTGTTTCCACTCCATGTTTTCATCTCGTTTATTCTTCGGTCTATAACTGCTCTATTAGTTTTTTTTCAATGTGACAGTTATTTATTGAGAAATGGATATGTATGATTGGATAGAAACTTTACTCCTCCAAATTCGGTGAAGATTGTTGCTCTTGTTGTTACGATAGAAAACAGTGTTGACTCGAGCGGAAGTTTTAGAAGAATTAATATCCATGATTCTAATTTACAGCTTTAAACAGATATGGGGAAAAAAAACGTTGTATTTCCTTTTGCTGACCGACCGGAAGCTCAATTTGTGATGTTACCTAAGGGTCATATTTTAACAATAATCTAATCTTAGAGAATCAAAACATTTCAATCTTTCTCCTAGATAATAGGATGAACTACTGTAGCCACCAAAGAAGGAGAATGGTTCTATCCATTTTATATGAGTTTGTTTCCAGCGCTCTTGGCCATTCCGTTTTGTCTACAAACTTGAAAACTGACATCAGTACACCAAACCTCTTCCAATTATATTTTTTGATTTGGTGGAAAGAAATTTCTGTTTGGAACCTTAATGTGACTGGTTTATTAATAATATCTAGATTCTAAAGAATCTTGATGTCTCTACATTTTTTTTACCCTATTTCAGATGTTTCCAGGACATACTTTGACTTTATTTCAGTTCGATGGAATCTTTATACATGACCTCAACTTTTGACGTTATGGTTGTTCAATTATTGGCTGTGATGGCAAGTCGTCTATGTCAGATTCCAGACTAATCAACTTTTCCTTATTTTTGTAGCTTTTCCCGAATAAGAAAATAATGTTGTCAAAAGTTTGCAATAAAAAAAACTTAGCAAAGTAAGACTCAGCATTTTGGAGCTTTTCTCCTTCATCCTGACCGGACCAACAGAAAAATCGATTTGCATCGATTAAATTCGTTATGAAAAAAAGCCTGACCTTTGTTTGGCATTTGATAACCACTATCGATTTATGAAATTATATCGCTATCACCACAAAGCCTGTTTTGTGAATGGTTTATCACCTAATATGATGTCAACCCGGAATCCATATCCGTCAGGGGCTGTGATATTTGAACGTCTTGGTGATGCGTATTTCTTACCGTTTTGAGAATAGTTTATTTGCTTCTGAGTGTATAAGTACTGTATAATCTAGTTGTTGTCAGATAGTGAAAGAAAGGACACACGGTGTGGAAAAATTGAAATAATGTATTATTCAGTGACTTTTGTATCGTCAATAACTACGCAAGGTGTATTGTTTCAGGCACAGGAACCCATAAACAAATATTGAATTTTGATGCATTGTTTTATTGAACTATGTTATCTGCTGTTGTACTATTCTTTCTTTCTTTCTTTCTTTCCCACCCTGTCTCTCTCTCTCTTTCTCTCTCTCACTCCCTCTCTCTCTCTCTTCTCTCAATTTTTTGTTTTCTCCTTCTCTCATTCTTTCTCTCTCACTCGCTCTCTTGTCATTACCAGTTTTGTTGCCCTCTCTCTCTCTCTCTCTCTCTCTCTCTCTGTACACGAGGGTCGGCACTGCGCACAGTTCCTTCCAAGTTGCCTTATAGATTGTTGGATTGGGCTGAATTTTGGTACTGGAAACATTTGGACGCAACTTTTGTATAAAACGATCTATAAAATGCAGCCTTACGCTAATTACAGCTTCAGCAGTTCCTGCGTAGTAAATTGTTCCTTTACCATGCCTTATAGATTGCCAGATTCAGCTGAAATTTGGCACTGGAGAGTTTGGGACCAAAACGCAACTTTTGTATACATCGAACTATGAAAAGCTTTCATACACTGCCAACGTCTTCAGCATCACCTACTTAGAAAACTGATCCATAATTCATTATACGCGCTAGAAATTAGATCTTTGCAAATCAGTCGATTGCATCTCTCTTATATGATAATTACGTGATCTGCGATACAACCATAATAAGATGGAGTCGAAAAAATATGAGAGGCCCCGTAATGAAGTTGTTTTTGCTTTTTGTTTTCTTCCATATGAACTTTGCACGAAAACTTCCGATGTGAAAAATATCTCATGCCTTTCAAACTACGAAGATCTTCCTGTATCTGGTGTTACATCTTCAAGGCACGAACCAATTTATACTATCAGCATCATTCCCTCTGTATCAGCGCCCTGTTGGGTCACAATGTTACCAAAATACAATATACTAAGAGTATTTCACTGCATGCGTCTTTTAAGGAACACCAGAGCACGTGTCATTTCTACCTGACTGTGCACAATGACAACATGATACGACGAAGCAAATATTACGGTCACGGCAAAAATACCTCTACTACCATCCCCAAAATTACAAAATGCAAAACGTGTCTGTTTATATGTATTTCGTATTAGATATCGTAGAGTTGGAAGTATAGACTAAACTTTGCTTTGTCTAACACAAGGCCACAAGCGATGGGTACACCTAAAATAAATAGCTTGCGATACCAGTTTGTAAAATTCATCAACATCGGGCATCCACAACTTCAATATTCAATATAGGCAGGAGAAAAACAAAATTAGTTATTTTATTTATTTAGTAGCTGTTTATACAACATATGACATCATGCCAAGGCTTTATCACACTAATACAACAAAAGTTTCATTCATTCTAATTATTACCTATACAGCAACAAAGCAAATGCTTGGAAAGATGAGAAAAAAAACGATTAGAGTTTTATGACGACTACATTTGAACCAATTGTACGTCGACAAGGCTTTAGCTTTACTTGGCCTTACAAAGTGACTTTACTGCAACTCTATTCCTATTCTTCTGTTCAGTTTTATTTTATGTACTATCAAAAGGGAGATCCTAATGATCACCGTATTTGACAGCATATGATACTCTGATTGTCACCTATGGAATTGAAACATGGAACCTAAAAAAAACACTCTCAAACTAAGAACCTGGCGACATGCACACGAGGATAATACTTAGCATCACAGGGAGAGATAAGAAGATATCACAGTGTATTAGAGGGGAAAGCAGGCGTTAGGAATATCATAGTATCCATTGAAAAACTCAAATGACAATTGGCTGGCCATGCTGCAAAAATGTCAGACAACCGATCGTATGGGAATAAGATGGCAAGACGATTGAGACTGGTTCAGGAGATACCGGCGTCGTGACACCTGTGATAGAGAGATCTAACGAGGTTTTATAAACAATTCAATTTTTTCAAAGCAATAACAATATGATTTATGTAATAACTTCTGTTTTTCTACCATTGATTTCCCACACTTGATCACTCGATGTTAAAAACATTTTAAAATCGTATCTGACAACAAGATTAAAGCGACTGAACTGGATAAAACAACCAAAAAACGGAGAGAAGACAAAAGAAGATACACGATAGCAATCATTGGAACAATCCTCGAAAAAGCTATGAACAAAGCTCTCGGTAAAGGGTAGGAACGAATAGCTAGTATACGCAAATGGAAACAGAAAGAGAATTGTCAACCGTGCCCAAGAATTCTACCAAAAACTCTACTCCTCCAGACGAGGACTTCAAAACAACGAACAGGATACGCAAGGCATGAATAATCAGTTCAGGGATTTCCAAGAAGTTACACCCTGGGAGGTGAATGAAGTCATAAAACAAAGAAAGAAAAGACTGGATAATATCACAATCGATCTACACAAAAAAAACTGGTAAGATCATCTCTAGGAAACTAGCTATTCTATTCAACTAATGCCTAAAATAAAGTTAAGTCCTGGATGTTTTCATATGAAAAAGGAAACTTGAAAGACCTACAGACCAATAAGTCTACTCAACTATATCAACAAAAATCAACAACCGAATCTCAAAAACGCTAGATGAAAAACAATCACAGGAGCAACTGGCTTTAGAATTCGATGAATAAACTAAAAGAAAAGGCAACGAAATATAAAATGCAAATCGTTGTTGCATTTATCGACTTCAAGAAGGCTTTTGACTCAGTGGAAATTCCCATGGTCATTGAGGCTATCACTCAACACGGTGTATACCTTGTATACTTCAGAGTTCTGTAACATATTTACAGTCACGGAAGCTCCTTTATCAGGCTTCGTAAAGACTTGGAGCCCTTTCAGTTCCAAAAAGAGGTAATACAAGGCAATACCAATCCACCCAAACTCTCCACAGCCTGCCTCGATCTTCAGAAACTTTTACTGGAAGAAAGTAGTCGATAGACGGCGAATAACTGAGCAACCTCACATTTGCAGACGACATTGCCATTTTTGCAGAGAAACTCCACAACCTCAAACAAATGCTTGAATTATATAAGGAAAGTAAAGAAGTCGGCTTTCACGTGAAGTTCATCAAAACAAAGATCATGTATAACAATCACGTCGGAAATAAACATAAAACAATCAAAATGGAAAACGCAGGACTTGAGAAAATAGACCACTACTCTACAAAGGACAACGAATCTTCATGAAATCCTTAAAAGAAGAAAAAATGAAGTGAACAATCACTCTGGGATGGCAAGCCTTTTACAGAGCAAGCTCAACCTTCAAGAACAATAAAAATCCCATTAGTCCAAATAAGAAGAGTATGCAACCAATGCATCCTCCTGATAGTCACAAATGAGAAGCCTGCAACATGCATAGGAAAAAAGGAGCCCGTGATTTCATAGAAACCATAAGAAAACTTAAATGGCAATGGGCTGGTCATATTGTAAGAATGGCAGACAACCGATGCAGATCACCACTCACAATATGGATCCCCAGAGATCACATGCGCAATCAAGGCTGGCAGAATACAAGATGGAAAGACGAACTAAACAAATTTAGAACGTTTTGGTTCTGCAATTTATTTGAATCAAAACAATCAACATTGCTTGATGGAACAGATTTCTATCTTTTCTCTTGGAATTATTCTACATCATTAGGCGCAGATCTACAGATGCACATGCATAGGGGCCGTAATCCCTATTGTTTCGTGTTCAAAATCCTGGATCCCCCTGATAGTGTACTTGAAGTACTCGGGGCCTACAAAGCTGAATATGGATGATCGGTCAAAAGGCCACAGGACAAGAGAGCAACAGTCAAAACGTGAGTACTTCATAACGGACTAATGCAAGTTACGATCTCGATTGACCGAAAGGCGTCATTGGATAATGTCAACACTGTAGTGCGACTATTTGAATTTGTATTAGAGTAATTCAATTCACTATTTTTGTAAATTTGAATGAATAAAAGTTTTATCGTGATTCTATTTTTACTTGGTGAAGTTCATGGTGCTTGTTACCTTTATCTTTCCATCTCTGTTTTGTGTTACACTGGTCGATACCAATTGATTTTGGTAAATTTAAAACAAGCTATCCATCCCATAGAGATAACCAGTGGCGATTATTCAATTCTTTTAATTAAAAACATGTTATCGGATTTGTTTCAAATCATGTTTTGACTATATTTGTTCTTAGCATTGGATTAAATATGAAAACAATAGAAAGAAAAAGAAATTAATACTCTTTTCACAGTAGACCTACTTCAAATATTTTTCTCAAATTCATAATTTTTAAGTTATAAATAAAAAGAAATAGGTTCTTATTCAGAATCAGCAAATTTATCCACTTAGTAGGCGAAATCTCCCTCTTTCGAGTTAAGAACCTTTGACCAAGAGAAAAAGTGATCAGTGTGAAGGAGAAGAATATGATACAAAATGGGTAGGATGGAGATAAAGAGAGGGAGAGAGAGAGGGAGAGAGAGAGAGGAGGGGAGAATATTTACGAAAGAATAAGAGGGATATATATATGTGTGTGTGTGTGTATGTGCGCGCGTGTGTGATTGAGAGTGAGGAAGAGAGATGATGGGATGTAGAGGGGCAACACTAAGAAAAGGAGCGTGTTACGAATAGGGAGAGAGAATAGAGAGAAATAGAGCTATCAGAGTGGTGGATAAAGAAAGGATATGAAGGGGAAAAGTTTGAATAGAACATGAAGAAATTTTCACGGAGGAAAAGGGGGTGAAATTTATAGGAGTGAAAACAATGAAGTGATGAGGGTACAGAAAGACACTACTAAAGAAAGAGCAAGAAAATAAGAGCGATCAGGGTGACGGAATGAGACAATGCCGACAGGGAAGAAAGGTGAAGATCGAGAAAGAAGGACTTTCGCGAAAGAAGAAGAGGAGAGTTTATGGGAGTGAAAGATAGAAAGAAAAAAAGACAGAAAGAAAAAAAGACAGAAAGGCGGTGTAATATAGAATAGACTGCCACTTCTGTTACTATGGATAGAAGGAAAAGAGTATTAAAGAAATAGGAGGTAAGAAAAGGAACAGAAAATCTAAAGAAAAAAGAGCGAGTGATTGGCGAAAAAATGGTGATGCAGTAAAGAACTCGAAATTATAAAGGTGCAGATAAAAATGGAACCTTGCCAGGAAGAGGCTAATGTTTGGTTTGGTTTGGTTATGTTTGGTGAAACACTTGCGGGTAAAAAGTCAATAAAATATTATAAAGAATACAAAGAATGTTACCTTGTTGCTGTGTTTTAAACACTGGCTCGTGCCCTAAAGATAGGGCCATTTTCTAATTAAACAAATTCAAGTGGAAACAGTGTTGGGTTGAAGAGGAAGAATAGAAAGGACTTTTGAATAATCTGCGAAATTCGACTATGCAAGGGAAGGACAAACACTGAAATTTTGGGGAAACAAAGGCATTAAAAAATAAACAGAGACAGGTCTGGTAGGTCACTCAATAGAAACTAACATGGGACCATCGCCTTTTGGCAACATGCCGTAGAGGTAATGATCACTCAAAAAATAGAGAAAGGAATGATCAATGAACCAGTTACTTTTCAGAACATTAATTTCTTTTTGAAACAAGCGGACACACACTAATGAATCAATTTGATATTAACCTACATTGTAAATCGAATTCCCACTGAAAGGGGAGTAGAAAAGGAGTTTTTACTAGATATAATGAGTAAATGTTGAAATTTTCAGCCCTCTAGCCATTGGTGTCGCCTGTGATTTATACGTACACTCATAGCCAGCCAGCCAGACCAACTTGAGAACTGAAGAAACCTATTTTGACGGTTCAGCTGACAGTTTTGGTTGATGGTTTTTAATTTTTAACATGTTTCCTTTGTTTCAAACAGTTGCGGGTTAATCGGATGGAAGTTTCGAAGTTACGCTGACAGGCAATAACAATCGATTAGAGTCTCATTTCTTCCGTTTATTGCTTTCTTTTTATTTCAGTCTTATAGAGACCATCATTAACAACAAGGAACAAAACTGGCGGACCAAGAAGAAGGCCGTTGTCGAACAGCGCACGAGATGATGATGGTGATGATGATGATGACTAGGAACAGATTCTGTCCAAAAGCTACGAGGTTGTGTATACTTTTTCGGCAGCATTTGTCAACGATTGTGTCTGTAGTAGTTGTAGTGACTCTAGTGGTGGTGGTGATGGTAGTAGTAGTAGTAGTACTAGTAGTAGTAGTAGTAGTATAATGATATAAAAAAGCAATAATAATAATGAAAATATTAATAACAGCAACAAATCAAATTATGCCAAAGGCTTTTGATTTGCCCTGTATTATATCTACGTCTATTCCTTTTAATATACATTGTGGGTATGGGTGATTCTTCTAATGCAGGTTAATTCAGTTTTTTTAATTTTTGGAGAGTACAGATCTCTATCACGATTTGTTTCCTATTGAGATTTCAAGCTAGGCTTAGTTAAAACGTCCGAAACAAAAGTAATGATTGCTTCCAAAATAAAGCAAAAGATATCGACCAAAATGCAATACAATTCTTTGGCAAATGAAAAAGTTATAAATATATGTATGGGGTGTATACATTAGTCAAGAATACTGAAGGGTCTACTTTCTTTCTTTCTCTTTATATTTCCTTTCTTGAACTTTCTATTTTGTTATCTTGAGAATTGAAAAAAAAGGAATAACTTTGCGTAATGTGAAAAAAAAGAAAGAATTCCTCTTCCTTTGCCCATTTTCCATCTCTCTATCTTTCTATCTTTGTCAACGCAATGAACTGATTAAAAAAAAAAGAATGCAGTCTGTCTCTCAATCAATATCTGTTCCAGTCGCAAAATTCATTATAAACTCTGTTAACCGATTTGAAAATAGGTCTTTTCCCAATTCTAAGAACTGCTTACTTTAGTTGCAGATCTTCCAAGTAATGTTTCCTTTCGTTTTTCTCTTCAAAGGTTCTGGAAAAAGTATATGTATCTCTCGCAATCCAAAAGCAGGGCGCTCATATGAAACCTTTCTGTGAGCTGAAATTCCCTAGAGTGAAGAGGTAATTGACATTTATTTACATGGGGTAGATTTTTGAGTTTTTTTCTTTATCTTTGTCTTACAGTTTTACGAAGAGCGCATCACGCTTACAAGTTCGTTCGGCCCTTTTTTTATGACTTAGAACACATTCTGCAAATGGATACACAAATAAATTGAGATAAACCATATACACAGTCCAGAGATTTTTCGTCGAATTGGCGTGAAGTGATCTCACGTAAATACCTATACATATGTGTGTTTAGATGAAGAGAAAGGAATGTCTAGGTACTCAATGGCTGCCCTTACCCCGCTCCTCACTTATGAATTCTGGAAAGAATTTCCAACCCCTAACCCCCTAATTTTCTAAACAATGAAAGGGGGGGAAACTTGGCTAAACTGTAGTTCTATATCCCTACCCTGCGTATTTCAACCCACCTCCCACCTTGCTTATTAAATTGTGACAGATTTCCCAAAACCCCTTCATATTCTGCCTCCTTCAATAGAGCATTCAAGTATTTCCCAGATGATAGCAGAAATATTTTTTGCACCAATTTTCCAAGGGTTAGGAATTTGTTGGCATATCTTGAAAGTCAGCATTTTACCAAGGATGGAACAACGATGAGTGGCAGTGAAGGGAAACCAAACTATCTCTCCGTTACAGGCAAATTCAATATGCATGTATCGTAGTTTACTATGGTTTGCTCTGTTTAGCACAAAGCCACGGTTGTCGAGTGCCCAGTTAGGATCTAAAAGGTCTGCAAGACAAGCCTATTAAATATTGAATCACGTTTAAAATGTATAGATGTTTACAGGAGTTTACCTTACCACGATACAAAGTCACGAGTGCAAGGCAACCAGTGACGATCAAACTCACTAAAAGAGCCATGGTTTTCAGAACTATCTCACTGCCAAGTGTAAGAGTGTATTGTTTATTTAGAGCGATATTGGTTATCGGGGCGAAGTGAAGATCTACTTACAGAGCCCAGTTGCCTCATATATTGTCAGATTGAGCATCAATCAGATATTGGACAATAATGATGCCAGATACAACTTTTGAATTCACCGAATTACAAAAAGAACCCTTACGCTTGCTACGGCTTCAGCTATTCCTGCAAATAAAACGGATTCCCAACAGTCTAAACTGGCTAAAACATGCTAAAAAGTTTGAATTTACAGAGACGATTAAAAAGTATTCTCTTTAGAATTTAAATTAAATTCGTGAAAATCAGTCGAGTCCGCCTCTTTGATAGAAATGAAACTATTACAACAAATAGCTTGAATCTTAGGGACAGAGATTGGAAAATTCGAATGTGAAAGAGTGGCTCCAAAAAGATAATTCTACGTTAATCATTCTATGAGCACAATCCCAATTCTTGAGTACAGTCAAACCCTGCTTTTAGCAACTGTAGAATACTTAAAACCCCTGTTTTAGCAAGATTTTGCTGCTTAGCAATTTTCATTTCATTTAAGCTTATGGCATATATGCTAATTACACGAGCTGCGATGCAACCACATTGAGGTGGGGTCGAAATGGTGAGTTCTTAGTTTTTATTTCAACATAGTAGATTTCCACTGTCACTCTTTTGATCAAAAAATAAATTTTAGACTTTCAAAAGTAGTTGGTAACCTTTTTTGAATTCCAGTTGGTCAGGCATAGAAATGAATAATATATAGGAGCTTCTAATTAAGGAAGAAACGGCATTAAGCTTAGGACTTTCAAATTCTTCCTCTTGATAACACCACAGGTATTATAAAAAGTCATATACTTTGGTTCAGTGGAAGAAGCAAACTAGCAACATTAGCGGAATGAGAACAATATAATCCATGGATTATATAAAGGGTTCGAAATTTCCAGAAGATTAACAGCTACGACAGATACCTAAAGAAGGTCGGAGGGTACCAAAACGTTTTGACTGTCAAAACCAAGATGACGACAATGAGTTAAGCAATGTTTAATATTGACAGTTCTTCATCTCAGATATTCGGACGAAATTTTCCGAAGTTTTTTGCGAAGAATCGTCAGCTCCTCACGTATGATCCCCAAGTATTGTTGAAATAAATGAATAAATTGATTTTTGCATGCATATATACAGTATTTGAGCCATGAACACTCCGGACACTTACCCATCTGTTTGGAACATAGGGGGTGTCACGGAGTCATTCCACGCAAGCAGTTTATCATAATCCACTTCCGGCTTGCAAGACCTGCTCCACCAGAAGCCCCATTAACTGTAAAATCCAGGAACACTTTCCTACTCTGTCCGTTTCCAGTCTCTCACGGCCCTGGACAAGGGTTGAATTCGAATCGCCGATTCAATTTCCCGTTCTGGTAACCTTCAAGCCATCAACATTCCCAGTTTCAAATAAACAAACACAAAATACATACGTGTGTGCTCGAGTCAGACTGGTTAACCTGAATTTGATCTTTTGCTTCAGAAACAGCTGTGTCCTTCTGTTTGAAGACGCTTTTTATATTCGTTTAGACTTTGTTGAACAAATAAACCCGTTCAAATCTTTGGCCATTGAGGACAGAAAATCATTATGTAAGTCTTTTGTGACGGCCTTTTGATTAAAAAAAAATAACATTACGCAAGCTAGTAGGTAAGGTGTGTCATGTTTGGAGAATAACGGAAAGAAAGTAGACAGAACAAAAATAGGAAGGAATTGGTGGAAATTTCAAAGAGAAAATAGTGGGGGGGGGAGAAAAGGATTTTTTTTAATCGAGAGAGGCGAAAGCATTCGATATGTACAAGAGACATAGAAGTGACAAGCATCTGAAGTGACATCAATCACATCACTCTTCACTCTTTTACCTGCAGTGCAAAGGGCGAGGAAGATTCATCTCGAGGGCATTAGTGCAAGCGAGCATAAACTGTTTAAGCTTCGTTACCTGCAAGGCCAACCAGCACTCCATAAGAGGAAAGAAAGACAGGTGAATGGGAAGATATTCAGAAAGAGAGTGAGAAGTATGTGAAGACATCAAGAAAGAAAGGTGTGAAGATATTAGAAAAGAAAGGAAAATATAAAGATTATGGAAGAATGAATGAAAGAAATGCTAAATTAAAATCAGTTTTCCATTAGGACCCCAACCAGCTCAAAATCTGGAATAAATTGCCGTAAATTCACAAACATTCAGAGTGACATAGGCGTTGGCAGTGATCTAATAGAGGACATATCCGAGTTGTTAGATTTTTAGGATAAGTACGCCTACAGATTGATTACAACATGTCTGCTTAGTCTTTTGGCAACATGCTGTGTTGGGAGTGATTAATCAAAAAATTCGAATAAGTATTGCATGAATTGATTACTCCTCTCACCTTTGGTCGGATCATTAAAAAGTTTGAATTTTTCAAAATGACAAACGGGTACAACCTAGTGACCGATTTTACATTACTAATTACATTGCAAATTTGGATGATGCTTTAAAAGTAAAAATAAACTTTTTCTCGGGACATAATTGGGCGTAAGTACTCAAATTTAGCCCTTTGGCCCCATTGGTAGGGCCAGTACACGTGATACATGCATGGACAGCCAGCAAGCCGGGCCACCTTAAAAACTGAAGAAACCTATATAGACAGTTTTGGAGACATTTCTGGTCGGCGGTTTCTGACAATAACCGTATTGAAATTTCCCAGGTGTCCAAGAAAAAATAGACATAGGGGGTCGATACCCGAAACAGATACGAGGTTTGGTCAATAACTTTGAGAAAGGTCATTAACATACCAACTTTTGTTCTGAGAATCTAATCTCTTCTCCCCATCTTTGATGTTGAAACAACGATTCAGCAGAGAGAGACCGATAAAAGAGATTCAGATATTGCATATTACACTTGAAGCAGGCCGTAGAATAAATCGGCTGAAACGTTGAGTCAGTAAAAAAAATGATAAGAAGAGATTAGATAGTCCAAGACAAAAGGTTGTAAAATATTATATCTGTTCAGAAAGTAACCAGCGATTTCGAATACTTCGAGAACCAGTTGCATGGTTTTGATGTAACTTGGTAACTACACAGAGGATATCTTACTACGTATGCGTGATCACTCTTCTGTGGGGCTATCAAGTCGGTGCTGAGATACCATTCGGTGGGCTTGTGTACTGAGTCACTATTGAATTTGCATTTAGCCAGTCAACTCTTCACGTTTCGTGCCGGAATTTTGGCTGAAACATTGCCCGTTACAATCCGGATTTGGCTCCCTCCGACACCTGGCATTCAGCTATTGAAAAGGGGGACTCTTCAGGCCGTGAACGAAATAAAGTAAAAAGCAACACAAAAGATTTTTTTAATTTTGCAGATTGCTTTGAAAAGTAAAAAGAATATTGTTAGAGGTTCAAAGTGGGGTTCTTTGGAGGGGACTAATACGCCATTACCCTTGGCTTGATTCTTTCCGGACAGACATCATAGGAAAGATGCAAGCAATACGCCTGGTGCTGCAGCGCCAAGCCACCTTAAAAACTGAAGAAATCTATGTTGTCAGTCTGGGCTATAGTTTTGGCCGATAGTTTCTAATCTGAAATCTATACAACGGTCGGTTTCTTGATATTTGGGGAATCAATCTTTGGCTCCTTCAGTTCTTTTTCTTTTTTCATTCTTTTCTTCATTCTTTCTATTTTCTTTCACTCTCTTGGAACAAGCAAAAATTAAAATGAATTTCCTTTTGTTGGATGATATATAGTATCACCCATAAATGAGTACACCCTGCCACTTTTTATAACAAGTTCATTTTCATCTAAACCAAAAGTAGCTGGATATTAATATTTTCTCGTAAAACAGTACACAACCAAAATAGATATTAGCAAGTATCATTAATCACCAAACTCTACAGAACTGAAATACTGTGGCCAAATATATGATTGTCGTCTAAAAATGAGTATACCCCATACGAAAAATTCCATTGAAAGAGTCCATTGTTTCAAATAGGAGATATTTTCATAGGCATAATGGTTAGAAAAAGAAAAGAATGTAGCATTAGTTCCATTAGGAATAATAAAATCTTAAAATTGGTTTGAAAGAAACTCATATTTCTATAAAAAAAGTGGTAGAAGTGGACTCATATATGGGCAACACAATATGCTCCTTGGTTACTGAGTGAACTTTCTGATGAATTGTTTCTCATATCTCACGTGTGTACATTATTTCTAAGGTAGATCGCATTTCAAAAGCAATCTGTAGGGATAGGGCTTATTCCAAATGGTTTGCAAGATGAGCGAAATAGAGGAAAAATCATACTTTAATAGATTTGGATCCTTCATTTCTTTCTTTCTTCAGTCTATCCTTTGTTCATTGTATTGTTTTGCTTTCTTTAATTAACAAGTAGATTCATGTGGAATATATTCGAATTTCTAAGATATGATTTTCGTAAAAAAGAAACTACTCAAATTATTTCAGTGGAAGTGTCCATTGTTTCAAATGATCGATAGAAGATATTTTTTATAAGCAAAATTGTTGAAAAAAAGCAAATACGTTGAAGGGTCCATTGTTATGGAGAGAAAAGAAGAAACCACACTATTCATTACTAGATTAAATGCAGGTCTTTCAATGTTGTTGTCAAACTCAGATCCAAGTCGGAGTTGATCTTGTTTTTTACCGTCGTAATAACTGAAAGAAGAAGAACAAGAACAATCCTCACCCAATTCAGGGAAGTGAAATCTCCACTGTTTGTTAATTACGTCATGTTAAATCAAACAGAGATATAAAATTGACATTTTACTCCCGTGGTTTGAAATCACGACCAACTGATTTATCTCTCTTACCAACTGAACCAAACTTACAAGTCCTACATCTATACGTATGTATTTATTATATATACAATATAAAAGTTACAGAAACAATCTCAAGTTGGAATTGAAGTATAGGTGGAGTTTGACCCTGTGGCAACCAGGGGTGTTCAATATCAAATTACTTAGATTGTATTGAGAACTAGAGAAAGTAGACCACTACATCTACGTAGGACAACGAATGTCCATGAAACCCTCAAAAGAAGAATAAATCAAGCAAAGAATTTGCCTTCGGCATATCAAAAACAAGAAGATCCAATTAATCCTAAAAAGAAGGGAGTACAACCAATGCATTTCCCAATAGTCACTAATACAGCTGAAACATGAAACCTAACCAAGAGACAGATCCGCAAATTGAGAACCATGCAACGTGCACATTAAGGACAATGGAGCACAAAACACCCGGGAGAAGACAGTAGTCAGGGACATCATAGAATCCATTAAAAATCTCAAATGGCAATGGGCTGGCCACATTCCAAGAATGGTAGGCAACTGATGGGCATTACCATTCACAGCATTGATCCCCAGAGATCACATGCACAACCAAGGCAGGCAGAGTATTTGATCAAGAGACGAGCTAGACAAATACAGAAAGTACTGGCTCTGCGACGCCCATGATAGAGAAGTTTGGCGAATCCTGGAGAAGGTCCATGTCCAACGACGAACGTTAAAAGACTAATGATGATGATGATGATATTTCTATCAACGAAATTGTACCTATCAGTGGGAAAGTCCATTGTTACGGACAGACTAACAGAAAAAATCGTTCTATTCATTATATAAGTAGATTCTTCTGCAGCTGTAGAGACTGTATTCTCCCTTATTTCACCAAGAAGTAACGATCGGAGTCTCGCGTATACAAAGCATCTGATCCGCCAACACGTTGTTCGTAACAGGTGGCATTTTCCTTCGCCAACAAATACAAAACTTTGAATTACCTCAGGTGTCAATTGATTTTGTGAGCTTTCTGAAAATTCGAATAACAAAAATTCACATGATCATTCATATTCACACGAGGTTACTCATTCATATACCCATATACTGTTCCTCAAAATGCTGCTATATCCACCCAGGGAAATCTATTTTAAATAATAGTCATCCCTTGTAAAAAAAAAATCACAAATATATGGATTTCTATGCAATGGGTTTTTAGAATAGAAAGTATACATAGATATCGGAAAACAAAAAATGAGGGAAATTTTCTCTGTACGGTTTTTCAATGCATATATCATGTTATCAAGAGAATTGATTGACTTTTCTTTGGTTATATATATATATATATATATATATATATATATATATATATATATATATATATATATATATATATATATATATGTGTGTGTGTGTGTGTGTGTGTGTGTATATATATATATACTGAAGAAGAAGAAAATAATAGATTATTAAATGAAGGAATAGAGATGATATCGAAACATTTACACTGACAAAGACTACAATCCAAATATTTAAAATCTCGAAAATAAAAACGAGAAAAATATCAAGTAATAATACAGGTGAATGAACATGCCAACAATCAAAATTCAGTTGTCACTTGGTGATCACTTAGGAAATGCGTGAAACAGACTGTTGTGGGGGTCATCCATAATATAAAAGTGAATAATTGACTATATGTAATCCTTGTGATATCAAGCAGTCTGAGAATAACAGAGCAAAAATTTTAAAAAAATAAAAAGCAGTACATATATATATATATATACATATGTGTGTGCGTGTGTGTGTGTGTGTGTGTGTTTCAAATTTCAAATTTGATTCCAATATATATATATGTATAGTCTCGAATAATATATCATCATCATCATCATCATCATCTGTCTTTTAACATCCGTCGTTGGACATAAACCTCTCTATTCTCTCTCATGGGCGTCGCAGAGCCAGTATTTCCTGAATCCGTCCAGTTCATCTCTACATCTTGTGTTCTGTCGGCCTCGGTTTCTTATGTGATTTCTAGGGATCCATGTTGGGAGACTTGATGTCCATCGGTTGTCTTTCATTCTTGCAACATAGCCTGCCCATGGCCATTTGAGTTTTTTAATAGTTTCTATTCATAAATATTCTGTCGGATTATATATCCATTCCTTAAAAATATGATTGAAACTAATAGTCCAGACATGGAAAGTAAATGAACTAAATTAGAAGAGAGGATATAAAGTGTTTATTTGGACTTTTTCCTTTCCGTCGGGCTGTTTAGCTCAATGATTAAGAGCGATGCAACACTGAAGCAGTTATCTTATCGGTCGCATGTTTGATCCCTGCAACAGCTCAATTTTCCTTTAATTGTCTGTTACTATTTAGGCTGTTTCGGACGAGTGACTCATTCTCCGTTAACGACAGGATGTCATTTTAAATAGAGTTCCAAATAATATAACCCATCCATAAATATAGAAAAAAAAATCAATCATCATCATTTGAGTAAATGGGCATTTACTAAGTTTAGTTAAGAGGGTATTGCTGTTTAAGGCAGAGAAAATGGAATCAACAAGGAAAATTCAGGTTTAAGCTGAGGTTGTTCACGTTAATGCACTTCCATCCTTTACCTTTGAGTAAATAACTGGGCAAATAACTTGTCGAGTTGAGTTGTTATTTTATAAGATCAGCTTAGTGCGACAAAAAAGTACTAGCCTGACCGTATTATCAATTATGCACAATTGACACAGTGCTTCATCATCATCATCATTGTCCTTTAGCATGAGTCGTTGCACATAGACTTTTTCGAAGATTTGCCAAACTTCTCTATCATGGACGCTGCGGAGCCAGTGCTTTCTGACTAGGTCTAGATCGTCACGCTATCTTATTTTCTTCGGGCAGAATTTTGCATATGATCTCTGGGGATCCACGTTGTGGTCGTCTGACATCCCTGAAACATGGCCTACCCATTGTCCTTTGAGTTTTCTCATGTTTTTTATATCT
This sequence comes from Thysanoteuthis rhombus, assembly GCA_963457665.1. NCBI lineage: Eukaryota > Metazoa > Mollusca > Cephalopoda > Oegopsida > Thysanoteuthidae > Thysanoteuthis > Thysanoteuthis major. The sequence continues at coordinate 42,973,890 of OY735217.1, read as the reverse complement.
CTAATATACTGTGCTTTCTTATGATCTTTCTATGCTAGGATGAGCATGGTTCTCTCTTGTGACCGTTGCATGTTGCTCAGTTTGAGGGTAGCACACTAGTATTTTGGGCCTCCGAAAAGTTTTGATCCTACTGCAAGTATATTTATATCGAAATTTAAATTATGAAGCATTAGTGTGATTCGAATTTTATCTATACCTTCAAGGTCTAAATCTCTCTCTCTCTCTCTCTCTCTCTATATATATATATATATATATATATATATATATATATATATATATATATATATATATATATATATATCAAGCATTTATATGCGTGGTATTCCCACGGATGAGATTTTTACCAGTGCCCAGAAGTCCATTCAAATCGCATAAACAACCATAACCACTAAAGGATGCAAACAGTTCTATTCTTTTTTTTATACGTGGGTGTGTTTGTGTGTTCCGGTGCTCCTGGCAATACTGATCTGTTTGTAGAGTTATAAACAGGCATCAGTACTCTATTAGAGCCATTCTAAGAATACTTTTTTGACTTTGTGGAAAAAAAATCTCCTGGTCGTCTAGGGTATCTTTTTGACAACTTTATCATTATTATCAAGAATCATCCGGATCTAGAAGTTTTTTTTACTCAATTTTAGATGCTTTCCAGTAAAAAAATGCCAATAATGTCATAAATAGAATTTGTTCTGACCATATTTATTCTTTGATGGAATTTTCTTTTACATGACTTCAAATTTTCACGCTACGGTTGTCCAATTTTTGATCCACTATTAGGAAGAACAATAATTGGAAAACATTTCAATCTAGACTTATAATGATAATCGGCGACGTGTGTTCGTCAGCTGTTACGCTTACGTCATCACCGATGCCTGGTGACGTTATATGATTACGTTATGGTACGTTAGATTTGATAAATTGTATCTTTACTTAATTTCACCTTTCGATTAGTTTAATATTCAAGAAATATTGAACATAAACAAGAAAAAACTGCGCAACATAGTGATTTTGATGTCTTATAAGTACAAGATGATTGCAAATTAAATTAATTGCCGTTGTCAATTTTTGACAACAAGAGTAAACGAGAGAAAAATAATTTCAATCCACTAAATGGAGACAGAAATATCTTTTTTTTTAAATTCGTTTCCGGTGAAACATTTTCCTTCAAAAAATTGATAGGAATAGTACTTGAATCCCTGATATACACACATTTTGAAAATGTATGGAACTCCTGTTGCAAAGCTGTGATTTATTTCATTAAACGAATGTGTTTTAGGTGAGGCCATTTCCTTTCTTCTATGATTCGCTTGATCTTTTCCCACTTTTCCTCCGTCAGCTTTGAAACAAAGGAATGTCCTCCAGCTGTCCACCATTCTCCGAACTGACTCACTTTTTATGGGTTTTCAAACTGAATGAGTCACACAATAAAATTAGTGATTGAGACTTCCTGTTTATTCGAAATGCAGACAAATCATCTGATTAATTTAAAGTACGTAAAAGGGACGCAGGAAAAATTCGACCAGGGGCTAGACTAAGTCTAATGTTGAATTTAGAATAGAATAATAAAAATTTAATATCTCTCATGCGATAGAATAGTGGCCAAAGTATATGAACGCTAAACGACTCTCTCTCTCTCTCTCTCTCTTTCTCTCTCTAGCTGTATATCTATCAATTCATCTCGATCGGTTCAGTTCTACCTGCATTATTAGAAAGTTTCTATAGCGGTTTGTATAATGGTTAGCACACATACCTCACACGCAGGCCTTGGATTATGAGCAGAAAGTGTGGGGAAACTCTTCAATAGGAAAAATTTCCCGGTACACTCTCAGCAGTGTGATTAAGGCGGGGAAATAGATAATGCTCCTAGATCAGGATACTGCACGAGCATTACCTCCCCTGAACTGTTGGGAGTAAAAAGGCTTCTCTCAACGTATAATCGAAAAAATCGTGATAAATCCCAGGTAAAAAGCATACGCTAATTTCAATGGGGTAAGAAAACACGGCAAATATGGATTCCAGTTGAAATACTTTTTTTTTTCTTTTTTTTGGCAGGGGTGTCTTCGAAATCAGGATTTAACCTCCATTGAACGTACAACGCTAAGATTTCTAGTTAAGTGCACTTTAATACTTCCATCGATATCGGTGCAGTATGCAGAAATCTGTGAACAGATATTCTCGTTTCTTCTGTGCACCCAGGCGGCCAGTGATTCGATATGATCTCGTGCCAGGTACATGCGTTCTTCAAAGAGAATTCATCCTAAATCCGTTTTGGTTGATTTGGATCTGCTTCAAATTACTTGGGATCCGTAGATCCAAAGGAAGGATTTCCTAGCGAGGGAGAAGAGGATAAAGACAGCGTAAACAATTTTAAAGAGAAGTTGCAGTCAATAAAGTAGATTGAAAGATGTTTTCTTTTCAAGTTCATTTATATGATTATCATAATAGTTATTATCAGGAGTCGTCAAACTAAATTGTCATCAAAACTTGGTTTCTTTCAGTTTTCAATCTTGTTTAGTTGGCTGGAGGGCTATGTATCTATGTAGCGTGCTGACAGCACCTATGGAGCTAGAGGACTGAAACTTATCTCTATATTCCGTGTTTTATTTTAAATACATCCCCCTAGATAGGTGTTCAGTGGGGAGTTCGATTTGCAACGAAAGTTCATGCCTCAGTTTATGTCTAGTAATATTCCCGTTTGTTTTTCTGAAAATTCAGAGAGTTTTAATGATCATGGCCAACAAAAGACAAAGAGAGGTAAGTCATTGATTGATCAACCCTTTTTCAATTTTTGATTTATCACCCCCATCAAGGCATGTTGCCAAAAGATGTTGGTCACGTGGAGTTTTCTATTGAGTGACCAACCAGACCTATTATTGTTTTTAATTTATTTATTCATTCAATTTTATTTAAGAACTTTCCAGAATTCAGTGTACCTTCTATTTTTTTTTGTCTCTAGCTCTTTTCCGCCCTCTACCCACAAGTGAGGGTGCGTCTCTTGAAGAAAGCTGTGCAATTTGCTCATTCGCGGTATCATAAAGGTACCGACCACTTTTCAAAAGTTGGTTTCATGCGATTTAATGAGAGAAGGCGGAAAGCAGTAATACCGTTTAGCGTTTCCTTTGCTGCGAGCTTTCATAGAGGCAGTGCACACGCTCTTCTCTCTCTCTCCTATATCCCAGTCTCTTGTACCTTCCACCATGCCTATCTCGAACGACTCAGTCGAACATATCATTATTACAATCTTTTGTGTCTGGTCACAATTCCCATGTTGATCGATTGTAATAGCTTCTTCGATTTCCACTATTTCGGCTCACAAAAAACTTCATAGGAATGCTCTACTTTCAAAAAGTAGTGCAATGATAAGCAAACTCGTCTCTCACGCCGGTCAGATAGTGGAGCAAGTTTGATTCTCACTTGGTGCCACGCAAAGCTTAGTAAATGGGCAACTCCAATGGCTCGATAGTTAGCAAGCTCAACTTGCAAATTAATTCTCTATTATAATGTTTCGATCCTGAGTGCTCTACAAACGTGGTCTTGTGCCAGACTAAACTGAGGATTGAATATATTTATGATAATTTCTTCATTATATATATATATATATGTGTGTGTGTGTGTGTGTGTGTGTGTATTGCAAATTTTCAGCTAATTGGATATTCATAATGTACAAGTGTATATATTTCCTGACTTCAGGATTGACCTGAGGACAAATAGTTTTATTTCTTTGTATACACTCATGTCTTTTTTGCAAAGCACCATTTGATGCAAAGTGGCAAAATACTTTGTTGCCTAAAAAAACATGGTATTACTCGAATATTTTATACATCAAAAGCGACCAGATTGTCAGAACAAGTTGAGCTGGTGGTAACAGCTGTACTGATATAAATTTTTACAAAGAAACGTGTATTCAGGGAAGAGATTAACGCAAGATTTGAAGAAGGATCGATACACTATTGAAATAGAAGTGAATGTGGGTAATATATATATATATATATATATATATATATATATATATATATATATATATATATATATATATATAATGTGGCTCGATAAAGGATCAATGTAACTCTGATTAATGTACTTGCAGGTAATCAATATTTGATTCACGCAAAGGGTTGCGCACGATTTGGTTAACACTTCCATCATATCATAATTTGAATATTATGATACAGAAAATGAATTAACAAACGAATCTGGTTAGTCACCTAATATAAACCCTCTCGTGACCAACGTCTTTTGGCAGCATATCGTATTTGGGGAGATTGATAAAAAATTCGTTGAAGGGCGATCAATAAATAAGCGTCTTCTCTTGCCCTTTGCATGATCACTAATAGTCTGAATATTCTACAAAACAAGCGTTAACGCAGCCAGACACAAACTTAGGGATCAGTTTAGCATAGACTTACATTATAAATCTGAACCCTAAAATCTATTTTTAAAAATAGGAAGGATTTAAAAATATTTTTAGACATAATAAGGAGCAATTTTTCAGTCCTGTAGCTCTATTGGTGCAGCCTGTGCACATGATACAGATCAACTTGAAAACTGAAGGAACCTGTATTAATAGAAACGAATGTAGCTGGATACAAAAGAGTTTCATCACCATTGTAACGCTTAAAAACTGTAAAACTGCAAAACTGAAATAAAGGACACATAAGATCCGTGCCATGAGCGGCTCCAAAGTAGGCGTCGCCAGCCTATTTTAACAGTTACTGAGAAGCGAAGGGTGTCATCTTCCTTTTTTATAACAAATTCACTTTTCGATAAACTTTTAACTTTATGAGACCTCTACTAAAACCTAGGCAAATGTCCGATGTATCTTTGTGCCAAGTGGTGTGTTCCCTGCATATCCCCTCCATCCCCAAGTGACGTCATGATAAACAGGTACGGTCGATCAAACTAAAAGATTCGTTTCAAGACGCTACAAGACCATCATTTTGATTTTAAAAATCCAACAAATGTATTGAATCACTTTTAAAATATGACATCGTAATAAATAATAATAGTCATCTGCTGAAACATGGAACCTAACCAAGAGACTGGCCCACGTACTGCGAAGCATGCAACATGCACATGAGAGAATCATACTCAACCTTACATGGAGAGATCACAAGACAGCAAAATATATCAAGATAATAAAAGATAGAGAGATGAATTAGACAAATACAGAAGGTCTTGGCTCCGTGACTCCCACGATAATGAAGTGTGGCTAATCGAGGAGAAGGAATATGTCCAATGGTGGACATTGAAAAAATGATAATGATGATGATGATGATGATGATGGGATCTGGATGCTAGCCCGACGACCAAGATGGTCTGCCATAAAAGGCTAAAGGCCCCCAACTACCTGGCTATTTACCAATAGAATTTATTTCATTCCTATTTCATTCATGTCTTGCCTTAGTTCGAAGTGAACGAAAACTGTTCCAGCTTGAGTTTGAACTCGATTAGCTGACTTCATTCTTGGTGCCTTCAACCGTTAGGCCATTCGGACCAGACTTCTTATAAACGCGTGATGTTTCTCTTCGTAAACTTATAATACTTATTCACCATTATATAAACTACGTTGCTGTATCTTGATGAGTGTTCAGCATAACCCCCTGAATACCCATGAAAAAGAATATATTTAAATTTCTGTGAAATGATTTTTCAAGGAAAAAATAGTGAATTTGTTATATAAAATTTTTAACCTGAGTGGAACAGTCCAGTGTTACAGACAGAAAGACAAAGGGGTCTCGCTACTCACTATATGTTAATAATAATTTAGCATGAGTTGGTATCAGACATGGATAATGAGAGATCGAAAAAGGATCGAGCTCACTTACGACAACCAGCTGTTTCAGTTTGCTGATCATTGCTATGCGACGAGTGTCCTGAACCATTTTTTTATATGATCTACTCATTGATTACAATGGAAGAGTCAAGTGTTACGACCAGCGAACCAAGAAAATCACACTGTTCATCATTTGTTGTCGTGTTCTTTTAGCATTTTCTGTGCTACAGTAATCGTTGATGAATGGTAAAAGGTCCTGTATGTAGTAGACATTCACAATAATCAGCGCTTATCTTTTGGTTATGTAATACTGTCGCGTCACTTGGGAGAGAACGATCATAGCAGAGTTAACTCCTCCTTATCTGAGCAGGAATGAACCCACCTATTGCTATACAAGAGTGAATGAGTCCGTAAACCGGTTGTTTAATTAGGTCAATTTGGATCTGATATTTTTACTATATAATGTTCGATTCATACGATCTATAGACACTCGTTGGATTAAGTGTAGTAGCACTAATACAAGAATGGATTCCAAGCCGGAAGGTATCCCCCTTGAATCTTTTTTCTATTGTTCAAAACTGGACATCCATGAAAATAATTCCTTACGTCTGAGCAACATAACTGAGTGTTAAATGAAGATATTTTTTGTTTATTTAATCTTATTTCTTCTTATTCTAGATGAACGGTTATAAACCATTATTATTGAATTGTATGATTTCAGCTGATTTTTTAGTTTATTTTCTAATTTTTTTGGTCTGAAAAAAGTTGCGATAAAACTTCCCTTGCACGGATTTATTTATTTTTCCGTAATAACAGAAGTGAGAGAATGTTAGTTTTGTTATTTTATCAGATAATGACATGCTGCATTCAGTTTTATGAATAAAAAATACGATTTAAAAAAAACGACTAAAAATGAAGTCGAGCTTCTTTCCTTCCACAAATTTATTTATATTTTCTCCAATTATTCACCCGTTTAAAGCTTTCAAAATCTACGTACTGTAATGTTTCATGCACGGAAAACGTAGATTTTCAAAGTTTTCAACCGGTGAATAATGGAGAGAAAAGTTTTTTAAAAAACATTCAAAGGGAATAACTTTTATTTTGGACCCCATTCCTGTATGAGGACCACTGTATTGACAAGTGATGGGATTCTGTGGGAAAATAAATACTTCTCTTCAGTAAAGGAATAAGATCTTTGATGGAAAATAAATACTGTCTCTTAAAGTAAAAAGTTTTTTTCATTTTCAGGATACAATTAATTGGGGAACATAAATATATATGTAATGTGTGTGTGTGTGTGTGTGTGTGTGTGTGTGTGTGTGTGCGTAGCCTAATGATGAAAACGGTATTAATTTTCATCATCATCTTCATCATCATCATTTTTTATCGTCTGTCGTTGGACATAGACGTTCCCTATGATCTGCAATAATTCTCTATCATGGGCGTCGCAGGGCCAGTATTTTCTGTATTTGTCTAGTTCATCTCTCCATCTTGTATTCTGTCGGCCTCAGTTTCACATGTGATCTCTGAGGATCCATGTCGTGTGTCGTGATGTCCATCGGTTGTCAACCATTCTTGCAACATGGCCTGCCCATTGCCATTTAAGTGTTTTAATAGATTCTATGATATCTGGGATTCCTGTTTTCTCCCTGATATATTTTGCTGTCTTGTGATCTCTCCATGTAAGGTTGAGCATGATTCTCTCATGCAGGCGTTGCACGGTTCTCAATTCGTGGATCTGTCTCTTGGTTAGGTTCCGTGTTTAAGCTCCATAAGTGACTATCGAGAGATTGCATTGGTTGTGTACTCTTCTTTTTAGGATTATCAGGAGATTTTTGAAGGATGAGCTGGCTCTTCTGAAGGCTCGGATAATTTTTTGCTTGATTTCCTCTTCTTTTGAGAATCTCATGGAAATTTGTTGTCCAAGGTAGATGTAGTGGTCTACTTTCCCCAGTTTTGCATCTTCGACATCTTAGATAGCTATGTTCTTAACTTCGATGGTTCATCTAGCATTATTTGGAGGTTGTATAAGTTCTCTGCGAAAAGGACGATGTTGTCTGCAAATGTGAGGTTGCTTAGATATTCGCCGTCTATTTTGATTCCTGTATTCTCCCAGTCCAGGTTTCGGAAGATCATCTCGAGGCATGCTGTGAAAAGTTTGGATGAGCTGGTATCACCGTGTCTTACTTTTTTTTGGTGCTGGAAGGGTTCAGAGTCTTGATGAAGAAGTTGTTGTGTATATGACGCGTACAGGGTCTATAACTTGTAGGGTGCTGGCCTTCATGACCATACATTTTGTGCAACGATCATTCATTTTTCAGCATAATCTCCTTCCTTGTCTATCCACCTGAGATGAATATTGATCACATGGAACAAAATGTATTCAATGAAAATTTCAACTAATTCCAACGTATCTGAGTGAGGACTTATTGATCAACGCTCATACATATGATTCGATCTATACATATCCATCTATCACTCTTTTTGCATGTATTTACGTTTCTATCAATATGCTGCCATCGATCTTTCCGTTTGCAGATAGTTAGATAATTTGATATCTACCAATCCACCTACCCAGGCACTTATCCTCACTGATATTTGTCTATGAGAGCAGGGCAACTGGTCCATTAGTAATAATAGATTTGACTCTTGAAAGCACTTTCTCGACCACTGATTGCTTCAATATTAAAATTGTGCAAACTTATATTGTTGCGAGATGACTAGCATTTTTGCACAAATCACATATATATATATATATATATATATATATATATATATATATATATATATATATATATATATATATATATAACGAGATAATAGTGATAGTAATTGTAGTGGTTGTAGTTGTAATCTCCCCGACTCTTTATATTCATCCTAATCATCATCGTCAGAATCAAACGTATTGGAAAACGCCCCTTTTCATGACCGGAAGATGTGGCTTTTGGGTGAGTTGCTATGCAGTGGACCGATTGACAAATATAATAATCAGGTTATAATAGACATGAGCATGTTGTATGGTTGGAGAGACCTTCTTCCAAACTTCAATATCACGTCTATGTGTGTGTGTGTGTGTGTGTCTTCAACTCTCTCAATTTCAAACTCTTTCTCTACTTTTCATATTTTGCTTCTTTTTTCATTTCTTCAAGTCTTATCTATCATTTTCTCTGTTATATTGTTCATTTATCAACTTTCTTTCAGTCTGTGTTTTTTTTGTTTCTCCATTTTTCTCCTTTCTCTTCTTGTTTCCTTTTCCTCCCATCTTTGTTTCTTCTTCTTCTTCTTCTTCTTCTTCTTCTTCTTCTTCTTCTTCTTCTTCTTCTTCTTCTTCTTCTTCTTCTTCACACGATGATGCATTTAAATAAATATCCATTCTTTCTTCGTCTTTCATTTGTGTCAAACTCCAGTGCACGTTGGAGTCACTTTGTTTTCCCCAAAACAAGAACAAGAACAAACCTCACACATTTTTGCCGAGTAAAACTCCTCACTGTTGGTGTATCCTTTCACGTTAAACCAAATCGATATATAGAAATATAATTCTCTCAAATGATTGCTGAACAACTCTCTTACAAACTGAGCCAATCAGATAGATATACAAACGTTGCAGTGACCATGTTCAGGTGAAATAGAAACAGGAGTGGAGTTGAACCCTGCAACAGAAGGATAGTTCTTCTTGGTTTTCTGCAAAATCATTTCGTTTTATGCTCATATTTTCATATCATTTTCTCTATTTCTTTTTCATTTTTTGTTTTCTTCTTCTTCTTCTTCTTCTTCTTCTTCTTCTTCTTCTTCTTCTTCTTCTTCTTCTTCTTCTTCTTTTTCATACTCCTTTTTAATGCATTTCATTCACCTTTTCTTTCTTGTTTCTTTATTATCGCGATTTTGTGGATTCGATCGTCTTTTTTCTCCCTTACTCAATTAAAAATATCTGGGGCTTCTCTCGTCCAGCTTTCTTACTTCCAAACATCTTGTAATATAAAACCACAAGTTACTTTTGTCTGCTGTTTTGTTGGGGTTTTTTTCACGCTAAAACAACCATAAAAAGAGGCAAGATATAAAGTTTCTATTCTATCTGCATTCACATTAACATCACTACTATTGCTATCTTAGTAATACCATCGAAATTAATCCAAGAGAGAGAGAGAGAGAGAGAGAGATCGTTTTATCTGTGGTGATAGATAATATTAGATTGATATTTACTATTTTGTTGGTACGCAATTGCGATTAACGGACAACCGTTTAGTGTTGTTTTATTTTTGATTTCATTATTGTTCTCTGTTTCTTTGTTCATGCATTGATCAGGGATACTCAATCGGGGTTTCGGTGTGTATGATGAGTTGATATGATGTTGGAACCGTAAATAAAGGCAAAAAGAAAATTTTAAAAAAAACAGTCGTCCGTCGATTGTAATGATGTGAAACTGGATTTTAAATCACATTACAAATAAAAACGTTTTCTCACAAATATTTTGCCCTTCTGTTTTGAAATTATTTAAGAACAGAAATTATGAAGAGCTGTAGAGAATCAACAGGAGAATACATTCCGTTTGATGTATGCGTGCTTTTGTCTTGTTTGCAAAGAATACATTTATACTAAAATATACAAACTTATATAATTGATCCGTACGTAAATAATTCCATCATTTTTTTTACAATTTTGGTGCTATATAGTTTTAGATGATTACTTATTTCTCCTCTTTTTTATCATTCTACTGTTTTCTTTCTCTTTCCCTCTACCATTTTTAATATCATCCTTGTGAAATGGACACTACAATTTAAACATTAACTTGATTGCAACAATTGCATTAACTGTCAATGCAAATGTATCACTGCACGCCCAAATGGACGCTAACAATAACGGTCATTATTGCCCCAGCTGAACCTGTGCTACTTTTTCAAAAGGAGATCCTCATTGTTAGCAGAGTTTTACACTGATTGGTCAATATTAATCTCATGGAATGAGCTGATTGGTCAGGATATAAGCCTAAGAAAGAAGAAACGTGACTATGAATCTATAATTTTTTTTCTTTACTTCATTACTTTGGCTTTTATCTGATACCTTGGGACCTTGGGACACGTCTTGCTAATAAATGCACAAAATAAATCAGAGATCACAGATGCAGATCAAAGTTAGGATATATATATATATATATATATATATATATATATATATATATATATATATATATATATACATAACCAATATATATAACCAATAGTATCGATGTGAATTATGATTTATTCAACAATATTAGAGTGGGTTAGCAATTTCAGAAGACCATGTTTTGTACAAATGATATTTCTTTGAATTCATATCAACGTTTTGCTAGAGCATAATTTTTCAAAAAATATAATGAAGATACGGTAGATAGAAGATTTCATATGGGGTCCGTGTCTTGTGGTGGGCGGGGTTTGTTATTAATCAAGTGGGTTTTGAACGTATAAAGAAATCAGGACTAGGTTAAGTCGTGTGTGAGGTCATCAGAGGATTATCAGATGAGTTCTTGGTGTAGAATTGAATCAGGAAACAGGTCTTCAGATGGTTTCTCAAGGAGAAAGTGTTAGTGACACTGGGGAAACATCAAAATAAATTAAAGAAGGTTCATTTGTACAAAAAATGGTCTTGTGATATTGTCATTTCACTCATACATGTACATCGCGCACTGACACTCGAAGTCTCCTCTTTTTAGTTTTCTTTCCATCATATATATATATATATATATATATATATATATAGAGAGAGAGAGAGAGAGAGAGAGAGAGAGAGTGAGAGAGATAAGGGAATATTATGTATGTCATAATGTAAACTAGCAGAAATATATGACATGTCTTGCATATTTTCTAATTAAAATATACTTTGTTGGATGAATAAGCATTTCTGAATACAGTACACTTGTAAAAGGTTCCTTGCTCCGAGAACCTCGAAATTATCAACAAGATGTCCTTTAAAATCATTGAAGAGTCTTTGTGATAGTAGTTACAGAAAATATTTCAAAGAATAAAGTTCATTACATTCTACACATTATTTGAATTAATTAAAATATCTTAACTTTGTAAGGAATTTTTGTTCTTAACTTTTTCGCTATTATGATAAAATGCAAAAGTTGGTGTACAACTAATAATAAAACAATATCTGTAATTACGTTCTGTAGCAGTCTTATACTTTAGCTCAGTTATGCATATGGTTTGTACGATATATATATATATATATATATATATATATATATATATATATATATATATATATATATATATATATATATATATATATATGGTACAGATCAGGTTAGCAATATAGCATAATATAAAGCAATGTCAGATATGTGATGGATTTATTTCATAGAGTGTTCGATACATTCAACATTATACTTAGAAAGTGAAGTTGTTTTAAAGTAGAGCTGGAAATATATAATAGAATGTGGATTTGCTAGACAAAAAAGTCTATGTTTCTGCCCTCTCAACAAAAATAATCTAAAAACAATAAAACAAAATGAATAACTCCTCCCATTCTCAGTGACACCCACAAGATTCTCACCTAATCCCCCCAAAACACGGACAACCATTCGCCTGATGAGGCCCAGAGACGGTAGAAACATACACTTGTTTGTCTAGCAAATCCATATCCTATATATATACATATATTTCAATTTGTAAGAATATTTGCACAAAAAATAGAAGACAGATTTTATCCGTTGTTGATGTTTGAGTACAGTGCTCATTATTCAACATTGAAAATAGAGCTACTGATATATATATATATATATATATATATATATATATATATATATATATATATATATATATATATATATATATATATGAAGATCGAACTATTTGCAGCAGTAATGGTTTGCAAAAATATCTTCCTAACCACTCCTCCACAGCAAAGCGTCGCTCGTCTTTCTATCTATCATTTGTATTGAATCAACCCTTTTGAGCTCTGTTTGGTCATTTTTGACCAAATCTTATGCTGATATTTTTTAGATGATTTTAGATTTTAAAAATCCATTAGATAGTTCTGGCACACGAGCAGACTACGGTGATTAATTCATTGGAGGCAAGTATATTCTGTTGCTTTCTTATTTGTTTCTTTCTCTGGTCCGTTGGTCAACGTTTTGGTTCTGCTTTGAAACTCACCAAACACAGTAATAATTTCCAAAAAAAAAGTACACGAAGAAATGATATGATATTCTGATGTACTTAATCACCTCGAATCTTTATGCAATTCTAAAGAAACAATTGTCTATTATTATTTCGATTTTCCGCGATAATTTATATGGGGTCAAAGTGCGTCATAGCCAGAGAGTCCCTTTTTGTAGAAATAAATATATCATACACATCGGTTAACTGATATAGCTACGGCAGTGGAGGAATTCAGTTTATCTCTTTTTTTTTTTTTTTCTTTTTCAGCATACTTACGTTTTTTGTTGTTTTTTTTCTCAGCTCTTCCGGCGTCCCGCTGAGCCTTTCTTAGTTTTTCTCTTCCTATTTTTCCCTTCATTTTTTTCTTTCTCTCAATTTCTAAATTATCTCACTCTGCCTTTTCTTTCTGGCTTTATTTGGTTTATCTCCTTTTTATTTCTTTTTTTTTTTCACGCTCTTTTTTTCCTGACTCTTTTACTTTTCCTTTCCTACATTCTCATTTATTCTCTTTCCCCCTTTCTCTTTTCCTTTCTACTCGCCCCTCTCCCCCTCTCTCTCCCCTCTCTTCACTCTCTTCCCTCTCTATCTTTCTTCCTCATTCTTCTCACTCTCGTTCTCATTCTCACATTTCTTTCTCTCTCTCTCTCACACACATACTCTACCTTCCTCACTTTCCAGATTCTCTGATTCTCTCTCTGTCACTCTCTCTCTCTTGTCTCTCTCTGTCTCTCTCTCTCTCTCTCTCTCTCAAATTCTTCAAATTCTTTTTTTGAACATTAAACACTCCCTTTTCCTTTCACACCATACCGTCCCTTCACTCCATCTGCGTATCCCTATCCTCTCACCCTGAGTTCCTTTCCTTCCTGCAATGCACCGGCAATTTCTATCAACCGTCTATTGTTCAATCGCTGGGATGTTTCATTCTTCGACGTTGCGCGTGATTTCCCGCGTCATGAGTGAATGAAAAAAATTGCTGAGTTGTTTTATGGAGAAATAGGGTTTGATCGTAAAGTCACGTCAATGGATAACACTCGGAAGTAATGTGTAATTGTGGCTTGAATGACTAAGTAGAGATACTGAAAATATACAACACAATTTATGCTTTGTGTCGTGTCCTTTTGCACAATCCTGAGATAGATAGATAGATAGATAGATAGATAGATAGATAGATAGATAGATAGATAGATAGATAGATAGATAAATAAATAGATAGATAGATAAATGGATGGATGGATAGATAGATAGATAGATAGATAGATAGATAGATAGATATAATAAAAGGGATGGATCAATAATATTCTTTTTAAAAAGCATAAATAGAAAAGGATACACAGATATTTGTAGAAAATGGAACATGGATTTGAACTGGAAAATAGATATGAATAATGAATTAAACTGATGTAATAATACATGTAATTATATTTAAATCATAGATCATCGTCGGGCTGATAATTTAGGATATGTTTGGTAGGTTTTTCATCTGCCCAACTTTATGCAGTCACAGTTATATTACATACAGAGATTTGAAAAAGGTAAATGCTCCTCCCGCCAATTCTCACTCGTTCACTCATAAACATCAAATGTCATAATGATATAGTCAACTTTTATCATAGTATAATTTACCAAATGTCTGTCCGTCTGTCTGTGTGTCCGTCAGTCAGAACCGAATTTTTATCCTTTTGTTTGAACGTACAAAGTATACATCTCGAGGGACGAGTTTAGAGCTATTTGCTAAAATTGAAAACAGTTGTATGAGTTAGGAATCTGCTGGTTAGGGTTTTGAACAAGTTACTCGTTATGCAGTATATTAGCTAAGTTTATTCTGGACAACGACATTGATTTAAGCACGAATCGTCCATGCTCTAAATTTTTAAAAATCAATGAAGATTTTGAATCACAAATACTTTAAATTGGTCCCTTCTCTACATGAAGATTCAAACAAGATAAAGTTTGGAAGATAAGTAAGAAAAGAGGATTCAATATCATTTTAACAATTTACAGCATATCTTGAAAGCACCTTTCGGAAAACTGATTGGGAGGGAATAGGAATAAACATGGAGAATATTTGAATCACTTAAAATTCACTGATGACGTGTCCATGATGTCAGAATCATTGACAGAATTACGAAACATGTTGACTGATATAAAGTAAAAAAAAAAATTTTAAAAAAGAGCAGGCCTAAAGAGGAACAGAACAAAGACAAAAAATAATATTCAGCGATAACCCCCCCTAAAGGGGTGAAGTGCTAGAAAAGGATGACGAATATATTTATCTAGGATAGGTAATTAAGTCAGAAAAATACTACGAAAGCAAAATAAAACGACGCATAACGATCGGCTAGAAATCCTTTGATATGAATGGAGGCAAATTCACAATTAATGCATAGTATCAGCTATGACTTATAGACCCCAGGAATCCCTGTTGTATGTCGCGATGTCCACTGGTAGTCAGACATTCTTGCTATGTGACCAGACCATTATCATTCGAGTTTTCTAATGATTTTCTATACCTGTTACTCCTATTTTTCTTCTGATATATTCTGCTGTTTTGTGATAAGTTGAGCTTACAAGTAGATTGACCAAAAGTGCTGACTTCAGAAATTGTATCGCTGGGTTCAGAGAAAACGAAGTCTGTACCTGTTTTAAAAGCATTATTACCGTCAGAGAATGTTAACCTATCTAAAATGGACCCATCGCTTCCAATTACAACTTATTTGTTTCCATGACCTCCAAACGTACACACAATGTAATACACTTTAAATTAGGCGTGTGCAGATAAAAACATTACAAAAATATGTACATACGCAGTATATGAATTTACACGCATCATAACACATTTATAATGTCAGAGACATACCCACATTGTATTTTATGAAATTGATTTTTCGTATCGATACATTTTTTTATCTAAGTTCGTTTTGGGTCATCAAATACTTTTGTAACCGTGTCACATATCACCAATATCGATCATATAGATACATATTTTCACATACAAACAAACACACACACACACACACACACACACACACACACACTCACGCTGATACCAGAGGTGTCAGTAGGCGATCAGACCCCACTTGGATAATAGGCGAGAAACAATTTCCCATCGTTTCGACCTGTGCCAAACTAAGCCTGACTCTGTAAAAGTTTATGATAATCTTATATATATATATATATATATATATATATATATATATATATATATATATATATATATATATATATATATATCCATTCAAGTATATATTCATATTAAGCCAGGACCAAAGAACTGTTTTAACCCCAAACTCTCATGTATATCCGCTGTATTTGTTTCTTTCAATGTGGATATGTCATTAAGAAAAAATGGTCATTTCTCGGGAAAAGCTTGTTTGTATTTTACTTAGAATGGAGAGGTGGTGTCACTGGATAAGAGTTGCCATATTTGGGAAGTAGAGTGAGTAGTTTTTCATGTTTTTGTTTGCTGATCGGCGGAACTTTTTCTTTTCTTGAAGGGTGGTATGTGTGTGCTTATACTATTTGTTAAATAAACTGTTTGGTGTTAGCTAATTCCTTGTATGTTAATGTTGTAATGTGTTGTATGTATAAGACTCTATTTCAAAATCAATGCATTTAATGGGGTTGCAATCTGGAAGTGTCCATACCTTTGTTGTTGTATTGTATTGGAATATAAGGGCTTCTTCGATACATCTGTGTGGCGATAAGTCATGGATATTTTCGATGAGATAGGCTTTGTGAAAGTTGAAATTGTGGTTGTGTGTGTTTCTCTGTTTGACGAGGGTGTTTGTCTTTTCATCTAATTTTAGAGGTCTCTAGTGTTCGTATATTCTTTTCTTGAGAAGTCTCGATATCTGTCCGATGTAGATCTTGCTGTAAGAATTGCATAAACGTCAACTTCGGGTGGTGGGAGCTAGTGTGGTGATTTGTTGATGGCATTTGAGATGTTAGAGGCAATGAGCTTGATCAGGTTGGAGTTTTGTGCTGGTTGTGTTGGTGGATGATGTAACGCATTTAATGGTGATATTGTTATTCGTTTTGTCTTGTTCGCTGTTAGTTTTGCGTATCTAGGCTTTCTTCTCTGCGTTGTAAATGAAGTGTTATGGATATCGGAGTTTACAGAGGGATTACCTGATGTATTCTTCTTCGTCACAAAGGTATAAGGACATACTAATCAATTCTTCTGGAGAGATGTGTTAGGCATACATCGAAATGCCGTATCGAGTTTTTTTTTGGGGGGGGATGCAAGCTTTTTTGTATTTTACTGTATATATATGTAGTGAGCTACACAGGGAGATTGACTATAAAAATCACTTGCCCTAACATCTAGTTTCCGTCTCCCCTAAATTTGTCCTCTTTCGGATATATATGACGATCTCACAAATGATATCTAAGATGCTTAAAAAAAAAGAACCATAAGTTCAACGATGCTTCAGTCATCCATGGTAGTAGTAGCAGGTGAAGGAGGAAGAATAGGAAGAGAAAAGGGAGTAGTTCATCCGAATGGCAAAGCTGAGAAAATTGATGTTTAGTTTTACAAGTTCTTATATTGGTATTAGTGACAGGAGGCGACTGAAGAAGAAGATGAGGACGGTTCACCCAAAGGTCTGAACCAAGTTTCATATCAATCCAACATGATACGGCTGAGAAAATTGATATTTATGATATAGAAACCAACCGCCCGACCGACTGGAAAGTGTCTTATAGAGAAACATAAATGCATTTATAAAAAAAAAATAAGGGCTACTAGATGGTAATTAGGTGTTCTATTCAACCGAAGATCTTTGCTCCTTTATTTTGAAGAAAAAAAACATGGCTTCATGGCCGGACCAGGTACTAATTCTCCTTATAAAGCATTTTTCTTATGAATCCTCTTTTTGTTCTTTGCTATTTAAGAGACGCTCCTCCAACAAACTTCAAACCAAGTTCACTAGGCAACCGACCTTTATTGAGAGACAATTCACTGCTTTCTTGCACACACACGAGTGTACGCTTCAATGCTCTATCTGCAATCGTTTGATTTCTATTCATTTCATCAATCTTTTCTTCCAGCTAAAAAGAAAAGCTCAAAATGGCCACACCCAACGTTCCACCAAGTCTCAAAAGATCACAATATTAAATTATTTGTTGAGAGTCCTAACCAGTGACTGCTACGGCTATCGTGTGAAATTTATGACAACCTAGACACATAGGTATTAATATTTAGTACGCCCTATCTTGAACTAGAATATGATTGTCTGGCGATACAGTTCGACTGCTTTAAACAGAAATTGGGTAAAGTCGTTTGAATGGCATTTCATTTTTTTTTATCTCAATTCACTCATTAATCCATTGATTGCTGGTGACGGAAATTTCCGTCATGACAGTCTTATGGCAAACTAACTAAAATTCATTGAGTGATTGAAAAAAAAACTCAGTACTATCTGCAAGTTAAAGTCAGTATCTTGGATTTTATTTTGCAATGGATCATCTTGCAATGGATCATTTAACAATGGATCATGTAATGATCGAGGATTTCCGTATTGCAATGGATAACTGTTACTCTGCACCACCTATTGCAGCTAATGGGTTAAAGGAGAAGAGCATTTTTCTTTTTGTGTGCTATTCAGTCGTATGTCGTTACAAAATAAAGCAAAAAAAATAAAGCAAGCATTTCTTGACGTCAGGCTGCTCCAAAACTCTCTGATTTTGAACATTACTGATGTGATCATCTCTCTCTCTCACACACACATATGTATATAATTGAGAAAAAAATATGAGATATTTTCTTAAAGCAAATTTGTTTCGTACTTTTAATGTACTTCTCAATTTGGCAAAATAATGATATATTGCTGTCCGTTTTTGTGAATTTCGTTCTTTTGAAATTTTCGAAAATGTACCTCTATATATATAACACTATAGAGGAGAGAGTATTTTCTGATAAGATATAATTCAATGACATATATACATAATGACAATATTTGAAAACGATTATACTTTCTGTTATATAAAATAGAATACAAGCAAAGAACAACAAAAGCTGGAGTGGACTGAAGAACGTCAATAATGTCATGCAACAATATCACAGCGAGAGAAACCTTGCAAGGTTCCTATGTCAACGAGGAACACAATCCAATTTAAAATCAGTGTATCCCGTTTTGAAAAGGCATCGAAACGTGTCCCAGAGATAGAGTAATAAAGAAAATATTGTTCCGGTATTGTCATTAGATTATATATACATATATATGTGTGTGTGTGTGTGTGTGTGTTTGGGGGTGGGGGTGTTTGGGTGTGTTTGTGTGTGTTTGTGTGTGTGTGTTTGGGTGTATGTGTACCTCTGTGTGTGTGTTATTCAAAACAACGGAAAACTTTGTCTATTCAACATTGTCATTTTTACCTTGTTTACAGACAAACCATTCAATGACAAGATCGAAATCATGTAAAAACGTTCCAAATTATGAAATTCTGAAATTTGAGATCTCTCAACCAAGTAAAACTACAACGCTTTTAATAAGAATTAATAATTAAAGATAAAATCAAAATAAAGTGAACTCTCACATAACTGTGAATCTTGGGCCAGAGTAACGTTCGAACGCATTCAACAAAATCCCTGACCCTCGACAATACGTTTGTAAATTACTCCGACCTGCAAGCTCTTTACGACCACCACATAAATGAAAAAACACGAGATACAATGGACAAAAGACAAAACTCTACGCCACACTCCACTTCCAAAACCAACCTTGTTCCAGATGAGAAACCTTTTTTTTATCAAACAATCGTATTGAGAACATTCACTCAAGTTTTTTGCCGAGGGGAGGTAACGCGATTTTTGAAGAGAGGCCATAAGCATTGGAATATTGCATTGAGAACATTTGGACTAGACAACGTAAATAGAATTGACAATTAAAGAAAATCAGGCTGCTGCAGGAATCGAACCTGCTACCGATAGGGTAGCTACTTCCATATATACGTACATGTATACGTATTGAAGTGTATGTCCCACATACCACAGATGTCTGAACTGTCGAGGTCTGTTACCTTTTCAGAGGTGTAATACGGCAATTGGGAACTCACTATTGATGCAGATGCGCGCTGGATGAAGGCGTCTATTAGGCAAAAAAATAGAGTTCTGTTTTCAGGTCCAGGGAAAAGGTAATAGAAGGGATTCGGTTTCTCAGAGGTGTAGGTTTAAACATTACAGTTAGGTTTTGACTTCAGATTCCAGTCCAGATCTACGTTTTCTTAGTACTGAAACGGATGTACACCGATTGTAGAGTTCTGCCACCCACTCAGGAGAGTAAACAGGTGAGTAGCCAGGTCCAAGTCATACCCCTGGAAAAAGTAGGAGGGCAATAGAGTTAGGAACTGAAACAATATATAAAAAATAGGTGTATAAGTACTTTTCTTTTTAGCCTTTTTATCTAGCTCGTCAGGACACTTTTTAAAGATGATCGCAATTATTTCTAGATCATGAGACTCTGTGTATGATATTTTCATATCAAGGGACAACTTTCTCCTAGGTTTCAAATGAATCTGATTTGAGTCAGCTGAAAAAATCGATTTGTCCAATTTAACGCATAAAATTTAAAATTCAAAAAAAAAATAAAATTTAAACACCATCATTGCCAGGTCACTTTACCTTGAATAAAAGATTTTCCTTGGTAATAAGCATCTGCTACCAAGTTTCAAGAGAGTCTGACTCAAAACAGATGAGAAACAATTTGAGGACAGACCGACCGACCAACCGACCGATCGACTGATCGGTTTTAATAGGCCTCTAAAAACGTCCTGGGGTTATTTGAAACAAAATGATAAGATCTCCATCTGGCCTTTCGCAGTTTTGTCGTTCCCAGACGGTGTGGGTGTTTTTACATGACATAACAATCTCCTTTGGAATGTAAGTTGACGTCTCGTCGGTAACAATTTCTTTGTTCTGAATTCATTTACCCATTTCAAGGATTTTATGAACTATATATGTGATGTTAATATATACTTGAATATGCTTGAGGTACATTAATTTCCAGCTAGTTAATCCCCATGAAAAAAAAATTCACGGATGTATCTGAATTTCTATGAGATGTATTTTGGGAAAAAATTCCAAATTCGTTTCACAAGAAGAGTCTACTATTCCGAATGGTGGGTAAGCGGTATTTTTATCAGAAAAATAATTACTTTCGAGTGGGAGAGTCCATTGTTACGGACAGTGAATCCAAGAAATTCATACTGTTCTTTATAAAGTTGATAAAATGATCTACTCTAATAGTTAACAGCGCGATTTTGTCGGTTCGCTGGTCGTAACACTAAAATCTTTCACAAAAGAAGTAGAAATCAAGTTTATGTATAAATATAGTGTGGTGAACTTTCAGTGGAGCAAGAACAAGAAGATCCTATGAGTCCTAAAAAATGGGGGGGGGGTCTATGATCAATGCATCCTCTCAATAATCACATATAGAACTGGAACATTGAACGAATTAGACATGTTCCGAAAGTATTGGCTGTGGTGGAGAGATATAAAGCAAATTTCTGAATGTCTATGTCCAATGACAGACACTCAAAGGCCTATGATGATGATGATGATGATGATGATGATGATGATGATGATGATGAATCAAACATCAAATTGGCTTTCAAAATCTGGCTTGTTAGGCGTCCTGAAGTGTCCTCGTCCAGGGATAGGGAAATGTTTTGGGAGGTAGGTCGAATTAGAAATGTTTTAGGTCTTAAAGGACAAAACAAATTGAAAATGGAACAATTATCATACAATGCTCTGGAAACAAAATGTTCTTTTAATTACTATGTTTTTGTTTATAACTGGAACAAATGTCTGCATAAAACTCCGTGAGTTATAAATCAATGAGAACCATGAAATTCTTTTCGGAGACAAGATTAATTGAATGTGTAATTGTGGTTCCAATTTTGTGAATAGAACAACAGGAATGTACAGTGTTATAATATTTTTAGTTATAGAATATTGATTCGTTTAAGACCATTGCAAAAATGAGTCTTTTGATCTATTTTTCGATTCACAATTTTGTTATTCGCTAATCAGAGATTGATAAGAAAAACAAAGGTTTTCAGATGCAACATCATATATTTAATGAGGTCGGTAGGTCGGAGGAAACGAGGCCACGGGTCGTAGTTTGGCGACCCTTGTCCTAGACCAATGAAGTTAAAGATCCTCAAGAATTAAGATAATTGATTCATCACACTTGCGAAAAGTCAATGAGAAAAGAACTGATGAATATGAGAAAAAAGTGACAAAAGAAAGAGAAAGAAAGCATTACAATAATAACTCCACCATCTTTCAAAGTAACAACCTAGTTTGTATATATGATCGCCACGTAAATGTCAAATGTGTCATACTCGTTTATGGTTTGGGGCGTTTATCTACATAATCGAACATCTGTGATGCCTGCATTCAATACATTCCGAAAACCTGGCCCAAAACTCATACACAAAAAGAGAAATGTCAATTTTGCCAAGGTTATCCCCACCCTGCCACAAAAACAACAAAAACAAAACAAAAAAACTGCAAAAACAAACACACACGCACAACACATACGCACACATATACCCACCATACACTAGAAAAAATACAGCTGCTGCTTCGAAACTTTAAATTGACGTAACAGCTGTGACCAAAAGCGCTTTAAGCATAAAGTGTAGGATTGCTGGATCGGTGACATTCGTTACTACACTGTATCAAGTTATACCCGAAACTTTGGGTGAAGAGGATACTGATAGATAATGAAGTAATTCATTTCTTTGTGGAGGGATTTTAGAGAATCTGTGAAGTATCCGGTGAGACACGGGATATGCGCTTTGATTTGTTATATGGACTGATTAATCACTTCTTTTTAGGATTTCATGGAGATTATTTGTTCCAGGTAGATGTAGTGGTCTACTTTCTTTAGCTCTGCGTTTTCGAATTTAGTGGGTTTGTCGATTAGGGATACGAAATCACCATAGTTAACCACATTCAATTTGGACTGGCCAGAATATGATGTTGGAGATTTCCAAGCATCCCTAATAGGACAAGACTGTCTCTGTAACACCTATCCTTTCCTAGGGTAAATGATACGTCCATACTGATCTCTAGATATTGCTGGATCTATTCATGCACACAAATATTTATTCACTCAAAAACGATGGAATTCGTAACCCTCTATGTTTTAACTTTTTTTTAAATCTTTCAATCTGTCTGTCTTAACAACCAGAAACTAGTGCATATCTCCGCTAATGCCATGGTAACAGAAACTGAATGAATATCAGTTCATATCTAGCTACGATGTAGGGGAGGTAGTTGTCAAAACATTACATGATCTGACCCGAAATTTAATTGCTATCACAAATATATATCCGGGGGTAAAACACAGAAAAAAGTTTTTCACTAGACATAAGAAGAAATGTTTAAATTTCAGCACCCTAGCTCCATTGGTGCAATCTCTACATGCGATACATACACACACATACATATATGTACATACACACACATACATATATGTACATACACACACATACATGTATACATACCAAGCTAACCAACATGAAAACTGAAGAAACGTATGTTGATAGTTTTTGTAAGAGTTTTCTTTGACAGTTTGTAATACCCAAATCTGGAGTGGAAAATGAATAGTACCAGCTTGTTATTTTAGTCACATTGATGTGAAATCTCCATATAAGCGAAAACAAAAACTACCGAACCGTGTTATCGTGCGCGAATTAGTTACAAATTGTTTACAGCTTGGCTTGGAAGTTTTCATTCATCTGCTGTATTCACAAGGTATAACCATTTATTCTGGACTTAACAGAAAAAAATATCTTTGCTGAGAAAGATAAAACGTTATTGGGGGATAGATTTACGAAGCTGCAGAGGATAACGTAACCAAAAAGCTGAATAGGTTGTCCAATAAAGTTAATGTCGAAAATATAAGATTTGTCCTTTATTTTTGCTTAATAAACCGAACAAAAGTTTTGACCGAGTAAGAGGTACTAATAATAATGATATGAAGTCGTCTTTATGATAAAAATGATCAAATTTTCCAATAGAATACAGCTAGTATAATAAATACGTACGGAATCCTCATATTTAACAGAGATGAATATCTATTATTTAATTGATTCGTAAGTAAAATTACCGGTTAATACTTGGTATTTCAAGTCCACACGATCTTCAGCGGTAGGATTTTATTCTTCATTATTTATCTTTATTTTTTCATCCCGGCGCAGAAGATTGTGTCGACTTGGAATACTAAGTATTTCCCGGTAATTTTCCTTATGAATAAATATATATATTTACATGAATATATACATATATATATATATATATATATATATATATATATATATATATATATATATATATATATATATATGCATATATATATATATATACATATATATATATGTATATATGTATGTATGTATGTATGTATATATATATACATATATATATATATATATGTATATTCATATGTATACATTTATTTATTTACATGAATATATATATATATGTATATATATATGTATATATATATATATATATATATATATATATACATTTATTTATTTACATGAATATATATATATATATATATACCGCTGAGAAAATGAAAATATGAACCGTACTATGTGGCAATGTAATTGTAAAAACTTTTTTTTTTAGATAATAATGCAGTGGCACAAAATAGCTATTTCAATAGCATGTACCCATATGTAACTCAACTTCGTTCAATATTTTTACTGCGTTGATATTTTATTGTTCATTTTATGTTAAAATATTTTCGTCCAGGTACGGATTTTCTTACTGGTCCTGTTATCTTTAAGATTTTATCAATGTGTACACACGACCTCTTCAATGATATCTATTATTGTAAAGAAAGTAGTTTCCTGTGTGGATTCGAACCACCAATCACTCGATTACAAAATGAACACACTAACAGCACCTTGAGATGTGTTTTGAATTTAAATCACTCTGAGCAGACTTTTAAAATCCTCATTATAGCCAACACAAACACTCTTGTTTACAAATTGGAGAATCCTTGTTCTAAAAAAGGGTCAAATTGAGTTCATACGGAAAGACAGTTTAGGCGTGCGTCGTTTTATATCAAAATTTCATGTAAGAATTCACTAAATATTCAGAGCAATTTTTATGCATCGTTTTATATGAAATTTAAAGTGGGAATTCACTAAATATTCAGAGTCGATGATTAAAAATTAGACATTAGAGGGTATTTACGAGGTGAGATAATTTTCATTAAAATTGCTTGGGTTTTACAAAAGTTATCACAAAATTAAAGTCGTTAATTTGTGTAAAACAACTTACTCATATGATATATAAATATATAATCTTATTGGTTCTTATCAAGGTTGATTATGACAAATTAAATGTGGGAGGTATTATAGGAGGGTTAATTATCCAGTGATGACAATATTATCTCATTTGGACAGTCACACCATAGAATGGGGATACATTATCTTCAGCTGTTACTTCAACTAATATATATATATATATATATATATATATATATATATATATATATATATATATATATATATATATATATATATATATAAGGAACCTATGCTATTTTTGACATATATTCATATATTTTTGACTATTGAGGTAGACATTCATTGGAGGATTCATAGTTTAACATAGACGAGCGTTATCATTAATCTGTATCTGAGAGTTGAACGCACATTCAAAGATAATTCCTTGAATGGATTATTGATCGACGTGATAGGCAAGTTTTAAAGAATATCAAGATACTCGTTCTTGTATTCAGCATGGTCATTATTTCCGGTTGTGACATTGGAAGAAGAAAATGCTCCATATAAACACGTTTTATTTGCGTTGGAAGAATTTAATAAGGACTTTCGAATTAATGACTTCGATAAACATGCGCGTGAAGATCTACGTTCGCAAATAAGATATATACACACAGACAGACACACACTCACACACACATGTTTCTGGTTTCTGTCTTTATGCATATACATGCGTTACACCGAATCGGTGAAATTGCTTAATCATCGAAATTTACTTAATTTTGGTAAAAAGAAATTACATTACATAAACCTTCACA
>OY735217.1:42927911-42942911 GCA_963457665.1 Thysanoteuthis rhombus | reverse complement strand
ATATCTATGACTGTTTATTTTCGTCATGGCATACATTCGTGTGAATGTATGTGAGTATTGCTCGAGTATGTGACTAAGAGGCGCTACATGTTGGCGTATTCGATAAAGAGAAAACAAATCGTTTCTCATCATATCACCAGGGTTACAAACCTTGCCAACATTGTATTTCTTTGTTTGATCATTTTCCCCAAATACCATGAAAGGACTGGAATTGACTTTATATTCCTACCGTGATAAGAACAAGAACAATCCTCACCAAAATGAGAGCTGTAAACCGATGTATAAAACGCACATTCTGCTACCGTGAGCTAAGTCTTAGATATATACGTATTTTATCAAAGACGGTTTATTCTATTCTAATAAATCAATACATTTCTATATTTTTTTTATTTAACATACATACAATACAATAGTTGCAGTGATCATCTTCATTGAGACAGGCAGTTTGGCCCTGCAGCTGCCAGTTTGTTTTTTTATTGTCAAGGTCCGATGAATAGGATTGCCATAAATGTGTATATATATGTATATATATATACATAATGGCAATCCTCATTAAATGTATATATATGCATTTATGGCAATCCTATCTATCTATCTATCTATCTATCTATATATATATATATATATATATATATATATATATATATATATATAGTGACACAAAAAAATTAAAAAGTGTTCCAAATTTAATGTTTTAAGCTGTGAAGCTCTCTAGACTACCCTACTTCCACTCCGTCCGACATGTATCAAATTGATATTTGTGATTCCACAGAATGAATTGTAAATTGCGTTGGGAGATCATTTCAGATAAGTTTCTATTTAATATAACGCAATTTATAATTCATTCAGTCGGATCAAAATATATCCATTTTCTTATTATAGAACTGCCGCGTTGAAAAGACGAAAAAGACCAGGAACAAACAAGATGATAATTTGGGTTGAAAACATTCACTTGGCCTTTGTATTACCGGTGGGCTGTTTAGCACAATGGTAAGTGCATCGCTACGTTGAAAACGACTACCCGATCAGTGATAGGTTCGATTTCTGTAGCAGCTGCATTTTCTTTCATTTTTGTTTTTTCTATTTACGTTGCCTAAATTGAGTGATATGTTAAGCGTGTAATGACCGGAGATCATTTCAGATAAGTTTCTGTATAATATAAAGAAATTTAAAATTCCGTCAGATCACATAAATCTATATATATCCATCAGTGCACTACCCACCTCCCTACAACAATACGACAAAGTCATAGAACAACCGGTCACCATGCCCCTTAAATTTTATCCACTGATTGTCAAAAAATACCAACAAACACACACTGCTAGCAGGAACAAATTCCCGTTTCGTTTGACATAAATTCCTCTATTAATCAAATTCTAAACCAACCTTACACCAAACTACACACTTCTAACACCTGATTATTTAGCAGTATAAATTTTCAGAAGTCCACTTGATGTTTTCTCTAAGATCGTGACATACATATAACAACTTTGGTTGATCAGTACGCTCCTGGCCTGCTAGAGTTATTAGTTGAATTTTCACTTGAAATTTTCATTATATAGTGTTCGACGTATGTGATCTAAGGAGAAGTGTGAGTTTGAGTGCACTGACAAGTTAAAGAAATAGAGGTTTCCTTTTTTCCAACACCAAGCAACAAACCTATTGACGAATATATATATATATATATATATATATATATATATATATATATATATATATATATATATATATATATATATATATATATATATATCGGAAAGTCTATCACTGCACAATCTTGTTTGGTAAGCTACAAGTAGGACTGGAAATTTCAAGATCCGGCTACAGACTGACAGACCTAAGGATCCTTACCAGAAAGAAGACGTTCAGGGTTTCGTACTATCACTGCTTCAGAATACAATCACAAGAGAGGGAGAAAGGAATATAGAGACAGAAACAAGGAGAGAACAGGATGCGTGTACATTTGTGTATATAAAATAAGTTCACATGTACCTATGGTTGAGTTGAAATAAATGAGGATTTGTCCAGTACTTATTGGTGAAACATCTGGGTTTTTATGTCATTGGTCTATAAATACGTCAGTATCGATGAACATGTGGATGATTTTATTGAATTCTGATGACGAGTGCATATTTGCATTGGCCTCCGTGCGTAGGCGACTGTTTGCATATTTTTGCTTAATTCTGATTTTATATGTACGTACGTATACGGACAAATTGCGTGAGATACATTGGTTCCCGTGTGATTGCCAAAGTTTAAGCATGGCCAATCCCGGTCAGTACCTAAATGGGTGAACGTCAAGGAACATCAGGTGCTGTAACCAGCACCTATATTGATCTCCAAATGTATTGAGCACTTTTCCTTTGTAAGCCTCCTGCATGACCGAGAGAGGGGAAATGGAACTTCGGCAAAAAACTTTCTCCATACTAAACGCCCAGGCATAGCAGCTCAAATCCTGATGCTGCTAAGACCATTTGCCATGACTAAAAACACAAAGAAGTTATACAGAAATAAACATAAACAGACACCTTTTGTAAATGGGTGTTCTTTTTTCCTTTTGAGAAGCGTATTTCCAATAGATGCTTTTAGCTGCTGTTCGAGCCCAAATAGAAACCATAATTTTGATGCTGATTTCAGGACAGGTAGGCCTTCCCCAATTGGAAGATTTATTCCAAATATTCTTCCTGCACCATTCAAATTATTGCATACAGGTTACTGAGGCTACCATCTTCTTTCGTCCATAATCACCAGCTTGAAGCCGTACCTCGTACACATATGGAGAGAAAGACTTTAAATAGATAGAAACTGTATATATATATATATATATATATATATATATATATATATATATATAGGGAGAGAGAGAGAGAGAGATAGGGAGAGAGAGAGAGAGAAACTATATATAGATTATATATTGAGTGAGAGACTATGTATATGAAGTCAGAGAACTCAATAAACATGATGACCAGCTTAAACAACATTTTTCAGCACGTAGATACTCTGACACCCTAACTAATCATCAAATCAAAAGAGCAATCTCAATCCCCAGAAAAGAAACCTTAAAACTAACTCGCAAATCAGATCAAGACGCATACTATTCATTACTACCTTTTACGATACACTTTCCCTGCCGTCACAAAAATTTAAAATAGATTATACATCCTAATGATAAAACCTAAACAAAGAGAAATCTTTTTGAAGTCAGGCATCTTTCCTTTCCGTAAGCTCCGCAATACTAATGATATAATCAGCTGTAATACCATAATGTATAATGAAGTCTCCCATAGAATAAATAACCCTATTAAAAACTGTAAAATTCTTCCAACCATGCAACAGCAAAAATTGCCTCTGCTTTAATCACCTCAAACCCAGTAATTCTTTCACCAGTTCTACCAACGAAAACACCTTCAACATTTACCACATTTCTTACTTCAAAAGCAGCAGCATTATCTACCTCTTCGAAAGTGTACAATGTAAAATATCTTAAGTAGGGAAATCTGAGTGTCCTTTCAACATCAAACTTAATAATCACAGCCATAGAGTTAGATCCACCAATATTTACAGTTACTCGCAATACAGCTGCACTTTCGCATACCAAATCATAACTTTGAAAATGATGCTAAATACAACATTATTGAAAGGATAGAAAAGATTATCCCTGATATGGCCACAAAAATCCTCGACAATCCTGAGAACATGCGGATATTAACTCTACAAACTCTTTCCCCCAATGAAATGAATATTAAATTGAACAACTGACAAACTCCAACCCATATGATCACCACCATCACAACATAATACTCAAATTACTTACAACCCCAGATTACGATAAACACCTGAAATATTTTTCCAGAATCAGTGGTGCATTTCTGAATAATCAAACTATTTATGGTAATATTTTAAATGGTTATTTTTAACACCTCTTTGTACGCTTTTAACCTTTCAAAATTTTAATTCCCTTATGCTGTGATACTTTCTCTCTCTCTCTCTCCAGCCGGAGTGTTCCCATGGCAACCCGCCTCTTGAAGATCTAACCTCTGGGCGACCCCTATTCAAATTAGTTTGGAACCAAAACAGCCATTACTTTCACCAATCCAGTTCGCTGACCCACATTAGTTGGGTGGACGTAAAATGAAATGTCTCATTTTATTGATTTTATATAACCATATTCTGCTCTACCAACGTTGAAGGTGGTAGACCTTTCCGTTGAAAATCTTCTTTTTTTTCTCTGCGAAACATGTTCAGGTTAACTTTTTGATAATTTTATATAGGGTATTATCATATCGTATTGTATATGAATGTTATTTAATACTACACATCATTCAATTTTTCTTCTTGAAACAAGGCTTACTCGCGTAGGTTACCCAAAAATGTATTTAACGATGAGGGATCAGTAAGTTTAACCATAGAGGTGACTCGTTGTCTGTGTCACATCTATTGAGTGTTCATCCATGTGAATATTCAATCTGTGGTGTAGGTTTTAACCTCAGACTCCATGCAAACCGACTTTTATTTAATCTTTAAATATACCATTTACACAGAAAAACTATTTCAAGTTGATTTTTTACCAATATTTTCAACCAAAGAATTTGATATTTTTTTCCATTTACCTTAAAGTTAACTTTTAACGTAGTATACCATCTCGCTTCCTTCCATTTCTTTTTATTCATTTAAATTACCAAATAAATTATCTTTATCCAAATGGTTCTAATGAAACGAAACCACTTTCTAACCGTTAGTATCACCTCTATGGGTTATTCCTCTGATATACTTGGACAATTTATTACTTGGCCTCCCATATTCTCTCTCCAACTCCGCCCCAACTGCTTATCAGTTGGACAAATAGACCAGAGCCAAATGATTTCCTCTTTCCTTGGTTCCAGTCAATTCAATGATCTTCCAATGTGACGAAGACTGGATCCGTCTCTTTTGGTTACTTAATAATACAAATTTGTTTATCTTAATATACTTTACTCATTTATTCTATTTTCATACTCTCGTTTGCATATCCTTTGGGGATCAGAATAACTAGTCATGGCACAATCAAATAGTCTAAAAGTCTTTCCACCACCTTGATTGACCGTTCTTATGACTAAAAAAACAATTCTCGGTATAAAATCAATAAATCTAAGAGTAGCCCGAGCTATTCTCAAATATTCTGATGATAAAGTTTCTGAGGATATAATATGGAATACTTCTTGTTCTAAATTGTATACGTACGATATGGAACGGATATGGGTCTCGTTCATCAAACAATTTATAAGCAAACATTCCATCTTCGATTTTGATATACAGATCTAAGAAGGTTGCTTGCATTTGTTGTGTTCATAACTTTAATTCAAGACCCTTATGGTACATATTACTGAATTTAATTGTACATTAAATTAGAAACTCAAGAAACAGTGCCACAAATACCAGAGGCTTCAATAAAGCGAGCTCCTATTTGATTTTTATGCATTTTAGGTCTCCAATACATAATTGGTAACGTTTATATTTTTTCAACTATTTCATGTTCTAACTTTTCACATAATATGATGTTATTAATTATAATATTTCAACATGATATGATTCACAAGTAGACACTTCATACGTGGATGAAGGTGATCATATCAAAACTACTTCTGACAGTGTCCTTTGAATGTAATTTTTTTACGTATAAATGCTATATCATTTGCCGCTTTATTAACAATTTTTTTCAAATTCCAAGAGATCTATTAATACTTGAAAATTTTTAAGCGCTAGACTTGTTTTTTGAGGGTGCTTAAAGCATTTCAACCGTGGGATTTTCCATTTGCTGATCCGCGTACATTTTCTCTCGATCTGTTGAACGCTGATCCTATTTTTCAATTTTTGTTTGATATAGATACAATAAAAGTATGTTATGCTTTTTAATTTCATTTGAACATTTGCTAAAATTTGAACACTTTGCTTCTCTATGATTTGGACTTCTTGTGAGAAATATTCTTAATTCAGAGTTGTTTTTTTTATAATCTCTCCTTTACCTGTCAATATGTGGCCAAGATTTTTTTACCTGTCAATATGTGGCCAAGATTTTTTTTACTTGTCAATATGTGGCCAAGATTTGTATCACGTAATTTTGAGGCCTGACACTCACATTTTTTTTATTTCTAATTCGGCCATCTTTATTTACAGTAAGAGATTCCACTGTTTATTCATAATTACAAATTTTATTTCGAATTTTTGCTCCTAATTTAGATGTTACGAATGATTATTCTCTTCTTTTGTTAATTCACTTTGTAAGATTTGTAAGATTTCCTCATGATTAAAGATTTTAGGTAAATTTATCATCATATATCCTTCATTTGCATAGAAAACGACGCAAGCATTTGTACTTTTCTCTTTCTCCATCAGTATCAATCATATTTAATATGTATTCGTACCATTGAGGTAATATCATCTTATATATATCAATTCAGATTTAACATTATATATATATATATATATATATAGCCACTGCAGCGGTGAATCCAATTAAGTCGTAATCAAATGATGACCATGGGCTCAGGCATAGTTTTGGAGCCGGAACACCATTACCACCAATCAGAGCACTCCAGCAGTACCATGCGATCCCACCAGGCTTTGTTGCTTCTCTGTCACATTACGGGAGTATCAGATATATACAGGTGCAGAGTCTCTACCAGATCTTGGAGCCGATCTCCTTTGATGATAATCTTAATCAGGTATGGTATGTCCGAAATGGCAAGAAAACCTCGCCGCTATATGACTACAACAGAACATGTAGTAAACTTAGGTCCAATGTTTCTCCTGGCGTAAACAAAATACGATCATTCCATCGATAAATGTTTATCATATCAAATAATAAACTTGCATTCAAACAAGAAAATAAATTGTACAGTTAAATAATGCAAGTGATAACTTCTACCTCGGCAAGTATTTTCCAAGACGAAAAAAACTTTCTCTCCCCAGTATTAACACACACACACACACACACACACACACATATATATATATATATATATATATATATATATATATATATATATATATATATATATATGTATATATATATATATATATATATATATATATACTACCTTTCACAAAAATATGGTATCATCGCACTCGGAGGATATTCATTCAACTTTTTTTACAGAAAATTAACAAGTCATAGGTATGACACGAAACAATATTTGATTGATAGCAAAACATTCTGGCTTCAGGAAATACTCCTCAAACAAACGAGATAAAATTATTTGAATTGATGACATTTTTTCCCCAATCAAAAAGAGCAAGATATCATGGAAACACATTGTAATTTGCATCTCTGATAAAGAAAAAAAATCTAGCACGAATCTGTATGCAAATTATTAAGTGAGAGTGCTTGTAGACTTTAACAAGCTGTTGGACAAGGCTTATCGGAAGTTTGAGATATACTTCCTTTGGCTATAATGTTCAGCCATTAAACAGAACTTTTGTGCTATATCTGTCACTTGTTTATTTTCTGCAAATATTATATATATATATATATGTGTGTGTGTGTGTGTGTGTGTGTGTGTGTGTGTGTGTGTGCTTGTATAGGTGTGTGTGTGTGTAAAGGGGATATATATGTTATTAAGAAATGGATATTTGATCCAACAGAACGATAATAGATTGTGTTATATCATATTGAAACTTTTGTTCAAAATGATCTCCCATTATCATTCGGTGATTTCATCATTTGGCCTAAATAACGCAAATAGAATAAACAAACCCCATTTCTTTGAATTGTATTCAATTTACGTTGTCTTTGCCAAATGATACATTAAGTGTGCAATAACAGGAGAACAT
Source organism: Thysanoteuthis rhombus (assembly GCA_963457665.1). Taxonomy (NCBI): domain Eukaryota; kingdom Metazoa; phylum Mollusca; class Cephalopoda; order Oegopsida; family Thysanoteuthidae; genus Thysanoteuthis; species Thysanoteuthis major. Next base: position 42,935,102 of record OY735217.1, on the reverse strand, counting down.
TCCAAAAAAGCATTTCAATATAATATAACGCAATTCATAATCATGTATATATATATATATATATATATATATATATATATATATATATGAAGCAAAGGGGTGAGACAAGGTGATAACAGCTCACCTAAACTCTTCACAGCCTGCCTCGAGATGATCTTCAGAAGAGAAGACTAGACTGGGAGAGTAAAGGAATTAAAATAGACGGCGAGTATCTGAGCAACCTCAGATTCGCAGACGACATAGCCCTTTTCGCAGAGAACCTACACGACCTCCAACTAATGATAGATGAACTAAATGAAGAGAGCAAGAAAGTCGGCCTACACATGAACTTCAGCAAGACGAAGATCATGTGCAACAACCACATTGGAGATAAAAACACTAAGATCGAAATTGAGGACACAGAACTCGAGAAAGTAGACCACTACATCTACCTAGGGCAACGAATCTCCATGAGACACCCAAAAGAAGAAGAAATCAAGCGAAGAATCACACTTGGATGGCAAGACTTTGGTAGAGCTAGCTCAACCTTCAAAAATAATAAGATCCCATTAATCCTAAAGAGAAGGGTGTATAACCAATGCATCCTCCCAATAGTCACTTATGGAGCTGAAACATGGAACTTAACCAAGAGACAGACCCGTAAGCTGAGAACCATGCAACGTGCACACGAAAGAATAATGCTGGGCCTCACATGGAGAGACCACAAAACAGCACAGTACATCTGAGAAAAGACAAGAGTTATAGACATCATAGAATCCATAAAAAATCTCAAATGGCGGTGGGCTGGCCATGTTGCAAGAATGGCAGACAATCGATGGACATCACGACTCACAACATGGATTCCCCGAGACCACATGCGCAACCGAGGCCAGCAAAATGTTAGATGGAGAGACGAGCTAGACAAGTTCAGGAAGTACTGGCTCCGTGACGCCCATGATAGAGAAGTGTGGCAAATCCTGGGGAAGGTCTATGTCCAATGACGGACGCTAAAAGACTGATGATGATGATCTATGAATCTTCATATCTTTCTCTAGCTCAATAGATTTGTCTATGACAGTATATTTATAAGTATATAAGGCGAACATAAGCAGTGTATTCATTTATTGTGTGTGTGTGCGTGTGTGTGCTACCGTGGGAATGTATAGGATTGTGAAAAAGATATATCTCAATTTATTAAATCGTAGTCCGCACCATCTAATCAAATCTTCATGTGAAAGAGACGAGTTCCACTTCCGATGAATGATGGTTGGCGAGCGACGCGTTAACAAGCGCTTACCAACATGGTTCTTAAAAAGGAGATATACGTATATCTATCTTTCTATCTATCCATCTATCCATCTATCTATCTATCTATATATATATATATATATATATATATATATATATATATATATATATATATATATATATATATATGATGGAATCATTCCTGGAGGTGACTGAATTATAGAAACAAGATTAAGTCTAACTTTACAAGTATAAACGTCTTTTAAAGTGTGTGTTTAGGTGCCGTCCGGTCAAACTGTCAATACAACATAGAAAAGGCCCAAAATTCAATGTAGATTCATATGTAAAGCAATGTGTAATTTTGTATGTATGTATAATTGGTCAATGGTAATTTACGTGGATATCTACTGAGTTAAAGTTATCCTGACACGGAGCAGCAATTATTGCGAGACAATTTCTTTAGACTCACCATGGTCTAAGAGACTGATATGATAAACATTTCTCTAGTGTATGCGCAAAAATCAATATTCATTGAAGTTAGTCTGGCGCATAGCCCAAATTCGACTGCACTCGTTTAGGTTAAAAATTCACTACATTAATAATAGTCAGCGAGACTATTGGTAATTGCAGGATTGGTACTCATAATAAACACACACACACACACACACACACATATATATATATATATATAGAGAGAGAGAGACTGGAAAACATGTCCATGGGGTGGATATTCAGTTTGCATATATATATATATATATATATATTGGAAACCGCCAACCAGAAATGTCAATGTCAAAGTAGGTTTCTCCAGTTTTCAACTGGCCATCTATGTATGTATATATTACATGTACCAGCTTCACCAACAGAGCTTGACAGATGAAAAATTAACATTTATTTTGTGTGTAGAAAAAATATAGTTTTTTTTTTTCGAATTCTCCCTGAAAATGAGTTCTGTTCAATTTACAATGCAAGTTTATGTTGAATTGGTCCTTTCGTTTGTGCCCAACAAAGGGCGAGGGTAGTAATTTATTTGTTGATTATTCCTTTTTCAAATTTCAATCGATCATCCCGAACACATTGTGTCAAAATATGTTGGCCATTTGACGGTTTCTATCGAATAACTAACAATATATATAGTGAAATAATGTGGTATATCAACATGTTTATGTTTCTGCACTTTGGGGACCTTTTCAGACGAATGATTGGATTATTTGAATCCATTGGGGATCTATTTTGAGAAGGAAAAACTTGGAAAGACATTGCTGCCTATGCCTAAATGACGAAATTAAAGATTTCGCCTTCTCCAAAAAAGCAGACTTAATAAATAGAAATAAAGAAGTAGTTGTAAAATGTCGACACGGCTCAAAATTTCTATAACAAAATATAATTCAGCACCCCACATACAGGTGTAAAAAAACAGCCACCATAGCTAAATAAAAGTAGGAAGATGTATTTCCTGAGACAAAACCCACTAAAAGCTGATAGATTAATTAAACTCTGATGGAAAAGTGTCTGAAACGCTCCCAATAATTTCCAACAAATAGCCAGGAATCTACTTCCTCTAAAGATAAAATACAAACATAAATTAACAACTGAACCATCCCCCAAAATAGACCCCCCCCCCAAAAAAAAAAATAATGCCCTAAATAGGAAACTGAATAAATCGAATCATTTTACCTGAAGAAGCTCGAGCAGGACAGAAACATAAAGATGTTTTCGTAGCGAAACTATTTCACCACATTTAAAACTCTGTTTAACTTGATGTTGAATGTATAGAGCACTTTATAGAATAAATCCACCACAGATTAGATAATGAATCACTGATTTGTACTATGATATATATATATATATATATATACGCGCAGGTATATCATGGCTTGGTTTTGCGAGGAAGAGACTGTTGAAGGTCCTTGGATGGTTAGCGAATCTAGTGCAGTAGAGGTGTATTGAATAGCCTTCACGCCTGCGAGAAGCTTCAAGGTGAAGTATAGTGTATGCGTGACTAACTCCACCCTTTAAACCAGAAGTGTACACGTTATAGACCTCCGAGGAGCGACGATGGGAGAAAGGTCCCGAGGTCACAGGTTTTCTGTTGATGCTTTCCTCTCCAAAACATCAAATATACTAATCTCAGTCAGAGAAGAAAAGTATTTATTCCTTGTGAAAATCACGTACATGATAAAGATCAGAAGCCACTGAAAAACTGATAGAGTCAATAAATCCCCCAAAAAGTAAACAAAACTCGCTATCACAATCAGTAATTGAGCGTCGAAATTCGTAGTCATGTAAAAGAAATTCCATCGAAGGATAAATATGCTCAAAATATGTTCTGTTTATTACATCATTGTCGTTCTCTACTGGAAAACATCCAAAATACACTAAAAACATCTAGAAACATCATGAGAATATAGAGATGTTATTAATTGGCTTTACTCGTTGAAATAAAACACTAAAAGGGTCAGAGTAAGCTTTTTTTTTCTAGAAATAGAAAAATGAAAACATTTTTGGAAGGAGTGGAGTACTGATATCAATTCTAAATTCTGTAGTGAAAACAGTATGACCAGGAGCGCTGAAACACATAAACGAACACACGCCCGTATAAAAAGAAAAGGCCCTTCGCTGACCCTTTGCTGCGGTTATTCAATTGCAAAAATTCGTCTGATGCACAAAACTTTACAGTCACTTCCAATGAATGAATCCAATTGACTTGACTGAGATGAAACAATCATTTGCAAGAATGTGTTCGAGTTTTCCAGGAAATATAACCGTTGAGTAAAAAAGTGAAGACCAAATCATTCCTACGGGCGATTTTTAAGCTAGTTCCTGTGAAAATAAGAGATCAAAACTGTTTTTAAGGTGTACCTCAATTCCATACCTCTTATTACAATGCACTATTTCGGCTTAATGGAAATGGACATTTAGCATTACAAAGATAGATTGATACATTAAAATCTGATACTTATACGGGGGATGTGAACGAGGATCCAATAATCTTCTTTTTTTTTTCTTTTTTTTCGATTTTAGAAAAACTTGCTCCGGGGTCCCATTAGTAACAAAAGAAAATTTGGTGGCCATAGCTCAGGTCGTTCTTGAGTAATGTGATAACAGACTTAGATTAGTTCTGTCAAAATTAACTCCAAACATAACCTAGTGACAATAGTTGAACAAGTAATTGTTCGAACAATAAATCTCTACAATAGATTACAGGAATGCATCAAGACGGCTTTGATAAATTATTAAATTCACTGACAAAATTTATATGGCAAAGCAATAACAGTTCAACAGATGAGCGATTGGCCGGTGTACGTTGCTTTTGAAAGCACTACTCACGCCACGCTGTTTTTGTTCATATCTAAGATTACAGAATAGATTCACCTTTCATATTCTGCATACACAATCTGTATACCTGGAAAGGTACAAGTCCCTTAGGACATTTCTACTTTTTTCTTGATTTTTTATGGTTCTGCGGCACTCATTTCGGTTGTGTTGTCCGAGAGTTCGTTTTTTTTTTCAGCTTTATTCAAAATATTTCCACTGTTAAATTACCAAAGAGTTGTGAATCTACCGACTCCACCCCTGAGGCAAAAATCTTTAGTTTAGCAACCTCGAGGATCAGATCCAGTGTGTGAAGGAATTATCATTTGAGAATGCCGACGGCTGCCAGTAAAAACCTGCCTTTTCTTTGTCAAATGACGGAGGCAAACATGACAGATGATCAAATGAAAATCATGAACCTCGTCTAGATAATTCATAAGTATCATTGTATTCATTGGCTTTTCACTCCAGTACTGATTAATAGCTTCCAATGGAAATCAAGCGACAGCAAGTGTCTTCAATACTCCAGAACGCTCCTCAGAAGCAGTAGCTGATTTTGGTAATTCCTCCTGGATTTCGAGTTTCTCCAACCTTTTTGTTGGGGTCATAGGGACTGTTCCCAGTACTCAAGCTACGATTCGTACTACTGTCAACTTCATGTCCTATGATTGTTCCAGTTTCCTGGCGAGGTCTAACCTTCCACTTTCTTTTACTTTTACTTTGCAGTCCGCCGTATGAGCAAAACCCACAATTTGAGACTTTTTTTTTTTAAATTCTGTTTACTTATACAGGATCTGATCTTTTAACCTCGACTGGATTCTCAGAGTCCCAGAGGATTCCATGTGTTCCATTCTCTATAATAGGTTCTGGTTACACCAGCAATGACTGGTGGCTCTCACAAAAAATCAAGTGACAGCAAGTCTCTTCAATACACTTAGTATTCAGTAGTACTGTCATCTGGATAGTGTCGGTTAATACCCGGATTCTTAGTTCTGCCGATCTTCTTTCTAGGTTCCTGGGGATCGTTCCGAGGGGTCCGAACACAAATGGAACTATAATCACCTTCGTATTTCACAACTTCTTCAGCTCCCTAGAAAGGTCCAGTACTGCGAATACAGTCTCACACTAGTTTGCCGGTGGTTATCGCTGAGCGCTGAGTGACAGTGAGTTTCCTCAGATCTCCAGCCTTCCTATCATATCTCCCTCACCTATCACAGCAACGCTGTGGTTTGTGCCGCCTCAAACCATGCTTTTTTTCTGTTAGGCCATAGTTAAGATCAGGGGGTTGTAGTTCTCATATTCCTTGTACTATCCTCAGTTTTCGTGCAGACCACAGTGGTGCTGTGGTCTGTATAGTTTCAATCTTGCCTCTTAACCTAGTTTCTATAACATCGTTTTTAGTGTCTTTGGTACAGTTGTGAGTACACCTACTATCATTGGTATTACCCTAACTTGCATGTTCCACACCTTCTTCTGCTCTCTTGCCAGGTCCTGGAATTTTCCCAGCTTTTCACTCTCTTTCCTATCTACTATGTAATCTGCTGGCACGGCCACGTCTACTATTCGACAAGTTCTCCTTTTCTTGTTCACAATTGCCAGGTCTAGTCTTCTCGCTTGAATGGGGTGGTTGATCTGGATGTCGAAGTCCCAGAGTAATGTATAGCTTCCATTTTCCAGGACTGTCTCTTGTTTGTGCCGGCACCACTTTTCGGCTTGTTTGAATCCTATTCGTTTAATCAATTCCAAGTGGGTCACTGTTGCTACCCTGTTATGTCTGTTTCTATACTCCTTCTGGGCTAGTTAACAACATTTACTAGTTATGTGGTTAACGGACTCATCCCTTCCTCGGCATAGACAACATTTGCTGTTTGGGTTTTGTCGATTTTCGTCTTGATATAATTTGACCTGTTGCATTTGTTTTGTGCAGCCATGATGAGCGATTCTGTCTCCCTCTTCAGATTTCCTTTGGTTAGCAATGTCCATGATCTCTCGTCTGCAACATTCTGTATCGATCTTTTGGATTCTCCGTATAGTTTTTCTGTTCCCATTTTTCTTTCCTTGTTTGAGGTGCTGCTCCTTCGTTTGCTTCTTTTTTGCTGTTCGTCGCGCTACTTCGGGCGCTTTTCATAATGTCTTCACTGTTTGTTTGCACGTATTTTTATAGTCCTGTTTTGGCCTCTAGGACACTGTCTCCTTTGCTGATGAATCCTCAACCGCCTTTTTTCCTCTCCTCGTACAGTGTATCTGTGTCATCTCTGGGATATATTATTAGTCTCCTCAAGTCTCCAGCCCTCCTCCCCTAGTACTCATAGGTCACAGTAATTCTGCGATTTACAGTTTCACACCGGTTGCCAAATGGTTATCGCTGAAGGCTGTGACAATAAGTCTCCTCGGGTCTTCAGCTAACGTCTCCTCCCTTTTTAACTTTTTCACCTATTATGTCAGGGCTAAAATTCGTTGCAGTATTTATATCTCTAGCACCTTCCTCAGTATCCGTGCAGTTCCCAGTAGTGCTGTGGTCTGTACGGTCTCTATCCTTCCCCTAATCCCGATCTCCTCCAGTCTCACCCTCAGCGTTTTGAGGACTGTTCCTAGTGCGCCCACTATGACCGGTACTACCCTGATTTTCATGTTCCACATCTTCTTTAA
>OY735217.1:42895411-42922911 GCA_963457665.1 Thysanoteuthis rhombus | reverse complement strand
GAATCGGAGCTTGAAAAACTAATTCAGAAATGTGGCAGTCATTAGGTTGCTACACTTGAATGTCATTTTTACATCCAAGAGAATAATTCTTAAAAGTGGAAGATTTACATATATGATTGTATTTTTTGCTGATTCAATGATGAATGAAGATATGATTTTTATTATTGGAGGTTTTTGAGCTCTTAGCGGCAATGGTATCTACACAAGAAAACCAATTTCCAAGTACAATTTCAAGATCGGACATAGTACTGCTTAAGCTGTAGATAAGGTCAACGACGTGAACTACACTACATTGCAAACCGCTCAGTGTTGGGCTCAATAAGTTTAGGTCTGGAAATATAGATACCAAGGATGAAGCTCGATGGAGCGATAAATCTATTCTTGATGAGGTATAAATGTCGATAGAAATGGTTCAACGAACCACGAATAACAGTCCAAGCACTTTGTGGGGATTTTTAGGACTTTAACAGCGACAATATCATGCCATCTGAAGGGATATTAAAAAGTTTGAATAAATAGGTCCCACATGAACTGAATAAAATCTTCCATGACAGTAACTGTATCTCAGTTTAGATAATTGTGTTATGAAATCTGGCAACATCCTCCATTATTCACCTGGCATTTCTCCTATAGAATATTTGGCTGACAAGAGTGGTTGAACCATTTGGTTATCGGTAGATTTCTCTCCCCCTTCAACTCATCTATAACCCCCCCTCTCTATCTATCTATCTATCTATCTATCTATCTATCTATCTGCTGTTCTCTGTCTTTACCTCTTCTTCAACCCCTATCGTTCTTACTTTAGAGTTACCTTTGGCTATAGATTGCTATAGTTCCTTAGAAGGAATCATAACAGTACGCCTATCTGTGCAATTTGGGCACGGACCCAAGACACACTGCTGGAGCAGTTGCCGAGAGGTCCGCTGCCTTTCCACAGGAATAACCTCACTATGGCTGTCTGTGCATATATATATATATATATATATATATATATATATATACATATATATATATATATATATATATATATATATATATATATATATATATAAATTTAGATATATATATATATATTATTGGGAAAAGACAGTGATCTAGTGAACTACACTCTGCTAATAACTTATTGTATTTCCTACAGGGTCTCAATATGTATCAACAGGAAGAAGGCTTCTCAATGGGATCGGCAATTCCTCTGGTTATTTCTAATATATAATAATAATCTGTTAAAACCATCAGTCTGGCTTAGATATGTGAACGACCCATTTATATTCTGACCTATCAAATTGATGTTCAGGGGGGTCGATCATGTGAACTCAATCAGACCTTCGATACAATTCACAATGGAAAACACACGTGGTTATAACAATGCAGTATACAAGAAGCCGACTCATACGGAATTAAAGTTACTAACAAAATGAGTATCTTCAAAATCACTTTTGCCAACATGAATAAGTTCATTTATTCCGGAAGCATATGTTTCTGGGGTCCTGGAACCAATTATTTCTTTAATAAAGTTAGGGGACTGCAAAGAAGATATAGAGAGCCCATAGGAGCCACAACATATGGATCACTTTTAGTTCTCAGATCCTCCAAAATTTGCTTACTAAAGTGTGTTTACCACACGAGAAGAGTCTGACCCAAAACTGTATTTACGTTATTCCTTGTAAATGTTGAAAGATTTATACTGGATAAACTGAAAGGCCTCCCAAAGTGCGATTCGATGAGCACAAAAAGCCATAATCAAGGGCTAAAATGGAAAGATTGAGGATGGTCAAGTGTGTCTGTTGGAAATTGAGAAAAATCAAAGAGGCAGCCCACATTAACATATCGACGGAGTGTGTAAGTCAAAGGGCAGAGTTCAACCTTATTGGCTTCCGCTGCCTAGAAGGCACACGGTATAGAAAAGTCCTTTTTATTTCCTTGTCAGGCACGTGTTTCTATCCATGCCCGACAAGGAAAGGAAAAGATATTAACTGAGTCCAAGATTATAGCGTTAACATCCTAGTTCGTTCAATTTTTGTAGGATCATTCTTGCGACTAGCGATATTTTTGCTTTTCATTGGGGGTCATTCATTTTTACTTTCCCAATTTGTTGCAAATGTCGAAAAACTGTTGGATGGCCCACTTTTGTTCTTCTGCAACCTCTCCAGTTGATTTGCGTTGGTTTGCCTCAATGATGGCCTTCAATTAGATGTTATCAATCACAAAAGGACGTTCACACCTTCAAAGTTTTTGTCAACGTTTTGAAATATTTGGAATCAATATTGCGAGTAGTTCCCGCTGTTTTATGTCCCATTTTGAACTCATTCAGCAAAATTGTTCGGTTTCCCTTGAAAGATTACCATGAAAGCAAAGTCTTGGATTTGAAAGAGTTAATTCGTTACTGTAATGTCAAACACATTACTTATAAGCTGAACCCTTTCCATGACCAAGTTTTTGGACCTATAAGCTACTTTACCCAAATTGTGGAAGCAGATCCCAACAGTCAACCTTGCCCCTTCCAAGAAAACCCCTAAAGGAAGCCTGTGACTATCGACATTACAATAAATTACACAGGCCACCAGACCATGAAAATCTAAACCACAGTTACAGTTACCTCATCCGACTTACGCACCAGATCTCTCTCCAACTGACTCCCACTTTTTTAAGAATTTTGATCACTTCATGCAAGGGGAGCCAAGCTACTCAAAAAGCCATCGAATAATTGATTGGCTTCAGGACATCAGAATACTGTGCTTCTGGAATAAATGGACTTGTTTCTGGTTGGCAAAAATATGTAGATTCTGAAAATACTCATTTAGATTAGTGACTTCTATTCAAATCGGAAATATACTGCTTTGATTTTGATGACAAGAAAAACTGCAATTATTTTTCCACCAACCAAATAGATAGATATGATCAGATTCAGAGAGAATAACATAGATGTTATTAAGTAGAAAAATGTATATATATGATTAGGGACGGATAGATTATGTATTTATTTGGCCTCGTATAAGGCGAAATTCTTTGATCAAACTTTTCACATTAAAAGTAACTGCCGCTATCTTACACAGTGTGTACGTTTAAGATGCCACTCGGAACAAATATTCATTGTATCTCTATGGCAATGGAATTTTCTGAGATTATAGTCACGAATTTTCAGAATTCGGAGATTCCAATAAAAAAATTCCACATAAACATTCTCATTGAACTCAAAATGTACCACACATATATCTATCGCTAAATAAAAAAAATACAACACGCATATCTAATCTTTTGACATGAAGAATATATCAGCAAACCAAAAACTTCCTCTGACAGATACAGAGTTTTTTTATCTAACTAGAAAGCACTCAGAGAGTGCATACCTTTACTAACCCATTGCCAGGGAGAGTAATTGAGCATGGATTCATCCCAAAATTTAATCAGTTCTCACGTAGCCTATTGTCCACCCCTCCACAGAATTTCATTGAAATTCATTGATAACTTGCTGACAAATATAGGTGTATACATGAATATAATTGATTAAAAAAAACAGAAAAATATCTCTCAATCAGGGAGGAAATTCAAGGAGCAACCCTAAAATTGTACCATCTCTTTCTTACCCTATTGTCCACCCTTCAAAAAAGATTCCGTTGAAATTCATTTCAAATTAATTGACGGATGTAAACAAGTCTTTACTAGTCTTGTACAAATCCTTCATAACGTATCTTCACTGAGCTTATGTTTTCACCTTTGATCATCTCTCTGTCTGTTGGCCCTTACAATATTCCTAAATATTCATTTTAGATTTTTAGATGTAATAACAAAGAAATTCATTATTTCTGAATTACAATATTAATGTGAACATTCAACAAACTTATTCATGATCCTTTAAGGGAATTCTTTTCTATATTCCCTGCTATTGAACCCTAAACCTAACCGGTTATTGGTAGGTCTGGAAAATTTGGAAGATGAGGCCAAGCGTTGAACATCATTGCATTAAACTTCAGTAGTGTCGTTTATTCCAGTGTTGAGCAATATCATCAACTGAGGGTCGTCCCCTTCGAATGATTGATGCAAGTCTTATTTCACAAAATATTCTGCTACCCTTCCAATTCGACTCTACTTTTTTCCTCTTTGTTGACCTCTCCTTATCATCCTGGAGAAGTGAAGTACATTTTCATCAGTTCCTTTCACTTTTATCCCTTCCAGTGATTTTAGTTGATAATGTGAGAATTCAGTTTTTGTCTGAACGATTCTCTACTTCTTTCCTCTTAATTAACCATTCCTTATCATTCCATAAAATTAGAGGACGTTTCTTATCATTTTCAGGGCAAAACTGAATTCTCACATTATAAACTAGTTTATTGAAACAAAATAAACAAGAAAAGATCAGATGAGAAATATACTCTATTTCTCTAGGATGATAAGGTGTGATCAAATACGAGCAAAGAACTAGAGAATGATTCAGGGAAAAACGGAATTCTCACAAAATGAACTGAAATATTGAAAAGAAATAAAAGAGGAAGGAACTGATGAGAAATGTTCCCTATTTCTCCAGGATGATAAGGTGTGATCAAATAAGAGCAAAGAACTAGAGAAAGATTCAGGGAAAGACTGAATTCTCGCATAATAAACTAAAATATTACAATGAAATAGAAAAGGAAGGTACTGATGAGAAATATACTCTATTTCTCCAGGATGATAAGATGTGATCAAATGGGAGCAAAGAACTAGAGAACGATTCAGGGAATAACGGAATTCTCACATAATAAACTAAAATATTAAAAAGGAATGAAAGAGAAAGGAACTGATGGGAAATGTATTCTATTTCTCCAGGAAGATAAGGTGTGATCAAATAAGAGCAAAGAAGTAGAGAATTATTCAGGGAAAAACTGAATTCTAAAATAATAAACTGAAATATTGAAAAGAAATAGAACAGGAAGGAACTGATGGGAAATGTATTCTATTTCTCCAGGATGAAAAGGTGTGATCAAATGGGAGCAAAGAACTAGAGAACGATTCAGGGAAAAACTGAATTCTCACATAATAAACTGAAATATTGAAAAGAAATAGAACAGGAAGGAACTGATGGGAAATGTATTCTATTTCTCCAGGATGAAAAGGTGTGATCAAATACGAGCAAAGAACTAGAGAATTATTCAGGGAAAAACTGAATTCTCACATAATAAACTGAAATATTGAAAAGAAATAGAACAGGAAGGAACTGATGGGAAATGTATTCTATTTCTCCAGGATGAAAAGGTGTGATCAAATGGGAGCAAAGAACTAGAGAACGATTCAGGGAAAAACTGAATTCTCACATAATAAACTGAAATATTGAAAAGAAATAGAACAGGAAGGAACTGATGGGAAATGTATTCTATTTCTCCAGGATGAAAAAGTGTGATCAAATACGAGCAAAGAACTAGAGAATTATTCAGGGAAAAACTGAATTCTAACATAATAAACTAAAATATAAAAAAGGAATAAAAGAGAAATGAACTGATGAGAAATGTACTCTATTTCTCCAGGATGATAAGGTGTGATCGAATAAGAGCAAAGAACTAGACAATGATTCAGGGAAAAACTGAATTCTAACATAATAAACTAAAATAAAAAAAAGGAATAAAAGAGAAAGGAACTGATGAGAAATGTACTCTATTTCTCCAGGATGATAAGGTGTGATCAAATACGAGCATAGAAGTAAAGAATGATTCAGGGAAAAACTGGATTCTCACATAATGAACTGAAATATTGAAAAGATATAGGAGAGAAAGGAACTGATGGAAAATGTACTCTATTTCTCCAGGATGATAATGTGTGATCAAATGAGAGCAAAGAAGTAAAGAATGATTCAGGGAAAAACTGAATTCTCACATAATAAACTATAATATTGAAAAGAAATAGAAGAGATAGGAACTGATGAGAAATGTACTCTATTTCTCCAGGTTGATAAGATGTGATCAAATACGAGTAAAGAAGTAGACAATGATTCGGGGAAAAACTGAATTCTCACATAATAAATTAAAATATAAGAAAGGAATAAAAGAGAAAGGAACTGATGAAAAATGTACTCTTTTTTTCCAGGATTATAAGGTGCGATCAAATACGAGCAAAGAACTAGAGAATGATTCAGGGAAAAACTGAATTCTCACATAATAAACTGAAATATTGAAAAGAAATAGAGGAGAAATGAACTGATGAGAAATGTACTCTACTCCTCCAGGATGATAAGATGTGATCAAATGAGAGCAAAGAACTAGAGAATGATTCAGGGAAAAACTGAATTCTCACATAATGAACTAAAATATTGAAAAGAAATAGAAGAGAAAGGTACTGATGAGAAATGTACTCTTTTTTTCCAGGATGATAATGTGTGATCAAATGAGAGCAAAGAACTAGAGAATGATTCAGGGAAAAACTGAAATCTCACATAATAAACTAAAATATTGAAAAGAAATAGAAGAGAAAGGAAATGATGAGAAATGTACTCGATTTCTCCAGGAGGATAAGGTGTGATCAAATGAGAGCAAAGAACTCGAGAAAGATTCAGGGAAAAACTGAATTCTCACATAATAAACTGAAAAATTAAAAAGGAATAAAAGAGAAAGGAACTGATGAGAAATGTACTCTATTCCTCCAGGATGATAAGGTGTGATCAAATAAGAGCAAAGAACTAGAAGATCATTCAGGGAAAAACTGAATTCTCACATAATGAACTGAAATATTGAAAAGATATGGGAGAGAAAGGAATTGATGGAAAATGTACTCTATTTCTCCAGGATGATAATGTGTGATCAAATGAGAGCAAAGAAGTAAAGAATGATTCAGGGAAAAACTGAATTCTCACATAATAAACTAAAAGATCAAAAAGGAATAAAAGAGAAAAGAACTAATGAAAAATGTACTCTATTTCTCAAGGATGATAAGCTGCGATCAAATACGAGCAAAGAAGTAAAGAATGATTCAGGGAAAAACTGAATTCTCACATAATAAACTAAAATATTGAAAAGAAATAGAAGAGAAAGGAAATGATGAGAAATGTACTCTACTCCTCCAAGATGATAAGATGTGATCAAATGAGAGCAAAGAACTAGAGAATGATTCAGGGAAAAACTGAATTCTCACATAATGAACTAAAATATTGAAAAGAAATAGAAGAGAAAGGTACTGATGAGAAATGTACTCTTTTTTTCCAGGATGATAAGATATGATCAAATGAGAGCAAAGAACTAGAGAATGATTCAGGGAAAAACTGAAATCTCACATAATGAACTAAAATATTGAAAAGAAATAGAAGAGAAAGGAAATGATGAGAAATGTACTCTATTTCTCCAGGATGATAAGGTGTGATCGAATAAGAGCAAAGAACTAGACAATGATTCAGGGAAAAACTGAATTCTAACATAATAAACTAAAATATAAAAAAGGAATAAAAGAGAAAGGAACTGATGAGAAATGTACTCTATTCCTCCAGGATGATAAGGTGTGATCAAATAAGAGCAAAGAACTAGAAGATCATTCAGGGAAAAACTGAATTCTCACATAATGAACTGAAATATTGAAAAGATATGGGAGAGAAAGGAATTGATGGAAAATGTACTCTATTTCTCCAAGATGATAATGTGTGATCAAATGAGAGCAAAGAAGTAAAGAATGATTCAGGGAAAAACTGAATTCTCACATAATAAACTAAAAAATCAAAAAGGAATAAAAGAGAAAAGAACTAATGAAAAATGTACTCTATTTCTCAAGGATGATAAGGTGCGATCAAATACGAGCAAAGAACTAGAGAATGATTCAGGGAAAAACTGAAATCTCACATAATAAACTAAAATATTGAAAAGAAATAGAAGAGAAAGGAAATGATGAGAAATGTACTTGATTTCTCCAGGATGATAAGGTGTGATCAAATAAGAGCAAAGAAGTAAAGAAAGATTCAGGGAAAAACTGAATTCTCACATAATAAACTAAAAAATTAAAAAGGAATAAAAGAGAAAGGAACTGATGAGAAATGTACTCTATTCCTCCAGGATGATAAGGTGTGATCAAATAAGAGCAAAGAACTAGAAGATCATTCAGGGAAAAACTGAATTCTCACATAATGAACTGTAATATTGAAAAGATATGGGAGAGAAAGGAATTGATGGAAAATGTACTCTATTTCTCCAGGATGATAATGTGTGATCAAATGAGAGCAAAGAAGTAAAGAATGATTCAAGGAAAAACTGAATTCTCACATAATAAACTAAAAAATTAAAAAGGAATAAAAGAGAAAAGAACTGATGAAAAATGTACTCTATTTCTCAAGGATGATAAGGTGCGATCAAATACGAGCAAAGAAGTAAAGAATGATTCAGGGAAAAACTGAATTCTCACATAATAAACTAAAATATTGAAAAGAAATAGAAGAGGAAGGAACTGATGAGAAATGTACTCTATTTCTCCAGGATGATAAGGTGTGATCAAATGAGAGCAAAGAACTAGAGAATGATTCAGGGAAAAACTGGATTCTTACATAATGAACTGAAATATTGAAAAGATATGGGAGAGAAAGGAACTGATGAGAAATGTACTCTATTTCTCCAGGATGATAATGTGTGATCAAATGAGAGCAAAGAAGTAAAGAATGATTCAGGGAAAAACTGAATTCTCACATAATAAACTAAAAAATTAAAAAGGAATAAAAGAGAAAAGAACTGATGAAAAATGTACTCTATTTCTCAAGGATGATAAGGTGCGATCAAATACGAGCAAAGAAGTAAAGAATGATTCAGGGAAAAACTGAATTCTCACATAATAAACTAAAATATTGAAAAGAAATAGAAGAGAAAGGAACTGATGAGAAATGTACTGTATTTCTCCAGGATGATAAGGTGTGATCAAATAAGAGCAGAGAAGTAGAGAATGATTCAGGGAAAAACTGAATTCTCACATAATAAACTCAAATATTGAAAAGAAAAAGAAGAGAATGGAACTGATGGGAAATGTACTGTATTTCTCCAGGATGATAAGGTTAGATCAAATACGAGCAAAGAAGTAGAGAATTATTCAGGGAAAAACTGAATTCTCACATAATAAATTAAAATATAAGAAAAGAATAAAAGAGAAAAGAACTGATGAAAAATGTACTCTATTTCTCCAGGATGATAAGGTGTGATCAAATAAGAGCAAAGAAGTAGAGAATTATTCAGGGAAAAACTGAATTCTCACATAATGAACTGAAATATTGAAAAGAAATAGAAGAAAAATGAACTGATGAGAAATGTACTGTATTTCTCCAGGATGATAAGGTGTGATCAAATAAGAGCAAAGAACTAGAAGATCATTCAGGGAAAAACTGAATTCTCACATAATGAATTAAAATATTAAAAAGAAATAAAAGAGAAAGGAACTGATGGAAAATGTACTGTATTTCTCCAGGATGATAAGTTGTGATCAAATGAGAGCAAAGAACTAGAGAGTGATCAGGGAAAAACTGAATTCTAAAATAATAAACTGAAATATTGAAAATAAATAGAAGAGAAATTAACTGATGAGAAATGTACTCTATTTCTCCAGGATGATAAGGTGTGATCGAATAAGAGCAAAGAACTAGACAATGATTCAGGGAAAAACTGAATTCTAACATAATAAACTAAAATATAAAAAAGGAATAAAAGAGAAAGGAACTGATGAGAAATGTACTCTATTTCTCCAGGATGATAAGGTGTGATCAAATACGAGCATAGAAGTAAAGAATGATTCAGGGAAAAACTGGATTCTCACATAATGAACTGAAATATTGAAAAGATATAGGAGAGGAAGGAACTGATGGAAAATGTACTCTATTTCTCCAGGATGATAATGTGTGATCAAATGAGAGCAAAGAAGTAAAGAATGATTCAGGGAAAAACTGAATTCTCATATAATAAACTATAATATTGAAAAGAAATAGAAGAGATAGGAACTGATGAGAAATGTATTCTATTTCTCCAGGTTGATAAGATGTGATCAAATACGAGTAAAGAAGTAGACAATGATTCAGGGAAAAACTGAATTCTCACATAATAAATTGAAATATAAGAAAGGAATAAAAGAGAAAGGAACTGATGAAAAATGTACTCTTTTTTTTCCAGGATTATAAGGTGCGATCAAATACGAGCAAAGAACTAGAGAATGATTCAGGGAAAAACTGAATTCTCACATAATAAACTGAAATATTGAAAAGAAATAGAGGAGATATGAACTGATGAGAAATGTACTCTACTCCTCCAGGATGATAAGATGTGATCAAATGAGAGCAAAGAACTAGAGAATGATTCAGGGAAAAACTGAAATCTCACATAATAAACTAAAATATTGAAAAGAAATAGAAGAGAAAGGAAATGATGAGAAATGTACTCGATTTCTCCAGGAGGATAAAGTGTGATCAAATAAGAGCAAAGAACTCGAGAAAGATTCAGGGAAAAACTGAATTCTCACATAATAAACTAAAAAATTAAAAAGGAATAAAAGAGAAAGGAACTGATAAGAAATGTACTCTATTCCTCCAGGATGATAAGGTGTGATAAAATAAGAGCAAAGAACTAGAAGATCATTCAGGGAAAAACTGAATTCTCACATAATGAACTGAAATATTGCAAAGATATGGGAGAGAAAGGAATTGATGGAAAATGTACTCTATTTCTCCAGGATGATAATGTGTGATCAAATGAGAGCAAAGAAGTAAAGAATGATTCAGGGAAAAACTGAATTCTCACATAATAAACTAAAAAATTAAAAAGGAATAAAAGAGAGAAGAACTGATGAAAAATGTACTCTATTTCTCAAGGATGATAAGGTGCGATCAAATACGAGCAAAGAAGTAAAGAAAGATTCAGGGAAAAACTGAATTCTCACATAATAAACTAAAATATTGAAAAGAAATAGAAGAGGAAGGAACTGATGAGAAATGTACTCTATTTCTCCAGGATGATAAGGTGTGATCAAATGAGAGCAAAGAACTAGAGAATGATTCAGGGAAAAACTGGATTCTCACATAATGAACTGAAATATTGAAAAGATATGGGAGAGAAAGGAACTGATGGAAAATGTACTCTATTTCTCCAGGAGGATAATGTGTGATCAAATGAGAGCAAAGAAGTAAAGAATGATTCAGGGAAAAACTGAAATCTCACATAATAAACTAAAAAATTATAAAGGAATAAAAGAGAAAAGAACTGATGAGAAATGTACTCTATTTCTCAAGGATGATAAGGTGCGATCAAATACGAGCAAAGAAGTAAAGAATGATTCAGGGAAAAACTGAATTCTCACATAATAAACTAAAATATTGAAAAGAAATAGAAGAGGAAGGAACTGATGAGAAATGTACTCTATTTCTCCAGGATGATAAGGTGTGATCAAATGAGAGCAAAGAACTAGAGAATGATTCAGGGAAAAACTGGATTCTCACATAATGAACTGAAATATTGAAAAGATATGGGAGAGAAAGGAACTGATGGAAAATGTACTCTATTTCTCCAGGATGATAAGGTGTGATCAAATGAGAGCAAAGAAGTAAAGAATGATTCAGGGAAAAACTGAATTCTCACATAATAAACTAAAAAATTATAAAGGAATAAAAGAGAAAAGAACTGATGAAAAATGTACTCTATTTCTCAAGGATGATAAGGTGCGATCAAATACGAGCAAAGAAGTAAAGAATGATTCAGGGAAAAACTGAATTCTCACATAATAAACTAAAATATTGAAAAGAAATAGAAGAGAAAGGAACTGATGAGAAATGTACTCTATTTCTCCAGGATGATAAGGTGTGATCAAATAAGAGCAGAGAAGTAGAGAATGATTCAGGGAAAAACTGAATTCTCACATAATAAACTTAAATATTGAAAAGAAAAAGAAGAGAATGGAACTGATGGGAAATGTACTGTATTTCTCCAGGATGATAAGGTTAGATCAAATACGAGCAAAGAAGTAGACAATGATTCAGGGAAAAACTGAATTCTCACATAATAAATTAAAATATAAGAAAGGAATAAAAGAGAAAAGAACTGATGAAAAATGTACTCTATTTCTCCAGGATGATAAGGTGCGATCAAATACGAGCAAAGAACTAGAGAATGATTCAGGGAAAAGCTGAATTTTCACATAATAAACTTAAATATTGAAAAGAAATAGAAGAGAAAGGAAATGATGAGAAAATGTACTCTATTTTTCCAGGATGATAAGGTGTGATCAAATACGAGCAATGAAGTAAAGAATGATTCAGGGAAAAACTGAATTCTCACATAATAAACTAAAATATTAAAAGGAATAAAAGAGAAAGGAACTGATGAGAAATGTACTGTATTTCTCCAGTATGATAAGGTGCGATTAAATGCGAGCAAAGAAGTAGAGAATTATTCAGGGAAAAACGGAATTCTCACATAATAAACTGAAATATTGAAAAGAAATGATAAGGTGTAATCAAATAAGAGGAAAGAATTGTTCAGGGAAAAAACTCAGTTTTCACATAATGACCTGAAATATTTGAAAGAAGATAAGATATTTGGTGTTCATCCGCATAATTGTAAAGAACATTAATTATGGGGCAAAATTAGAGATAGTTCAGGGAAGAACTCAATTTTCACAGAATATTGTAAAATCATATGAAGGAAGAAAAGAAAAAGAAACAGATATAAAATGTGCCATACGTCTCCAGAATGGTATCGAATGGTCAACTAAGTTTGGACAGATGAGGAAAGAGCTCAATTCCAACATAAAAAAAAATGATTCCTACAGAATAAGAGGAAAATAAATGATAAGGAGGTAGATATGAACAAAAGAAATAGATTAGGAAGTTTCTGTATGTTTCCAAAATTGTACAGAATGGTTAACTAGGTTAAGAAATGAAGAGAGAGAGAGATGGGGATAGAGTTGAATTCTTTCTGAATAAAGGGAAAATGTCCCAAAGAAGAATATTCAACAGAGCTGAATTCCTACAGAATAAGGGGAAAATGATACAAAGGAAAAAAGGAGAATGAAATAGATGAGGAAAGTGCTGAACATCTTCAGAATGGTTGGGAATGGTCAAGTAAGAGGAGAGAGGAAGAGACGGAGGAGGAAAGAACTAGATTCCTCCAGTATAAAGGAAAATGATAAGAAGGAAGAAATGAATATGAAACAGTTGAGGAAGTTGCTGTGCATCCTCATAATCAGAGGGAAATATGAATGATATAAATAGGAAATGATTTTACATCAATCTAAATTACGGTTGCAAACAAGCAGCCTAGAAAATAATTTGCATAAATCTACATTCATTGTCATTAAATTCATCTTATAAACAACTTCACATTACAATAAATCTATAAAAAATGATCATGGAATCTGGGAGAAATTTTCTATTCACTTTAACTGAAGTGTTCAGGGCCAACTGATTTTGATAACAATACCTGTCATTGACCTCCAATTTTTTTTTTTAATACACCATAAGCTAATATGAATCATTGCCGACGATTATGATGATGATGATGATGATGAAAAAAGAAAATGCCTAAAAAGTGACTAGAACACATTGAAAATCAGGAAAATATTGTTTTGGAATATACTTTGTACTGTTGTTGCGGAAGGAAAATGATTAATTTCTTGAAGCAATACCAACCCACGATGATTAGTCAATCCGATTGAAAAATAAATACAGTCAGAATTAATTTTACTTATGGCTACACTGGTGGTCCCCATTGGAAAATAAATACAGTCAGAATTAATTTTACTTATGGCTACACTGGCAGTCCCCATTGGAAAATAAATACAGTCAGAATTAATTTTACTTATGGCTACACTGGCAGTCCCAATTGGAAAATAATTCAACTAAAAAGAGAGTCGGAAACATTCAGAAATATCTAGATTCTGGAGGAATTGGATGTTATTCCCACTAGAAAACATCTGAAATAAAGTAAAAAAATATCTAGATTCTCCAGAATCATTAAACCCGTTATAATAAGGCGTCCAAAATGTCAAAAAGGTTTCCTCTTTTTTTCTAAAAATTCAAAAAAGTTCTCTAGAAGAGATTTAGTGGAGTACTGATGCCAACTTTCAAGTCTGTTCGAAAAAAGGTTCCGGCCAGGAGCGCCAAAACACACAAACACTTATGATCGAAAATGGGGGGGGGTACTTTGAGGGATAATATTTTTTTTTCACTTTTAGTGGTTAAAATTGATTCCAAAAAATTTATTTCCCACTTTTAAGGAATATTTTGTTATTAGTGGGGTTAAAGGATTTTTTCTATTGAGGGGCAACAAGTTGAGGGAGCGCTTCCTTTGTTTTTACTTTCAGACGACGAAATTGAGCAATATATACATTACTACTAGTATTGACCACTAAAAGTGAAAAAAAATCCCATCCAAGGGAAGATTTCAAAGGTCAAAATCAAGAAGTAATTCTTCTTCACTTGTAGGTATCAAAAAAGCGACAGAACTCATCCCACCACTAGGGGTGAAAACAGAAAAGGGGGGTTTCTTCCTAGAAATCAAAAGGTGTCAAAGTCTGTGTGTGTGTGTGTGTGTGTGTGTGTGTGTGTGTGTGTTCAAATCCTCAGCTTGTTCCATTAGGATATGATTTTAGCCCTATTTCCATCACCTTGGGAGAGACTTATGAATTCACTTGATAAAATTGGGTTTCAGTGGAAGATAGGCCATGAATCTTATGCCGTACAATCCTGGAATGGAACTAAGCGGGTAGAGCAGGATGATATAAGGGGAACAACTCTCATATCAGATCATCGCGATTACTTCCCTTTATTAGCTGCCTTATCCTATTTTTTCCTTCCTTTGGATATGCGATGATATTTAATCGCACACTTTATGAAATACAATTACGTGGTTGTATTTATTCCGTACACTACAGTGATTGGCCTTAAGCTTTAATGTCATTTTATCGTATTGAATCGGTCTTGGTCAATATCCTGAATGCCTTAATCCTGAATGCCTTAATCCTGAATAATGAAATCACGGGAGATCAAAATCCCTAAAGGTTTAAATCCCAAGTTTGTTTTTTTATTGGTTAAAATGGCGTAGAGCAGAGGAGCAATTACTATTAATCTATATGGGGAGATATTGTGTGTTCCCCCCCCCAAAAAAAAACATTGTGAGATTTTCTGCTACGATTGTCATTGCTGCAATGATTACTGAAAAGTATGACTTTAGTTTCAAAAGGGCATGTAGGTCTTGGCGAAATTTGCAGGATGTTTCTAATGCTTACAAAACACTGTAAGATTTTTTTTTAAAGCGTGAGGCTCAGCAGTCAAGCATGCTGTTGTATTTCAAGCCTCCTGCATCAACAAAAGCTGACGATAAACCTCGACCGTCGACATCGAGGCAGACAGACTTAAAAGGTTATCTTTTTTAATCGGGGAATTCCTGATAACTTTTTCCTAAATGAATGAAACATAATTGCTCCTTCGCTTCTCACCATTGTGGATAGCTGAGAGAGATGACACACCGTAAAGTGGGGAAATGTCCAGGTGAAATTGATAAATAATGGGAAGGAAACTGTTTTAAATGAAGAATCTTTGGTTTTTCCTTATCAAATTAATGTTAACAATTGGAACCGACTTGGAACCAGAGATGAAAAGATTAACAGAGTAGCTTCTAGTCAAAGTTTATCTATAGAATTATTAGCAAAACAAAACAAAAAATGTGTGATTCCTATCTTTAAATTCAAGCTGAAGACTACACTATGAAAAAACTCATGCAGATATTTTCATAGCAGACAAATGTTACTGATCTGGCATGAATCACTAATGGCTAGTTATTCCCCCTAGAAAAATTCATGGATATATTTGAATTTCTATGAGATTATTTTTTTTTTTTTTAGATTAGAAACAATACATACAGCAGCATACCGATGGGGGTGACATCATCAGAGGTGTTACACCATCAGTTGGGTGACACTATGATAACTACCTATTTTTTTAAAAATCTTTTTATTGATATATTTGTTAATTTAATTGTTTAAAATTGAATAGAATAAGATAAGTCTGAAGTGATGTGCAATAATTTGCTTTGTCTTCCATGGGCGTTGAATTTAGAGTTTTGTGGATCCTTCAAAACTTTTACACGGGGCCATATTGGTACTTTGCACCTCTAACGGAGCATTAGTAAAATGGTCGAAATTGCTGCTAACCGAAGTCCTGCTGAGAAATAATGGACACTTCTTGGGGTGGAAGGCATTCAGTTAAATAAGAAGTAAGTGTGGTAATTGCTACATTTAGTAAACATCGCTCAGTAAATCCTACAACATTTCAGTTGTGCTTTGTACCTCACCTTACATTGCTCGATAAATGAGAACAAGGAGAAAGTTCTTGGCACAATCCTAGTTTCATGTTTTTTGTGGCATTTATTTCATGATCAAAGTGTAGTGACTATTCTTCTCGCGTCAATCCCCTTTTCAACTTGAAAAGTTAGCATTATTTCAATTGTTTTTTTATGAATTTTAATTTTAATTTTTTCAATTAACAAAAAACAAACAAAAGTTATATGATGATTGGACTTAAATTGTTGAGTGTCTTTCTCGAATTTTATGAATCTGTTAAAGAAATAACGAAACACAATAATTTGATTTCAAAAATACAAAACAAACAATAAATTATTTTGATACAAAATGTTATGATAATTGATAAGTTGAAAATGAGTCACTGAAGGGTAGAAATGATTTAATGAAATCAAATTATTTGAGTTTTTTCTTCACATAAGTTGGGTAATCTTTAAAATTCAAAACAGGTTTCACATGGTTTTCAGAGACGACAATAAATATGATCCAAGAAAACTTTTGTTTTTGGCAACTGAATAAATATTGAAATCAAATCAAAATTCACGAAGAAAGCAATTGAAATACAACCATAATGACGTTTAAAATTTAAAATGGGAAGTTATGCTATTTCGTTGACGTGAGATGCCTAGAATTTTTTCCAAACTGACTGTTGTTTCATATTCATTATTTATAACTTTCGGAACCACGTAGTAACTAAAAACCTTTTTGATTTTTTACAGATTTAATGTTAGTCAGACAACTTACACAGTGCAATGGAAAGCCAAAAATAGGGCTCTAAGCGTAATGGTTTTGAAATTTAGGGATTAATATATCCGTATGTTTTTTAGAACGGTATTGAAAAAAAAAAGAAAGTTCAACAAAAACTAAAAGTATGATTTTTTTCATATAAAAATCCCTTGGAAGAAATTTTACTAGGTTAGAGAATACATAAAGAAATCCTCTCAGACTTTATGCAAAAAAGGAAAGGTGTATCTTTTGAGGTACGTACCTATAATACAAAATGATTGCTGAAATTCTGCATATCCCAAGAGGAGGGCAAGTTCTGAGAGGAGTGATGTGACACCCCAAATTCCCGCCCGGGTGACACCAACCCTAGGAATATATATATATATATATATATATATATATATATATATATATATATATATATATATGTGTGTGTGTGTGTGTGTGTGTGTGTGTGTGTGTGTGTGTGTGTGTGTGGTCTAGGAAGCTGTACAGCTTTCAACACTTAACATAGAAACTTTTAAGTAGATTTTTGTCTCTTCAGTCACTCATCTCCCAATATCAAAGCAATTAATGTAATTTTCAGTGTTTTTTTCCTGTCCTCCTCTACTTATTATGGTACAATGTACAAATTGTGTCTTGTTGGGATCATCACTTCTTTACCACACACGCACACACACACACACACACACACACACACACACAGACGTGTGTGTGAGAGAGAGAGAGAGAGAGAGAGAGTGAAAATAAGTATTATTGAAAAATAAATCTGTTCATTTTTCTGGCAAGTTTTTCGGATATTCTGTTGTTTTTTTTTTGCTGTCAGTTCGAATGAGTCTGAGAATTTTCTGAAATTCATGGCGTAATCTCTCAAATATCATGATACCAAGTATTTTCAACCGTCGCTTTTCTATTTCAAGTTTAATTTTTACGTTGTGTCCGTCTTTATTTTCAATTTTGGGTGCCTACATCCTCAATTACCGATAGCAATAGCAGACCTTTTATCAACATGACAAATCAAATAGAACAACAACTTGTTTCAAACTGAAATGACGTAACCCATGATACCATTGATATCGTTAAAAATCGAAAATTGAGACAATTACAACGATGTTGAAACCAGCCTTGAAAAAGACCAACGATTGTCGAAAGTGTTTGGGGTATTACCGTCAATAAATGAATCGTAGCATCAAATTTCATGGGAAAAAAGCAGATATATAGTCAGAATAAATTCTATTTATGACATCACTGCTGTTTACCACTCGAAAATATCTAAAACAGAGGTAGAAAATATCTAGAAAAATCTAGATTTTGAAAAATCTAAAAGTTATCAATAAACCTGTCAGAATAGATCTAATGGAGTTCTTGTTTCAAGTCTGTTGATAAAAATCTATTGCACCCGCACAGGCAAACCAATAAACCCGTCGAAATGAGGCCCTAAAGCTTCTCTTTCGAAAAAAAAAAAAATTTAGAAGGGGTCTAGTGGAGTAGTAATGCCAATTTCCGAGTTTTTGGACAAAACGGTATGGCCAGGAACGATCAAACAAATAAACGAACTCATGCACGTATTAAAAAAAGAATAGAACCTATTGTGACTAATTAAAGTTGAACCAAAAATGAAATAAGTCACAACAAACCCTTCGCCATTTCTACGGTTGTCCGATAGTACAACATTCATTAGACTTTTTGTTTTTTCTCAAAAACATTAGAAAGCTCGAAAGACCTTTCAGAAGAATTAATGAAGAATGTCTATACTTGTCAATGATACACGTGGCAAAAAAAAGTGGGGGAAAGCGGTACGGTATTTTGATGTAAATCTAATATATATCCCCAGGGGAACTGATTGATTTGTCCTGGTCTTGGTTCATTAAAAAATAAAGCAAAAAGTAAAAAGCATTGCCATTTCATTCACAAACGTGAGAGGTGTATACGCATTTGGATCACTTGGTGAGGACACGGTGGCGTAGCTGCACGTATGTGTGCTGCCTCGACGTCGGTAAAGTGAAATGGGCAAAGTTTTTTACTATCCGATAGTCACGGTGGAACATAGGTAAGATCAGATCGGCTGGGAGGTCGGCGGAATGATAAAGATTTTAGGGAGGAGGAAAGAGGGGGGAAGAGTAGCCAGCAGCAAGTGCTGGGGCCAGAAGTGTAACTAGCTAAGGGTGCTTGCGCTAATGAGCATTGGACCATGTGCGTCCAGGGCGTTTATAGGGGTCGTCAGAAGAAGAGACGTTTTCGATATCTAGCTAGAAGAAGGGTTTTGTATCTAATTCCTAACTAAAAGTATGATTTGATAGTTAATAATTCTAGTATATATATAACATGTTTTATCGAATTTGACTGACAAGGATCTGTCGCTGTTAAGAAAAACTGATTAAATCCTTGTCAGTCAAATTCAATAAATACATGTTTAATTGAAAAACTGATATATATATATATATACATACATATATATATATATATATATATATATATATATATATATATATATATGTGTGTGTGTGTGTGTGTGTGTGTGTGTGTGTGTGTGTGTGTGTGCGTGTGTGTGTGTGTGTGTGTGTGTGTGATTTGGCAGAGCAACCTATATTTGTGGAGTTGGAGCTGTTTCTCTACGTTCTCTTGGTTATGTGTTTCAAATGGTAGGTTGGAGATATATTACACTGATTAGTTGTAAGATATTTCAATCTCTGAGCTTTATCTGCTGATACCGATAAAGAATGGGGAAATTATCATTTTCTGATGAGAAACTTTGTACTTAAATTTTTTAACGTGAATCGTATTCACGTGTTTGAAAAAAGGTCAGCTGATTCAACACACACGCTTTAACAGTTCTTTTCATATTTACCACATTTTTTTCTAGTTAGTTCTGATTCTTTTTTCATATTTATATTTTCATTTTCAATATAATTACCGGGACGGTCTCTATTTATTAGCTGGATAATACCCTTACGCTGGCAGCGGCATAAGTCATCCCTATCCTGGCTTCTCATATCACAAGTTTCTTTTCTCGGTTGGAAATATGTGAAATGCTTAGAGGCCACAAGCATCCGAAGTGGCGTCACTCACTTCATCATTTCAACTTCGTTTAGTGATCTGGTAAAATTATTCCCGGGTTTGTGTACAAGGGAAGTAACTCTATAATTACTTTCAAATCGTCATGTGACCAACCATGATAGCCACATTTGTTTGTATTCATGAAAGTATACGACAGTGAAATAACTAACTGTTCATGTTCATTTTAAAAACTGATATTACGATGTTATATCTTTGATGTCGTCTGTGGCCATCTAACTCTGTCTTCTCATTAGAGTAAAAAAATTTTGAGTCCGATTAGAAACGTTAAGTAAGTATGGTTCACTTTTTTTTTATTTCGTTGAGAAACTATTTTTTATTTGATTTTTCTCTGTTCAATATTTTTTAAAATTTCGATCTGTGTTTGCTGATTGATTTATTGAGGTATTTTTCTTATGTAACTCATTTTTTGCTTTCTTGTTTCCCTTCACATTGTGTCACGTGCATAAGAAAGCGAACCAGGAGACGGGGCAAAAAAGTATATATAAGTTGAAGAGACTAACATATCATGAAATTTTAGTTTCTCAACGAAACAGGAAAAGCCTGACAGGAAATCCATCCAATTGTTATCGTTTTTGTTTTACACTCGCTGATAATATATTGATTAGTAAAAAAAGCGGAAAGTTTTGAACAATCCAAGTGATCTGCTTCAAGTATAACATCGAATGTTGAGAGGGAAGATTGTATTGAGCCAATCATTGAAGTGATAAATGCGTCTGTATCTGAAAAAAAAATCAAAATTCTAGCTTCTTCCTAGATTCGAACACCAAACTCTGGCACCGGTCAGCCACCACGACGATTTTTGTCAAACTTGTACAAATAAGTTCCTGATATTATTTATGTATGTGACGACAATAACCAGACCGAAAACAAGTGACCTCATGCACGAATAATAGTGACACATGGACGTACGCTAAAACTGAATTCACTCCCACATCTGTCAGGAACCCAACCAGGTCGACTTGTTTTGCTAAAGTTTGCGTAACCCCATTCAAAGGAACTGTTCGAAGGAGTTGAAATGAGACACGTAGTTTTTTTAATTATACCGTAGGGAGAAATTAATTCTGATTTGTTTATGTTTTTGAGTTTTATGAAGCAAAAGTGTTTGGCCCTAGCACAACCAAGTTTGTATTAATTGTATCCAAAATAGAAACTATTCAATTCTGCTTGACAAATTATTTTTCTTTTGATTACAGTTCAAAGAAATTCAATTGAGGATTTCATTCCGCCTACAAGAATGAAAGCTTTGTTAATTGAGGCTTTGAAATAAAAAATCCTGTCTGCAGGCATTGTTTAGTTTGGCGAAAACACTTTGTATGTGATAAATTTTTCCGCAAGTAATTTTTTATGCTTTCAATCCATGTAACTTTTATTTCCTCTGGGAAGGAACTTGTTTTTTTTTGTTTGTTTTTTTTTAATGTGTTATTCTAGTTTGTAATGTACTTATAATTCTAAACTGAACCCTACCGTTCTCACAGAAATTAGGAATCTATCTACGAAGTATCCGTCCAATCCTTGGCACTTCTGAGCTTGGATCAGTAAAGCATTTTGATCAAGAAATCAACATTAAAATATTAAGCAAAAGGGAATTGGGAAGTGTGAGGGAGAAGCGGAGGGGTATAGCAAGGATTTGAGCGAGAGTTTCATTGGGACAAAACTTAGATGCATATGTTGTGAGTTTCTACATTGGAGTTGAACCTTACCTTAGTAAATCTCTTTGATGACAGGGGAAGGGGAAATTAGTTTTGTTGATTGACTCCTGAAACGTTTTTTTCTAATTCATTTCTTTTTTACACTTGATGAAACCTGATTCACTAGTGGTTGTTTTATTCCTGCACTTGGCTATTATTTTGAGAGCCAAATTTAAAGTTTTGAAAATTTGGGTCTATGCTCCAACTGCATTATGTGTGATTCCGTCTTATAATGGGTCTACAGTGTATTTTGAAATACCAGTAATGTGTTATTGACTGGGAAATTTTATTGTAGCCTATTTTTATTTATCTATTTTTTGATATCTTGATTGAATGATGTGATAAGATCTATATCAAATTAAATGAAGAGTTAATTGTAAATATATATACCCATAGATGGGTCAAAGTTTCAAGTTCAACTTCCTTCATTGTCTATGCAGGATGAAATGACGTCATGCCGGGGTTCAAATTACATCTCTCATTTATCATTCATTCATTGTTTATAATTACTAGTAAAATTCGCCATCGCAGTCAATGATTGAATAACCATAGCATTGAAATTTGGAAGTTCCCAACCTTCACCCTGCTTCTCTCTCCGACTTCTCAACCTTTTTGCAGTCATCATGTTGCAATTGTATATTCAAAATCTCTCCTCACCTCCTTCTCCTTCCGATGTAGAATTCTTATTTTTAAAGTGTGGCAGATAGAAGTGTTTGGCCATGTTGCTTATTATGATATAGATTAGTTCACCCCTTGCCATCAGAAAATGACAGCAATAATCAAGTAATTTTTCAATAGCATTTTACTTATGGAATAACAAACATGATTTTGCGCAATATCTTTCTTTATGTTCAATATATTTCCTGCACTAATCTAAAGGTAAAATTGAATAAAAATACAAATTATCAAGTTTAACGTAATATAAAATTCTATTCTTACTGAGTTACATCACCAGACGTAAATGATACAAATCCACATTTCTGATTATTATATTTGTTGATTGATTAACTCTCAAATTGTTTGGATTATTTTGTATTTACTGAATTTAATACTGCACAAGACCAAATGGAGGTAGGAAGATCATGTTGTGCCAATCTTCTAAACAGAGAGGGTCAATCAGCATTCGGAATCCCAACTTTTTACTTTCGCTTAATGACTGGTAGGAAATATACATTTATTTCCCTCATAAGGCAGGCCATTTGTCTAAATTACTTATTCTATTCTATTCTATTCTATTTTTTTTTTTTTTTTTTCCATTTTGACATCCAGTTTTTTTAGATTGTTCTGGACAACCCTGTGACCTGTTAGGTCACCCTTTGAGAGAAGATTAGTGCAATCTAATGTGGCCAGAATGAACTCATATTTTACCCATTTTCAAGTAAATAAGTGATTCTACTCTTTATCTCCCTTGACAAATTGGTCATTAACAATATAAGTCGGGGTGACTACCAATGCTGACACCACACTATTGTGATCAAGTTACTATTCAGTGGTTTTTTTTTGGGGGGGGGTGCATTTTCTAATTCAGCACATTGTAGGAGCACCCACCTCTGACTGCAATGCACTGTTTTAGCTACTTACAGGTCACAGATACACAGTATCAGACTTTTACTATTATATAGATTCTAAGGCACTGTGTATAGTAGAAAGAATTTTTTGAATGCAACTAATCAATCAAATCATTTGAAAAGTTAACCCTTGGTGGTGTTTGAGTTACAAGTAATACTAGAATGACTTTTTCGTGTACGTATAACACTGTACTTGGAAAGTAAACAATGCTTTGTAAACAAAAACAAAAAACATATAATTAGCTCTTTCCCTCTGAATCAAATCAAAGCCCAATCTATCCATATAATGAACATTGAAACTCTTTCTGTTTGTTTCTGTATTTGTAACAATGCGCTCTTCCACTTGAAGGTAACAATTTTCCTGATAAAAATATCCCCTACAGACCATTGAAAACAATGGGCTCTTCCGCTTGGATGAGTGCAATCAGTTATCAATAAAAACCTCAAAAATTGATTGCACATTAACATTTGTTTGCACTATTAAAAGCTTTGAATTGATGAACTCTCAAGTCTCAAAATAAGAAAGATAATATGAAGAAACTGCTTGAACTCCACTTAAACCCAAGTAGATATTTTAACAAGTGCATTACAACCCCTCCCACAGTATGTATATTTAGTTAAGACTGGTCAATCACTCAATAGGAACTGTCACATGACCAACATCTTTTGGCAGCATGCTGTGTTAGGGGTGATCAATGAATCAGTTACCTATCTCACATTTTGTTGGCAGTGATCACTAAAAAAAAGTCTGGATTTCCACAAAACAAGTCTGACTGCTGCCAGATACAAAAACTACTTAGTATAAACTTACAATGCAAGCTTAATACCCCACCAAAAAAACTATTTGTGGTAGGGGTATGTAAAAAAACCAAAAAAATTGTTTTTTCTTTTAGACATGATTAGAAGTAAATGTTTAAATTTCCAACCCTCTAACTTCATTGGTATGGCCTGTATATATGAAACATACCAAGCCAGCCAGATCAGCATGAAGTGAAAAAACCCTTGTTGGCAATTTTGGTTGATGGATTCTGATATCATATCCATGTTTTATTCTGTGATATTGTATGGAATACAGTGCATTTTTGTGAATAGGGATAAAGAAAAAGATACTTATGTCAGAAGAAGTAATATTTGTTAATCAGGCTCTGATAACTTTGAAATCTAAGTAAAGAACAAATGCAGTGTGAAAGGCTTTTCTTTTTTTTTTCCCCTTCTCTCTTTTTGATGATCTTATGGCAGCAGCAGCCTTTTAATGTCCATTGTTGAACATAGAGACCTTCCCCAATATTCATCAGATCTCTCTATCATGGATGTCACGTTGCTTGAACCAGTCTAAATCATCTCGCCATTTTATCACCTATAAGCCACAGTTTCACATTTGATTTCTGGGGATCCATATTGTAAGTTCAGTGGTTGTTTGACATTCTTGCAACACGGCCTGCCCATCGCCATTTGAGTTTTCCAATGGATTCTATCATATCTCTGACTCCTATTTTTTTCTTCGATATACAGAACAGTCTTGTGATCTCTCTTTGTGATGTTATGTGTCATGAACATGTGATCTTTGGCAAGCAGAAGGTTATCATAGGAATCCGTGTGAACTCAATGTTACGAGAAATGAAGAGGGGGAAGAGTTAAAAGGAAAGGGGTGGGTTGGCGGAAGATCAGAGAGGAGGGAGGGGTGAAGGAAGAAAGAGCGGGGGGGCAATGGAGAGGCAGAAAGAGTGGGTTGGAATGAGAGAGGAAAGAAGAGAAGATTAACCAAGGATGATGGAAGGAGAAAAGAGATCAGAAGGAATGAAAGAAGAGGAAATGAATGAGAAAGATGGAGGAAGTATTGAGAGATGGACAGTACGAAGAAAAGAATAAGGGAGGAAGGAAGGACAAAGAAGAGAACAATGAGGGGAGATGAAGGAATGAGAGGAGCAGGAAAGATGGGGAGAGGAAGAAGAAAATAATGAGTGTGAATGAAGAATTAGCAATGTTCATTAAGGAAGCTGTGAAGAAATGTAGCATAGATGAAAGAAAATAATAAAATCTAGCATTCCAAGGGATCTTATTAATCACCTTCACCCATATATGCTGTGTTATGGGTGATCATTCAAAATGTTGGAAAAAAAGGGTGATCAATGAATAAATTCTTTCACCTTTTGTTGAGCTGTGATCATTAAAAAAGGTTTGAATTTTCAAAAAACTAATGACCAATTAAACATAAACATTCAGCATTACATTGTGTATTTAACCTGTAGCTAAACATTTTTTCAAAATTCCAAGTTTCTTCTATGAACTGTAAGGTCAGAGCAAAGTCCAGATTAATACATTGATAGAAATGTCAGAAAAGATGACTAACCTGAACCCAACAGCAGTGATTAGACTGGTCTGTTGTAACAATGATTAACAAGGGAGTGAAAATAGCCAGAATGAATGCAGGAGAGATTGACTGAAGATTG
This sequence comes from Thysanoteuthis rhombus, assembly GCA_963457665.1. NCBI lineage: Eukaryota > Metazoa > Mollusca > Cephalopoda > Oegopsida > Thysanoteuthidae > Thysanoteuthis > Thysanoteuthis major. The sequence goes on along the minus strand of OY735217.1, from coordinate 42,897,144 downwards.
GGCAAAGGAAGATATCTAGTAGGAATTGCTTGACTAAAACAAAAAAGAATTCTCAATTCATTTTTTTTTTTTTTTACCTGTTTGTTGCCAAGTACACTTCTTGTTACTCCTGTGTTGGGCTTTTTTGAAAAAAAAAAGTTGATAATAAAAAGTCTTTGCTGCCTGTTTAAGATGGTTTTATTTTCATACAAATCAACTAGTATGTACAACAGAACATCTAATGAATACAATGTATATGCTATGGTAAACAAGGGTTTGAACCCTACACAATGCTTCTTTCTTTACTTATTCACATGATCTGAAGCTGCTCAATTTGCTACGGAGTACCTTAGATGCTGAGCAAGATATAGTTCCTGCAAAAAATGTCCTTATGATTATTACACAAATGTATGTGAGAAAAAAAAGGAATAACTCTATTGTTTGACAAATTATCTCGTCCATGGCAGTGAACCGGTTAAGTAGAATTTCCGTTCATCTCAAAAGGGCATTTTCAAATAATTCATAAAAATACTTGACTTCTGAGATGAAGTATTTTCATTATTCATTTTGGGATATTCTTTTCTCCATCTCAATATTCTGTTTCGACCGAAATCTAAACAAATCCCATATCCTGAGAGTTTTAACCAATTCGATGAAGTTTATAGTAAATGGAGCACAAATCTAAAGTCATATTGCCACCTCCCCTCTCTAGATCCTCACACCATGGTTTTGTTTTGTTACCAAGTAATAGCCTTGACTAATGAGGCAGTATTTTAACTATTTTTGTTTGGCAAGTATTTTCTTCATTTTATGAGAAAACATCAACTAAAACTGTCACCATAGGTTTCTTCAGTTTTTAAGGTGGTCTAGCTATGTATGTACACTGTTGGATATCATGCAGAATCACTTACAATGTAGTTTGAGCATGGACCCCAATTTCCAAAATGTGAAATTTTGCTTTCAAAATAATAGTGGCTTGAGGTCTGGGCTTTGGCGAAGGTTTGCAAAAATGAAAAATTTGTTACAATGCAGACTCATTTGTAATGCAGCAGAAAATTATGGCTCCTGACTTCTAAGTTGTAACTGTGTATGTATCACGTTTAGCTTCAATGAAGCTAAAAAGATGAAAATATTTACTCTTTATGTCTTAAAAAAAAATGTTTCTTTTGTTTTGTTAAATTCCCCCAGAATAGGTTTTAGTGGAGGATTCAATTTTCAATGTAAGTTTTTGCTGAATTGATCCCTTAATTTGCTTTTGACATCATTCACAATTATTTTTTGAAAACTCTTTTTTTCTTTTTTGTGATCACTACCCCCCAAATTGCAAAAGGCATTGATTACCCCTTTCTCCAATTTTTGAATTAATCACCACCAATGGTGCATGCTGCCAAAAGATATTGATCACATGACAGTTTCCATTGAGTGACTAACCAGACCTAGTGTGTGCAAAATTTCAAATTTTCACTATGAACATTTAAGACTGGGTAAAGTCTGCATATATATACATCAGAACAGTGATTAATAAAAAAGCATCAATAAGATGGAAAGATAAACTAATGAAAAATTGATGGTAAATTAATGATGAAATTGCTCTAAGAAATCCAAATGAGAAATTTTTTCATAATTTGCCTTTAATTTCTAAACTAGTTGACCAGTGAAAGTGCTTAGAAATGCATGAAGCTAATATATTTGAGAAATTGTCACATAATACAAATACTGTGTTCAATCATCTTTCTCATATATATAATGAAATA